>JAHRHZ010000126.1:7967946-8014128 GCA_024137785.1 Ginglymostoma cirratum | reverse complement strand
GCTTCCAGAGACAGTGGACCAGACATTATCCTGCCCCCATCTCTCTGGAGCACTTTACACGGATGTGCCACAGCATAAGCATTTGCAAGAGCCGGTGACTTACTCTGTCCATAAAAGACTGCAATCTTTCAATTTGGGTTGCATTTCCTATAGCTACTACATGGCTGAATGAACTTTCTGCTTTACCATACTTGTAATTACTTGGTTTAGGGTCTGTGGAGTTGCAAACTGTTAAGCTTTGGCATGGCTTTCATGATAAAAATAGATCCTTAGGTCATCTAAGAATATAATAAAATGAAATCTATGCTTAGAATGGCTTTAACTCATCTTGAAATAACGTAGTTTCCCTTTTTTGTGCCATTTTAGTGATTTTCTTTTAAATTCTTTCCTGTACATTTAATATGCTTAACTGCCATTCCTACATTTAATAAAATGAATTGTTGATGGATGGATTTGTATGTGTACACGCAGACTACCGTAGCTAAGAGCTGTTAGTATGATGGAGCATTTTCTTCTCAGTGATAACAGTTGTGCCTAAAGCACTTGACTTCTTTTTTTTTAAAAGATAAGCAAGGACATGCTAGTGCCCTTTCATGTGTTAAAGATGGAAAGCACATAGTATAATAATAGACGGGCCAGTAATGTGATTTTCCTTGATCGATGACTTCAAGTGTCACTCCAGATAGTTCATTTATGCTTCCTCCCATGCATGGGGCTTATTTCAAACAATCACTTGTCATTCTTCAAGTCTGGTGCATGAATCCAATGGAAGGCTGTGCACAAATATTTACTCTACTGTAAGGTTCAATGTTAAATGTTGTGCGCCAGTCATTTCAAATTAATGTAGCAATAGCAGAGTGCTTGTTTGAACAGTTTAACGTTGGTAATACTTTGATTCTACAGAAGGTACAAATGGATGTTGAACCCATTCTTGTCAAACTTGTTATCTTTCAACTTCAAATCAGTTTAAGATATTCAAGATCATGCGAGTCAGAAATGGAGCAAGAATGGTAGTTTACAATGTTGTAATACAAATAACATGAAGCCTCCTGTAAAGAAATAGATGCAGAAAAATAGGAAGATTGTACTTTTAAATTTTAATAAATTTAGTTTTTCGCTGCAGAGGGAATACAATACCAGAACTTTGATGAAACATTCCTTGAGATTAGGTAAGCAGTGAGGAAAACATACAAAACTCCAAAATATCCCAAATTGAACTGCACCAACAAAAACAGAAGTTTCTGGAAAATCTCAGCAAGCCTGGCAGCATATATGAAGAAAAAATCAGAGTTAACGTTTCGGGTCCAGTTCTGAGGAAGGGTCACCAGACCTGAAGCATTAACTCTGCCTTTTTTTTTCTTCACAGATGAGCTTTTCCAGCAACTTCTGTTTTTGTTCCTGATTTACAGCATCTGCAGTTCTTTTGGTTTGAACTGAGCCAAGTTTGTTAAAATGCACACACTTTTATTAAAAACCTTAACTTCCTTTCGTCATCCTTGCTAACACCAGCTATATTTAAACTTGTTTACCTTAGTTATATTTAGTCAAGTTTAGCTATATTGAAATTTTAGGAACGCTAAACAAGTTACTAAAATGAAATGCTCAGATTTGAATATTTCTCATTCAAACGCGATAAACTGCTGATGTCAGGTAAGGAATAAATGTCTGTACAAGTATCATCTGAACATAGATAAAATGCGGATACCCAATCACATAAATTAATCAGAGATCATGTCCCTTGCCAATTATACTCATAAACGATGCTACAGCTAGTAATTCTAAGTTTCTAATTAAAATTGATACTTTTAAATAATTCACATGATATGGACATCGCTGGCTGGGCCAACATTTATTGCTCGTTCCTAGATGCTCTTAAGGAGGAGTTGGCAAGCTGCCTTCTTGAGCCGTTACAGTCCATGTGCCTTATCTTGATACAGACATTCTGAATGTCATATAAGTACGTTGTGCATGCATGCCATTCAGAATTTTATTAATATCTAACATTATACTGCTAAGTATACAGATCAGTCCTTCTGAAGAGACAATCATGACAAAATAGCAAGATTAGGGGCTGCAGCATAATTCAGAAATATATAAATAACTTTTAATTGTTCATATTCACACAGTTTAAGTACTGAATTCGATTCAGATCCAACTTCAGCATAGTTTGAAATCTAAGGGTGAAATAATTTTGTATCTCTTGCCTTCAACTAGAGAGTATAGAATGCCTCTGCAATGTACGGTACTATTAACTAAGGAGAGTTCTGATATTTCAGTTAGGAAATCAGGAGAACTAACTGCCAACACACAATATTAAAAACGTAGGAATCAGTCAGGAAGCAGGGATAGTATCTTAAAGATTCTAATGCAAGTTCATCTTTACACAATTAATATTTGCTGTATAATATAGGTTTGTCTTCAGTTTCCAAGATGAAATGCATTCTTTTACATCAATTTACTGGTTCAACGAAGAACTGACGAAACCCAACTGAAATAGGCAAGTCACAGCAACAAACAGAGGTAGAGTTAGAAGCTGCAGTTTTGAAACAAATGTTGCAGCAATTATTTATTCTTGGTGAAATGTGATCTCCTTAGCCTGATGAAAATCTCTAACATGTGGCCCCTGTTAGGTTTTGAGCATTAATTGTTCATTTTCTTTTAATTCAATGTCAATGAGTGAAACGATATTAAAATGAAATTGGCCAATAGAGAAATAAACTATGTACGATTCATTTGATCCAAAAGTTTTGAGAAGTCTTAAAATACAATACAAAATACAATAATTGATGCTGAATGCAAAAGAATTAAAATAGATTCATTTGGTTGTCATCTCAATTCACTTTTTATTAGCTCAGTTTGGGAAAAATCAAAATTTTGAATTATTAAACTAAATAAGACAAACTTATAATCATTTTCTTGATGTACTGTACCCTGACAGGAAGGCTGGGGAGTTATCAGTAGAAGCCTTCGGCAGGAACTGTTCCCCAGCAGTCCTCTGAGCATCCGGGACTTTGGCTGTCACAAATTCTCTTAGCTGCTATGATGGGTATATTCTGCTGCTCTAAATGTGGCTCAAAATATTAATGTGAACTCTCCAGGACCTGGATGGGTTTGGACTGTAGATACCTGCAATGGAGAACAGAATGAAGCACATTAAGTTTCCATAGGGCTTATGAACACCGCACACTCCGTATGTGATCCTGAGTGCCCATTGTGGCAACACCAGTTTGGATCCACACTCACTTCCCCACTTCAACCTTGCTGTCAGATATAGATTGGCAGCCTTCTCTCCTGCAATCAGTAGGGTTTCTTCCTCAACATGATGAACATCCTGAGAATCGAGAACCCTGCCCCTGTCTATTGTGTTTTTGTCTCACAGGATAGTATCATGTCAGTGTATTTTTAAGAGACACAGTCATGCTATTATTATTGTATGTGACTTGAGAGTATAAAGGTCTCAGGCTCTACCTCACCTCAGGCTGCTTGAAGGATGATGCACTCTTGAAAGTATGCTATCCTTTGTAACTGAGTAGCTTAATGTTAGCTCAGCCACTGAAGTGCCTGTGAATATAATATTTAATATATATAAATCAGTGAGTTGCTATAAATATCTGTTGGATCTTTCAATATCACATTATCCAAATCTGGTTCTTATGTTACAGGAGATTATTTAAGCATTGCCACTTTAGGTAGAAATACTCAGCACAAGGTAAAACCCACATCATCTTCACCATTTCCTTCTGGCTATTGGTCTAGTTATGGTGTTATCTAGTTATCTTATCTAGTTACTTCCTGCAGGAGGAAGTAAAGGAATTAAGTGATCTGACAAATGCCACTGACCCGTTGCCTGCATGCATGCCGATTACACAAACTGGTCCATGTTAGATTGCATCCAATTGCTGACTGAACTTAAAATGTCACATGTATTGTTCTCAGGTACCATGCAGCCCTGAAGCTGATCACACATTCGCCCCTGAAGCCTCACCGAAGCCACAGATGAACAAATATATGGCCTGATGCCCACATGAGGGACAATCTCAAGTCATAACAGCACCTGCCTCAGTGGATTGAAGAAGGGCACTGAGCCTTTTCAGACATTGCATCTATGATTTCAGAGATGATCCCATGGGGGCTAAGCTCCTCTGACATCTCAGTCTAGGCCACCTTGGCCAGGCAGGAAGGTCTTCTGTTGCTATTGCTTGGAAAGACCATTTTGCGCCATTGGCTGATGGCCTGGAGGAGAATCTGCTGGTATAAGGTTTACTGAACTGTGGGGTTAGTCTGTGACTTTGCTCTGACATCTCCAAAGTGATATGTAAGGTGCTTGGACTTAGTGGTGCAGGGCGAAGGTGGGGATTCTCTGGGTAAGAAAGATTAAAACAGAGTGGAATTTCTGTGGTATCAGGTCTGAGGGAGTGTGCTGAGAGGGATGAAGGGGTGCACAGAACAAAAAGCTCAGACTTCTGATGAAAAGAGGGCAGACTGGAATATCAGGGCCTTGATATGGACACTGCTCACAGCCTGCCCAAACCTACTGAATTGTCAACCTGTGAAAGCCTCCAATGGAAAAACTCCCCCAGCATGTAATTATATGTGTTTCTCACATATGTCACCAACCCTTTAAACTCCCTTACAAAATGTAAATGAAAGTGCACAGTGGAATCCACTTCTGGTTCTACCATTGTGTGCCATTGATTAAATTGTGCCATCTCATATCTATTTACAACAAAAACACATCAAGCTTGTTGGACACCACAGTGGCTTAGTGGTTAGCATTGCAGTCTCACAGTGCCAGGAACCTGGGCTTGATTCCATCCTTGGGCGACAGTCTGTGTGGAGTTTGTGCCTTCACCCTGTGTCTGGGTGGGTTTCCTCCGGGTGCTCTGGTTTCCTCCCACAGTCCAAAAAATGTGTTGGTTAGGTGGATTAGCTATGAGAAATGCAGTGTTACAGGGATAGGGGAGGAGTGGGTCTGAGCAGGATGGTCTTTGGAGGGTCATTGTGAACTCAATGGGCTGACCGGCCTGCTTCCACACTGCAGAGATTCTATATGCATATATTGTTGGGGATGCATTCTCCACTTTTGGCTATTTATCCTCTCCCCAAATCCTTCCAACTCTGAAGGGGTTTAAACCAAATTTATGACAATGGTCTTTTAAGAGAGGTTTTTGTGATTGTTGCTAAAATGGCAGTGAGCTGGATTTTATGTCCCGTGAGCAGGGCTAGTGAGCAAATACAAAAGAACTTGTATGTTCTCCTTCCATTCAGGCACATAGCCTGCAATAATTTACTGAAAGTTGGAGTGCAGATACCTTAAGGGGAGACTTTTGCTTATATTTGGGGAGGGTTGCTCCCAAGAACTACCAGTTAGTCAGCTGGCTGGGAAGTCTTTGGTCCTAGAAGTGCCAGGGGGTATAGTTGAAATAGGAGGCATGTAAAAGAAGCATTTCCTCCCTTTCTTGCCTGAAGACTATATTGTCTGAGATAACAAGGTGTAGAGCTGGATGAACACAGCAGGACAAGCAGCATCATAGGAGCAGGAAAGCCGACGTTTCGGGCCTAGACCCTCCTTCAGAAAGAAAGCCAACGCCTCGGGCCTAGACCCTTCTTCAGACTATATGGCCTGTGGTTTTCCAAACCATCACTGGCCTCAACCAATGAGATCGGGTATATTTTCTGACTATCAAATTAGCTGTGTCCTTATGGACCCCTGTAGTCACAAAAGGTGGTGGACCATCTGATACCTTCTCTGTCACCTGTAACATTGTGGTTGGGGACGGTCAGCTGCTGAGTGCTGAAAAATCTGCCCAAGGCATTTGATGGCATCCCAATCCCACCACATGTCTGCAAATCCAGCCACAAGGGCGTCTGAATTTCTGTCTGATAAATTAAAACATTTAAAGGAAAGAATGCCAGTAGTGATGCATTAGATATAATAGCATTGAGCTATGGATTGAATAAACTATTTTATATGATCTCATCCTTTTAAAAAAAATGAATCTTGTTTTCAAAACTGATTATTGAATTTAGCACCTTTTTAACCAGCCTATCCTGCCAAGGTTTTATCAGCTTTTGAGCATAATCGTATTTTATCATTTTCAAGAAATTGACAGCTAATTTCCCAATGCCAATCCTGGCAATGCATTTAGCTGAGGAGAGAAGTGCCCTCCCATCCGTCACTGCAGAGTATGTTTTCTGGAAAATGAGGTCGGCTTGCAGTTGGACAGGGTCAAACAGCTACACTTCCATCAGTTGAATAAAATAAAACATGACAGCCTTGCTTGACAGCAAGAGTGTTTCTTCAATGTTATTTCTTTTTTCTTCTTCTACCATATATATATGTATATGTAAAAAGTTAATTTGACAGACTGTTCAAGGTGGAATCACAATATTAGTTATTACACCATAAATAAATCCTGGCTAGGGGGCTGTTGCTTTTTTGATTTGGAGACAAGCTGTAATAACATAAAATTGTTCCCTGTTAGCTTCTGGTTGAGACTCATATAGTTCAAGCCATTTAATCAATTTTACTTGGCACCTACTAAATTCTATGGAATGAACTTAAGACTTGATTCATTTGTCAATAATACAGGCAAATGAATGAAAACCTTGATGTTTAGTCCCTGATTGACAGTAGTTCTCTGTCGCCATTTCTCACACACACACATAGTAAATGCCTTGGTGTCCTTTTTAATTCAGACATTGTCTCATTTGTAGATTCATTTCTTTCACAAATTTTAGAATAATCTAGCAGATTCCTATCGATAGAAATTTAAGGAAATTCTAGAAATCAACATTTTTGATGTGTCATTGACTGGCAACAATGTTCTGGAAACATATCCAAAGAATTCCCTTGCTACAGATCTATTTGACAATTAAAGAAACTGACGCCTTAGTTGGGAAGATTCACAAACCAGAGGGATCCCATGCTTCCAACGGGGAGCTGCATTTATCGGGAGCAAGAGCTGAAAGTAACAATACAACGCTGCCGTTCTGATATAGCAATCTTTCCTTCCTTCCTGCATCTTGATAACTTTACTTCGTAATAAATTACAGACCTTAGTTTTCAATTTATCTATCCAATAGTGAAAGGCATGAATTAATCTATAAAAGATGCTTACTAATAGAAATTTCACTGCAAAGCGAGTGTAAATAACCTCATTCACACGATAGACTTGAGGAAATTGGAATACTGGTATTATCTCGGCTGAACCTTTCCTGCAATGTATCAAAATATCAATTAGCTTTTTTTTTAACAAATTACAAGTGACAAAGAAGTTACAAAGTAATTCATCATGTTGCTGCTTGGCTCATCTATTTGTTAAGAAACAGCCTTACAACACATGCTGGATTGGGTTCATGATTCACCTTCTGGTCAAGGTACCACTTTAACTTCCATAATGCATTCCCAAACATAATGACTGTGTAAAAAAAAATAGATTTCACAACATCTCACTCAAAGAATCCATCCAACTGAGCAAAATCCAATCCATTAATTATTTCAATTTTACATCCTACAAGCCAGCAAGTTTTCTAGTGAAACTAGTACCAACACCTGAAGCCTACCTTGGTAACTGAAAGCTGTAAAAGCTGGGTATTATTTTGATTGGTCTTTTATGCTCTTCTCCCAGGGCTGCAATGTAGCAATAACCTTCCATACTTGGACACAATACCTAGCTGCAATACACCAAATGCTGCATTCTCAGGATCTGAAATGCTAATGAGGAATTCCAGTTAAAAACTGCTGGATCTACTCACCTAGCAATGTTGTATGTGTTTCTTCATTAACACTCCTTCCATGTGTCTGTCTTTTAGTTAATATTAGGGACTTTATCCTCTGTAAGTGTTATTTTGACACCACTTAAATTTCACCAAGGTGCGACTTCAATTTCAATTGAATGGTATAAGTCCTTCATAAATATCTTTTTATGTAAACATTCCTGAGTAAGCCATTTGTATTGTGATACAATCCACAATAAAGTTAGACAACATTGACATAGACAGTTAAAAAACAGAAGGGTATTTAGAGAATCCTAGAATAAATAGAAATTATAAATGAACCATAACTGAATGGGCAAAATACAACTACAATCATTGGTATGTTTAGCACTTGGCTGCCTGAATTCATTACCCTTGATGGATCAGTTAGAAGGGCATGATTGCACAGAAACGGACAAACACAGAGCAAATGTTAATTCTGTTGATAGAATCATGTTTCCCCCTCGTCGTCTGGTGATAGAGCAGGCAGGCTATTTTTTCCCATCTAATAATCAATGTCAATTAGTGAATGCTTTTGTATGGCTGCCAGAATAAAACCCAGCTCTGGAGGAACCAGTTAGTGAAAGATAACTAAAAGGGAAATGAAAATCACAGCATTTCATGTTTTTAGTTCTTATCTATCACTCATTTAGCCTGGTGCATTTCAAAACTCTTCTGGCCTTTTTCTACAAATAAATAATCCCTCTATTGAGTAGAACTGATTGATTTTTACTCTTCAGCCAATAAGCCTTTTCAGCCCATGATATGTCAGCTCCTGCAAAAGGTTTTATTTACCAGAAGACTTTAGCTAGAGATAAAGATAGGAAGTAGAAAAGCATATTGTGTAATTTATTCATTAATCATGGGAATAGAAAAGGTGCGGACATGCATGAAATGATGTGGACTATAGTGTTATTTTTTGGGAATAAAATTCTTAAAAAATTAATGACCTTCTACAGAGAATTCAGCTTGTTGGCTCCAACTGAAAACATGCTTGGTTCACAGGGACAGACATTTCTATATCTACCGCTAACCTCTACCTGAGCTGTAAGGAAAAAGGAAAACGTCGGAGCCTGGAAATTAGTCAGGGCCGTAGTCACAGTGCTGCCTAAGCAGACCAAATCTTCTGATCTCGGTATGCAACTGAAGCAAGAAACCTGAAGAGCAATGAAAATTTGTCCTTGCAACTCATCACAGTCAGGACAAGCTTGTAATGCCTCCATTGATAGCACGCCTCAGGCAAAAGGCCAATATTGTTACAGCAGCCTAGCTTGAGCAACCCCTAGGATTGAAATTTGCAAACAGGATGGAAGATGGTGAGAGATACAAGTACAATTACTGGATTTCTTTATTTAACCATTCAGTTTTTTTCATGTCTTCAGGGATTGCTGAAGAAGGCTGAAACGGTTGGGATGCCAGCAAGAAAAATGGCCTTTCAAGTTCAGCCACAGGAACAATGCCTGTGAGGATCAGACTCATGTTGACTTGCTAATCAATTGTAATGCTTTGCCTCTGTTTTACGCAACTTGAACCAATTTCCACACATTGATATAAAAAAAATCCAAACTTCACACATTATGTGACTTTATTAACAATGAAGCCAGAAATTTAGCAAGTTTTTCATGTTAGAATCAAGAAATTTACAGTACGGAAGAAACCATTTGACCTGGCGTATTCATGCCAGCTGTCTGAAGGAGCAATTCACCCATTGCCACCTCTGCACCCCACTTTCTTCTCATAGCTCTACACTGCCATTCTTTTCAGAGTATAAGCAAGTTTTCTCTTGAGTGAATCTAACTCTGATGCATTCATAGGGACATGAATTCCAAATCTTAACCATCTGCTGTGTAAAAGTTTCTCTTTGTGTTGCTATCGCTCCTTAATGACCTTAAATATGTATCCCTGGTTCTCAATCTTTTTTCTAATGGAAACAAATTTTCCTTATCTACTTTGCCCAGACTTTCACGATTTTGAATACCTTCATCAAATCTTTTATCAAACTTCTTTTCTTCAAGAAAAGAAGTCTCAACTTCTTGAAACAACCTATGTAATTGAAGCTCCTCATCCTTGGAATTGTTCGTATGAATATTTCATAAGCTCACTTGATTACAGTCACACATTTCCTAAATGCATTAGCATCACAGATAAAAGGCACAGAGGGAACTTTGAGATGAGTTTCAATGTCCAACTGGTATTTTCAGAGTCAACATGATATACTATGTAAAGTATATGAACACTTTCTGTTCACTATGATATATTACGTAAAGTACATGAACACATTTTGTAATAAGAATTTCATGTAAAGATATAACATCAGAAAAAATCAGAATGTTCTTATATCTTTATAAAGATTATGATATTGCTTGATTAATATGATCTCCTGGATAACATTTGATTGCCTGAAGGGGGATGAAGTGTTAAAGAACATTTTTCACCAGATTATCTGTCGATACAGTCGATTACATGATTGTCGGGGCAGGTGTGGTCAAGTTGTGGTGTGTTCAGAAAGAAGGATCCAGAGCATGGTATGTCAGTCATGTCAGCTGCTGTATTAAGCCAACACACACTGTGGTGCCCATCATGCATCCATGGGCTTTTCTAAAAGATGAATAAAGTTGTAGAGTCATACAGCACAGAAACAGGCCCTTCAGTCCAACTCATACATGCTGACCAAGTTTCCCAAATTAAACTAGTCCCACTTACCTGCACTTGGTCCATATCTCTCTAAACCTTTCTTATTCATGTACCTGCCCAAATGTCTGTTAAATATTGTAACTGTACCTGCATCTACTACTTCCTCTGGCATTCGTTTCACATTCAAATCACCCTCTGGGTGAAAAAGCTGCCCCTCAGGTGCCTTTTAAATATTTCTCCTCTCACCTTAAAATTATGACCTCTAGTTTTGAACGCCCCCGCCGTAGGGAAAAGATTCCAATTTCTGTCCAGAAAAACACCGGAGGATCCCAGTCCAGTGCCAAAAATTTCTATTCTTTAAGGTTGTTACTAAAACCTCTGTCTTCCGAAAATCATCCATGTCTGGTCAGCCAGTGGAATCCTAGTTGCCAATGGTAACCCTTGTGACTTTAGTTCAATAAAAAGTGTATCATTGCTCCACAATCCAGCGCATTTGCTATCGGATCAACAGCTGCTTCCAAGTTCTCCCACATTGAGATCGATCAGGAAGATTTTTAAACATCACCCTTGTTCAACTTGTTAAGTGAGATTTACTTCTGTTCATTCTGCAAGCCACGTAAATTTTGAAAATTTTGGATCTTTAGTTACTATAACAAGCCGATCAACTTTATGTTTTTCAATGTGCCAACAGTCTTCAGAGCCTCTTCACCCTGGGTTAATTAGTAACTGGTCTCACACATTGAGATTTTGATCCAACAACAGGACACGAAATCTAATAGGTGGCCGGTGGGGGAAAAGGACACCCAATAGATTGTCCATCATGTATTCCACTCCAATATGTGATGGTAAGTTTGATGGACCAGTTGTCTTTTCTCAAGGTTATTTTAAGTGGGCAGTAATAATTAATATGACTCAGTCAGGTTTAATTCTCCTTCAGCTACATAGTTAGGACGTAGCAATGATCTAATCCTTGTTTATGTCAAAAATACACCCACAATTCAAGGGTTAATTTTAATGTGAAATGCCAAGTGTGAGTGTGCTATTTGCTGCCCCAATAGTTTATTTAATTGGCTGGACGGAGGGAATCACTGGCTGCTGCTGCAGGCTCAAAAGAAAAAGAAATATTTGTAATGTTTGTAATGTTTATAACGTTATTGTTTAACTATAGAGTCTCTGCACTAAACAACACAGCCCTCGAATTGTATTCACCCCTCAGGCACCCTGTCCACATCCAGAAATCTCACCATCACCACTCTTTAGCAGTGCTAAAAACCAGAAAGTCACCAATTATCTCACTAAGGCTTTAATAACAGAAAGTCATCCGTCTATATACCCTTATTGTTAATGCTTGATTTGAATTGATTTGATTTATTATTGTCACATGTAACTAAGAACAGTGAACAGTTTTGTTTTGTGTCCAGTACAGGCAGATCATATCTTACAATGTGCATAACAGTAATAGAACGAAGCGAGCAATATAATGTTACCACTGCAGAGAAGGTGCACAAAGAGTGAGGTCAACATTTAATTTGAAATTTGAGAGGTCCATTCATAAGTCAAATAACAGCAGGGAAGAAGCTGTTCTTGAATCTGTTGTTTAAGCTTTTGTATCTTCTGACCGATGGAAGAAGTTGGAAGCGATTATAACTGGGGTGTGAGGCATCCTATAGATGGAGATAATGGATGGAAGTTTGGCTTGTGTGATGGACTGGGCTGTGTTCATGACTTTCTGTAGTTTCTTCCGGTCCTGGGAAGAGAATACCAAACTGTGATAAATCTTGATGGAATGCTCTTACTGTCAATTCCAATGTAAAATCCCAGCAGTGACACGTGGCAGCCAAGGCTGAGAGACAGCAGACTGGCTCTCTGACACATTTTCCACACCCACATACTCTGCAGAATGCCAAAAAAAATTGTTGAAAACAGAAGCAAACTATTGCAGATGTTGAAAATCTGAAATAAAAACAAAATGCTGGAGCAACTTAGCAAATCTGGCAGGCCTGTGGAGAGAGAAACAGAGTTAACATTTTGAGTTCAATATGGCATTTCAGAACTCAAAATGTTAACTCTGCTTTTATCTTTACGGATACTGCCAGACCTGCTGAATTAGGGAAATAGACATCCATTGTAAAATATTATCTTTTATTCTTTTCATTTATTTTGCCTTTTATTGCTTTTCTGCTTTGCATATGGTGTGCATAAGACTATGCATTGTATCTGTCAACGAGAAGTACATCACCATTCCCAATCCCCAAATAAAGACTTCACTACAGCTGGTAGTTGCATAATCATGATTTTGTAAATAGATGTTCCAGGATACAAGTCAGAATGCAACAGGAAAGCATTACCAGTAGAGGAGGCCATGGAGTTGCCTTTGCGGGATTCAGAGCATTTGAAAAAAAGCAGTTGATCATGGTTATTACTCCCACTCAAAATTGGCCCGGAGTATTGGCTGCCCTTCAGGCAACCTTGCTTAATGGAGCCAGCAGCTTCGATACGTCAAACAAAAAGTAACAGCATGAGACCACCTACGCCCTATTACAGGTACATTAAGCACACTGCATTTTGTGCCAATGCTGTTACATGTATGATGGAGATTGGCAATAGCTACAGCTGGTATCATTGAGATAGGTCAAAATAATGGAAGGTTGACTGGCAGTCAATAAATCCGTAATGACCTAAGGCTATTACAGGGACAGCAAAGACAGAACTGGATCAGAAAGGGACAGGGACAAATGGAAGCTATCGTCAGCTATGTTAAAATACTTTATTCATGTGCTGTGCATGAATGCTGCTTACAATAAAAGTGTCACTGACTCCTGTATTACATGTATGTAACGTGAAGATAAGGTAAAGATTTGACTCTTGATATCACGGTTAGTAAGTAAGGATGATGATTGACCCCTGAAATGGGGCTGTGTAACATCCAATCTGAGGCATCATCCAGACACCCAAGATAGCATCCAAGACACATGCACACTTTGAACGGGAAGAGAATAAGGTGCCACCTCATTGTGGGTGAAAGGAGTCACAAGAGGATCACAGGCCAGGAAGATGCAAATGGGGGAATAAATTCAGGTCAGCGAATGCCCAAAAATGAATGCTGTATATGCTTACGACTTTTCAAATAGTGCTGTTAGTCCCATGAGACGTCCACCAAATTGACATAATTACTTCAGATCCATGGGGCTCATTCCTACTGATCTGCAGGGCTGGGAGCTTCTTTTTTAACTCAGAAGTAAACACCAGAACATAGAAATATACAGCTCTACAATCACAAACCATAATACCACTAGCTATTTCTGTGAAAGATAAATAAAGCCCAGGTGTGTTAATGTGTCTTTTAGTATACTCACAAGGAACATTTTGTTTTCTGCCAATTTCTAAGGATGGAGTACTAAAGTAATGCTTTGATGAATCAGCATTGCATTTTTAATTATCACTGTGATAAAGGCCAGTGCTTTGAAATTCCACTGCCTGATGTACATCTGTTTAACCAACCTTTTCAGAGATGTTAGGACACACCTCAGGAGAAGATAGCACTTGAATCCATGCCTCCTTGAATTCAACGAGTAGGGACAATACCACTGCACTGCAAGAGCCCCAACATAGCACTGTGCATATTCATTCCAATTGAGGTATTAATAAAAGAAGCAGCATCTTTATTAGGATCTTTAATGATAACTAAATTACCCACAAAATATTCCAATAAACACACACATTGATTCTAATCAATATAAATGAGTTCACTACATACAACCCTCATCTGCTGCAGCTTTTTTCATTTTTCAATTTTGACATCTTCAACACATACGACTGATAATGCTTGATAATTGCAGCCAAGTGTAAATGTTGTATTGCTCAGCGCCAACCCTCCCACTGCCCCTACCTTGATGAAAGCAGATATTCAAGCGGTAACCAGAAAAAAAAAACCTGCCTGGGGAAGAACTGGTCACAATATGTAAGAAAATCTTAAACACAATTTTTTCGAAAGTAGATCTAATGAGAATTTGGACTCGACCAAGCAGCAGCATCTTCCCACATTGTCTATTGTGCATCAGAGACAAAAGCTCCATTGCAGGGATATTCACAGCAACCTGACAGCTACATAAGCAAAAATCATAAAATTCAATCCAATTATCACAAGGAAAATGATGGCTGACTTTTTTTTGCAGAAAAAGTTCACAGTTTTCTCGTGCAATCTGCAGTAGCTGTCCAATTTGGGAAGTTAAATCATTGAATCGATGAAATGTGACTGGTAAAAATAAAGAGCTCAGTTGTCATCGGCTTCGACATTCATGTTGTTTCTGAATTTTACATGGAGCTGGTCTTGAAGATCAGATAACATCTATCGAATTGTCTCTGCACGAGTCTACAAAACCTCAGTTGCAGATTACAGTATCTCTAGGGTGTATCCAAATATTTTTATATATGAGGCTTTCTGCCTCTACCACCCTTTCAGATAATGGGTTCCAGGTCCCCAGTAAACACTGGATGGAAAAAAAAGTCCTCCTCAATTCACCAACTCATTTACCAATTACCTTTAATGTTTGCCTCCAGTTATTGACTTCTCTGCTAAATGAATATGGTCCTTCCAATCTACTCTAACTCGTGTAAGTATGTATGTTTTTAAGTTTTTGTGTCTTTAAAAATGGTGGACTGCAATGAGGAGAAAATATTATTAAAACCAGGGACTTACCAGGTTGGCTGCTTAATTTTACAGCGAAGAATTTGATATCTATTGTGAATTCTTAGCTTTTGTGGCTGTTTGTTCCTGCAATGAGCAGATGATCAGGAGCCAAGGAGCCAATTACAAATGAAGCTGATTGGTTCTCAGTTAACCAAGCAGGTTGACACTAAAAACAAGTTAGAGACAAAGAGATGTAAAAAGAGAAGACACAGAGGTGTCTGCACTTAATTCCCCAGCAGAAGCTGCCAATTCTCTGCAGTAAAGAAGCATCCTGTTTAAACCTGAAAACCAGTGAGCCTTCCTCCAGCAGTTACTGTAAGATGTGCCTTTTAAATTGATAAATCAGGTACATTTTTAAGTAAATCAGATGTTTTGTACTTCTTACAAGCCAGCAGAAGCATCCAGATAAAGACATCTGAAAAACACGGGCCTGGCCACCTGAAGAAGGATCATCTTAATATGGGAACTAAGAAGCAAAGACCCCTGAACTGACTTTCCATTTTTTTCTCTTGTGCCCATACTCCACTTTCTCAATTTGTCTGTCAACGATTTATATCTGTTACATGTTGCTACAGTCTAATTACTTGTAAAAAAATAATAATTCTTGTCCAGGACAGACCCTGGTCCATGCTTTCTATCAAGCTTGATCTGAAAGTCAGACAAATTGAGGTATTGTGCATATTTTTTAAAAAAAAGTTAACATTTGGAAAGATTCTTGGAATATCGAAGCTCAACTTATGGCATGCTACCCCAGTGAGTCATAACATTAGTCTCCTCACAATTTTATACAAAATTATAAATCTACCTTCAATGTTCTCTGTTCTAAAGAAAAATATATGGTAGAACCTTAAGGAGAAAAGGAATCCCACTGAGAAAAGAAAAAAAATACTCAGCCTATCCAGTCTTTGCTCATAACAAAAGGCTCCATTCCAAGTAATGCAGATGTGCCAGACAATGACCATCTCCATTGAGGCAGAAATGAATTATCTTCCCTTGATGTTACCATTATACCATTTCCACATTGTATTCCTCCACTATCAGCATCCAAGGGGCTCCCACTGATGATAAACTGAATTAGTGGCAGCGGAGGTAAGTTTAGCCCCAGCAGCATCAGCAGTGGCTGCATCAGTAAGGTGGGCCCAAAGTGGACTTATGGCAGCGGCAGAGTTGAGTTTGGTTGGTGTGGCATTGGTGGTGTCCATAGTGCCGATGCGTTGGGGGAGGTGAGATGGCACGGAGAGTGGTGACTTTCGTTCTAGCGGTGTGGTGAAGGGGACACGTTTTGGCTACCAGGCCCATGGCTCATGGTGGATCACTTAACAGGAAGGACTGTAAAGTTGAACACTTTATCTTTATTTCTTTTTTTTTCTCCCTTTATATTCAATGTTTTGGTTTATTTTTCTGTGGTTTAAAATGGTGCCGGACAGAGGTGACACTATACAACACTTTTCACTGTATTTTGAAACAAAATACATGTCATAGAGAGTCATAGAATCCTACAACATGGAGACAGGCCCTTTGGCCCAAACTGGTCCATGCTGACCAAAATGTCTATCCACGCAAACCAATTTGTTTGCACTTGGTCCATATCCTTCTAAACCTTTCCTATTCATGTATTTGTCCAAATGTCTTTTAAATGTTATTAATGTACCTGCCTCAATCACTTCCGCTGGCAGCTCATTCCATATTCTTCCATATTACACCCTCAGTGTAAAAAAGTTGACCCTCAGGTTCCCATGTATTCTCTCCCCTCCTACTTTAAACTGATGCCCTCTAGTCCTCGATTCCCCAATCTTGGGAAAAAGACTGAGTGCATTCACCCGATCCATATCTCACATGATCTTATACACTTCTATAAGATCTCCTCTCAGTCTGCTACGCTCTAAAGAAAAGTCCTAACTTGTCCAACTTCTCTCTATAACTCAGTCCCTTGAGTCCTGGCAATGCTCTTGTAAATATCTTCTGCACTCTTTCCAGTTTAATAACATCGTTCCTACAGCAAGGTAACCAAAACTGAACACAGTACTCCAAGTGCGGCCTCATCAACATCATGTACAACTGCATCATAACTTCCCAACTTCTATACTCAGTACCCTGACTGATGAAGGCCAGTGTACCAAAATCTTTCTTCACTGCCCTGTGTATTTGTGACTCCACTTGTAGAGAGCCATGTGCCTGAACTCGAAGGTCCCTCTATTCCATTATACTCCTTAAGGCCCTACCATTCACTATGAATCTCCTGCCTGGATTTGACTTTCCAAAATGTGACACCTCACACTGAACTATATTAAACTCCATTTGCCATTTCTTGGCCCACTTCCCCAGCTGATCAAGATTCTTCTGTAATTTCTGATAACCTTCCTCACTGTCCATGATGCCGCCTATTGTAGTGTCAGCAGCAAACTTACTAATCATGCCTTGTACATTCTTATCCAAGTCATCGATATAGATAACAAACAGTAATGGGCCCGGCACCAACCCCTGAGGCACACCACTAGTCACAGGCCTCCAGTCAGACAATCATCTTTCCAGTATTAGCCTCTGCTTCCTACCATCAAGCCAAATGTATATCCAATTTGGCAGCTGTCCCTAGATTCCATGTGATTTAACTTTCCAGATCAGCCTTCTATGTGGAACCTTATCAAAGGCCTTACTGAATTCAATGTAGAATACGTCTACCACCCTGTCCTCATCGACCATTCCTGGTCACTTCATCATATGATAATAAATCAAATTTTAAAAATTAGATATAAGTACTGTGGCAGGTCAGAGGCTCGGAATTCTGTGATGACCCCTTGGAGCCTGTCCATCATCTACAAGGCAGGAATGTGATTGTATACTCTCCCCTTATCTCGATGAGTGCAGTTTCAATAGTACTTTGGAAGATCAACATTGTCCATGAAAAGACAGCCCACTTGAATGGCATCACATTCACAAGCTTGAAATTTTATTCTCTCCACAAACCAGCCGGAAGGGACACAGTATGCGCTGTATTGTTGATGCCCTCCAGTAACTCACTAAGGTTCCACTTCATCCTCTGTCTCATTCATCATGCTAACAAGAAACTTTTTCTTTTTCTTTCAGGCATCAAGGCCCACAAGATCTAACAACTTAAAAATACCCATGGCCCTCTGGAACCTTCCTTTCCTCCCTTCCCCTCTGACTCTATCCCTTTCCCCAACCCCTCCACCTCCTGTCGGATATTCACCATTCCTCCTAACCTTCCATTCTCTGATGCTGAACGCTCTGTACTCAGCAAAGGCCTCAGCTTTATCTCTCTGCATCCCCACCTTCGTGAATTTCGGGCATGAAATGATATTGAACTCTTCTTCCGCCATCTTCGTCTCCATGCTCACTTCTTTGGACAAGAGTCCTCTCTCCGTCCCACAGACCCCTTTGCCTAACTCCAACACTCTCCCTCCACCTGGACCCCTCCCTCTGGCTTCTTACCTGCACTTGATCTGTTCATTGAGAAATGTTGACGTGACATTAGTCGCCTCAATTTCTCTGGCCCTTTCACCAAATCCAACCGATCTCCCTCCGAACTGACTGCATTCCGTGCACTCAGATCTAACCCTGACTTTGTTATTAAGCCTGCCGATAAGGGTGGTGCTGTTGTCTGGCGTACTGACCTCTATCTTGCAGAGGCTGAGTGCCAGCTCTCAGATACCTCCTCCTACCTTCCCCTGGACCATGACCCCACCATGGCACATCAGGCCATGGTATCCACTATGGTTACGGATCTCATTTCATCCGGTGATCTCCCCCACTTCAGCTTCCTAGGTAATAGTCCCCCAACCCCGCACAGCTCGTTTCTACCTCCTGCTAAAAATCCACAAACAGAACTGTCCCAGTAGACCTATTGTTTCAGCCTGCTCATGCTCCACAGAATTCATCTCCTCCTACCTTGACTCAGTCTTCTCCCCTCTGGTCCAAGCACTACCCACGTATATCCATGATTCCACTGACGCCTTACGTCGGCTTCAAAACTTCCAGTTTACCGGCTCCAGCCACCTCCTCTTTACCATGGACATGCAATCCCTTCACACGTCCATTCCCCACCAGGAGGGTCTTAGGGCTCTCTGCTTCTTCCTGGAGCAAAGACCTGAACCATCCCCACCCACCACCCTCCTCCGCTTGGCTGAGCTTGTCCTCACCCTCAACACCTTCTCTTTTAACTCCTCATTTTCTTCAGGTAAGAAGCGTTGCCATGGGTACCCGCATGGGCCCCAGTTATACCTGTCTCTTCATGGGCTACGTGGAACATTCCTTGTTCCAGTCCTATTCTGGCCCCCACCCACAACTCTTTCTCTGATACATCAATGATATCATCGGTACTGCTTCCCTCTCTCGTCTGGAATTGGAAAACTTCATCAATTTCACCTCCAATTTCCACTCTGCTATCACATTCACCTGGTCTACCTCTCACTCCTCCCTTCCCTTCCTCGACATTTCTGTTTCCATTTCTGGGGATAGACTGGCCACTAATATCCATTACAAACTCACTGACTCCCACAGCTACCTGGACTATACATCCTCACACCCTGCTTCCTGTAAAGACTCCATCCCATTCTCTCAGTTCCTTTGTCTCCATCGCATATGTTCAGATTAGGCCAACTTCGACAAGGGAGCCTCCGAAATCTCCACCTTCTTCCTCAACCAAGGATTCCCCAGCTCCATTGTCGACAGGGCCCTCGACCAGGTCCGACCTATCTCTCGCACTTCCACCCTGACCCCTTCTCTTCCATCCTGCAACAGCGATAGGGTTCCCCTCATCCTCACCTTCCATCCCACCAGCATCCACATCCAGAAAATCATCAGACGTCATTTCTGCCACCTCCAGCGAGATGCCACCACCAGACACATATTCCCCTCCCCTCCTTTGTCCACTTTCCGCAGGGACCGTTCCCTCCAGGACACCCTGGTCCACGCTTCCTTCACCCCCAACACCTCCCCACAGCCCTACGACACCTTCCTCCGTAACCGGCAAAGGTGCAACACCTGCCCATTTACCTCCTCCCTCCCCAGGATCCAAGGGCCCAAACATACCTTCCAGGTGAAGCAACACTTCACCTGCACTTCTCAGAATCTAGCCTACTGCGTTCGCTGCTCACAATGTGGTCTCCTCTATATGGGGGAAACGAAGTGTAGACTTGGTGACTGCTTCGCAGAACATCTATGTTCTGCTCGCAAAAAAGACCCTGAACTACCTGTTGCCTGCCACTTTAACGCACCACCCTGCTCCCTGGCCAATATCGCTGTCTCTGGCTTGCTGCCGTGTTCCCGTGAAGCCCAATGCCAGCTGGAAGAACAACACCTCATCTTCTGCTTGGGGACCCCACAGGCCTCCGGACTCAATATTGAGTTCAATAACTTTAGGGCCTAAACTCTCCCATGTCCCAGCCCCCTACCACACACACCAGGACTTGTTACCACATAGCCTGCCATTACACACCCCCTGTTGTTAGTCACTAACAGTCCCCATTAACAACTATTCACCGTCCCAGCCTGATCATTAGCAACTCCTTTGTCTGTCCAACTGTCTTTCTCTCTCTTAGGGCTCTATCCTACTGTTTACTCCCTACCCCACCCACCTCCCTATTTTCTGCATATAAACTGATGTTTTCCCAGCCACTATCAGTTCTGACGAAGGGTCACCGGTCCCGAAACGTTAACTCTGTTTTCTCCTTCACAGATGCTGCCAGACTTGCTGAGCTTTTCCAGCAACTTTATTTTTGTTACTCACTAAGGCTACCTTGACATCAACTTCCAAAGTTCCTCTACCACCTCCAAATCCCAGAAGGCAAAAACGGCAGATGCAACCGGTCAGTTTGTCTTCCATCCTAACTTGGAACTATGTCTATCTGCAGTGTGCTAGCTTGAACTGTACACAGTCCTCTACATGTGCAGTGCAATATATGTGATTTTGGTATAGCTGCCTTGATCTCATAATCTAGGTCCTGGTCAATAAAGGAAAGGAACCCATATGGTTTCTTAATGACCTTTTCTACCTACCCTGTTAAATCAGAGATCAGCAGACTTGCCTTCCAGTGTACCCCTCTTCTTGTATACTTTTCAGAAACTGACAATTTGTTATGTATTCTTTTGTGTTTTTTTTTCTATCCTGCTAATTGCATTATCTCAGACTTCCTGGATTGATTTCATTTTACTGTATGCCCACCTGATCGGTCCAGTGGTATCACCCCATAATCGAAATTTTTTAAAATCTATTTTTCTAATCAACTTGTTCAGATATGTTATTGCACACCTCTGGAGCAGGTGGTAACACAGTGTTGAGCTGAAGGAACACAGCAGGCCAGGTAGCATCAGAGGGGCAGGAAAGCTGACATTTCGAGTGGGGACCCTTCTTCAGACCTGAAATGTCAGCTTTCCTGCTCCTCTGATACTTCCCGGCCTGCTGTGTTCCTCCAGCTCCACCCTGTGTTATCGCTGACCCCAGCATCGGCGGTTCTTACTATCTCTGAAGCAGGTGGGGCTTGAACTTGTGCCTGTCAGTCCAGGGGCAGGAACACTACCACTGTGGCACAAGAGGGCTCTTGCTCTGCAATCTAAAGTGTTCTTCCTCACTATCAGCTATGCAGCCAACTATTGCATCATCAACAAACTTCTTGATCATATCCCCTTAATTTGAATCAGTAAGGGAGTCAGTACTGAGCTATCTGGAATCCCACTGGGAACAGCCTTCCAGTCACTAAAACGCCCGTCAACTATAATCTTTTGTTTCCAATCACTGAGCAAAATTTGGACTAACCTGCTACTTCCTCTTTGATTCCATGAAATTGAATTTACAGATCAGTCTGCATGTAGTATCATAGCAAAAGTCTTGCTAAGATCATTGGCTTCTCTAGAAGCTACATCTTCCATGTTACCCTTACCGATCAATTTTATTGCTTCCTCAAAAAAATAAAATCATTAGTCAGACGCTACTTTTTCTTCACAAATCCACGCTGACTATCTTTGATTAATCATGCCTTCCTGAATGATGCGTCATGAACTCAGCCGATGGCAATACTGGACAGGTCAGATATCAGGCCGAAACCTGGTTTCATTGGACATACTTTCACTTTGCAATTTGGTTAATGCGGTGGCTAATTACTGAATTACTACGTATGAGGTTGCCAATGCTTTTTCATTATAAAAACATTAACGTTTATTACACACAAAGGAAAAAAAGAACACAAAGGGCTGAATTTTACGTTTTTATGAATAAGTCACTTATTCCATTGGTGGGAGTTCATGCCATATATTAGCAATCTCACATTATTAACTACCAACCCATCCCTACACCACTGATCACATCTGATTCTGGCCCTATTTTAACATGTACAGTTCCTGGAACAACTTGCATCTTAGATAACACAGAAGTCACTGGCATTCTTTATGTGCATATTGTCTTTAAAAGGCACCTGGAGAAGCAGTGTCAGTCCAGAGCAGCCCCGCACAATTCCTGGCATATGCCTTAGGCACGGAAGGTCAGTGAAAATTGTCTTCAGGCAGGGACCTGGAGGTCCTGCTAGACAGGATGGTGCAGAGTTGGCACTTCCTCTTTGCCCAAGGCTGGTAAAGGTGGCCCTGATATCGAACCATGCCAGCTGGTCCAAGGTCACCTCCTGGGTTAAAGCTCTCTCAGCTGTCTAGAGGAATGCACAGCAATGCCTGAAGCAGGTCACTGTCCTTATGCATTCTAGCGGTGAAAGCGTCACAACCTTCTCTCCAACACCTCGCCCTCTATCTTTGTTACTGTACCTAACTCCCACCAAGGCTCGTGCTCTACAACTCTCACTATTGCCTACACCATCTTCCCTCACTCAGTCGCCTTCAACCCAACTCCCAACACCACCTCCCCTGCGTGCCGTCTGTGCTGCCTACTGACTCGCTTGGGACACAGCTGTTCCAACAATAAGAGCTGTGCCAGCCACTTTCATCTCTCTTCGCACCTGCCTCTCCCTTATTCCAGGAAAGAAACAGGGCAGAGAGACTCAAGCCAGATGGTGGGTTGCCCGATGCATGGCTCCTCACCTGTTGTGTGGAGATGATCCTGACTCATACGCTCACAGAGTGGCTGACTGGCTGTGCCCAAGCTGCGGGGCTGGTATTGGAGGCTGACACAAATGTGAAAATTTTTTTGATTTGAATGAGGCTTGCTAACAACCATGACCAGCTTGTTGTGTTTGTGCCTGCACTAAATGGCAAGGCAATAGATCAGCAATGTATATCTGGCAGCTTGGCTGAGGGGGTGATGGCAGCACTTACTTTGGCAGCAGAGTATAGAAATTTATTCACCTTCTTTCTACGTTGCCGTGTATTCCTCCCAGTGGCTGGGGCTTCACTGACCCAGGACACCAGCTGGGAGCAGGCCTCACATCTGGGGATGGGGCCTGCTCTGCTGGTGCTGATATGGAAGGGGCTGACAAGCTACACTTCTTGACACTTGACTCCATCTACTACCGTGCAATAAGATGTTTCAGAGTAAAAATGAGCAAACTTGGTTAAACATAACCATTTACAAGGATTAGTAGGAGAGGCTATCACCTGGAACCTGGCTGACTGAAGTTCCACTTTCATGTGATTTGATGTTTCTAAGAAACAGCTCTTTATGCGCATGCTCTGTAGCCTTTCCAAGAGTAAAGGAACAATTATCCCTTTATTCCACAGGTTGTCTGAATATCTTTAATGGAGAGAGAACAAGGGGAAAACCAACTCTTTGCTTTTAGGACAAGAGAAAGGAAAGAGGTGTTAAAAAATATTACTAATTGCGTCGTGTTTCACAAATAGGAGTGAGTAGAATGAGGAATTCCTATCACCCTTAGAGAAAACGACAGAAAACCTGTAAAGGGTGGGGTGGAAGGGAAGTGGGGTGGATTGTGAAGAATGACCGGGAGAAAGGGAGATGGGAGGTGTGCTATTGGCAGCATGTGACATGTCGGTGACACTGGAACAGGAAGGTCAGCACTCTGTCTGCTTTTCCCAACGTCAGCAGAAACTCATTTCATTTAGGGTCATCCAGGAGCCCAGGCGACATCATTAATGAATATGGGGAATAGGGGAGGAGGTGGGGTACAGTTTCCTAAGTATTGCACTGGACAGCAGGAACCTGTGCGAACAACAGTGACAGCGGTGAGTGATTTCCAATAATAGTGTGTTTTTCATGCTACGATCGCTCATCATTTTTCATTCAAGACTTTCTTTTTGTATTACTATTTAGTATATCAGTTTCACGATGCACATTCCATTTCCATTGATCAACTTCAATTTTAGCTTCCAAATCAGCAGATATTATTGCAATGTAATATGAAAAGGCATATTGTTTGACCATTCCTCAAAAAATAGGGTTAGCATAAACACAAGATGCATACATTTTCTAGCCAAAGTTCAGTGGTCAACTTTTACACAACTTTGACTGTTACTCAAGTGTACAGTAACTGAATTATAATTATGACCATTAAAATATTGTCCTACTGATATCCACTGCTAGATTCTCTAAAACCAAGTCCAGAACTAAACCTTCTCTTGTTAGATTTATCAAGCACTGGCTAACAAATGTGCTCATGAATTCTCTCGTCCCTACATTTTACATTTATCCCAGTTAATAGGAGAAATAGTAGAAAGCATCTAACATTACTGCTCAAGTGTCTCTGTTGACCTTCTTTGCCTTCAGCCAGGCAGTTCGAACATTATACTGCTGATTGTTTTTCTTGAACATGTCAGACGTACAAGATAATCTCCTGGACCATTGCCATTCACAACCACCCTCCTCCGCTTGGCCGAGCTCGTAGTGCAATCCCTTTACACGTCATTACCCATCAGGAGGGTCTTAGGGCTCTCCACTTCATCCTGGAGCAAATACCTGAACCATACCCACCCACGACCACCCTCCTCCGCTTGGCCGAGCTCGTCCCTTGCCAACATCTCTGTCTCTGGTTTGCTGCAGTGTTCCAGCGAAGCTCAATGAAAGCTGGAAGAACAACACCTCATTTTCCCCTTGGGGGCCCTGCAGCCCTCTGGACTTAATATCAAGTTTAATAATTTTAGGGCCTAAACTCTCTAAATGTCCTAGCCCCCTACCCCACACACCAGGCCTGCCATTACACACTACCTGTTGTTAGTCACTAACAGTCCCCATCGACAACTATTCATCCTCCCAGCCAAATCATTATCGACTCCTTTGTCTATGCAACTGCTCTTCTCTCTCTTCAGGCTCTATCCTATCGTTTACTCCCTATCGCCTCTCCCTCCCTATATTCTGCATAAAAGTTGACGTTTTACCAGTTAGCATCAGTTCTGAGGAAGGGTGACCAGACCTGAAACATTAACTCTGATTTTTTCTTCACAGATGCTGCCAGACCAGTTGAGCTTTTCCAGCAACTTTTGTTTTTGTTCCTGATTTACAGCATCTGCAGTTGTTTCAGTTTTTATTAAGATAATCAAAGAGTTCACGGAGAGACAATGTTCAATAATTTGTTGACATTTTTGAATTTCTATCTCCAATGACAACGAACCCAAACATCGCTCCTTGACATTTAATGCCATTACCATTTCTGAATCTCCCACTATCGACATCATGGGGGTTATTGTTGTAACCAATACAAGACCAGTAACTGAAGTGGACTAGCCATACAAATACTGTGACTATAAGAGCAAATCAGAGGCTAAGAATATAAAGAGCTAATCCAGAATCCGCAATAGTGTCCTGTGGTTTGAATCCCACCATGGCCAATGGTGCAAATTTAAATTCAATACAGCCTGAAATAAACAGCTAACCTAACAGCATCCATTGTCAATTGTCATAAAAAACCATCATGTTCGTTGATGTCCTTTCGGGAAGGAGATCTGCCATCCTTAGCTGATCTGGCCTATATGTGACTCCAGCCTCGTGGAAATGTGTTCGACACTTATCTGCCTACTGGGTAATTAGAGATGAGCAATAAATTCCAGCCTAGACAGTGATGCCCAATTTCCATGAATTAATTTTTAAAAATATTACGTGGCAAGTAATTTACCTCTTGATTCCTTGAAGCCTATCGACAGGCACTAGTCAGGAGTGTGATGGAATACCATCCAGTTACCTCAATGAGTGCAGCTCCAACAACACACAAAAAATTTAACATAGCCCAGGACAATGCAGTCCTCCTGATAGGCATCCCATCCATTATCCATTTCTTTCACCACTAATGTACAGCAGCAGCAATATGAAAGAAGATGAACAGCAGAAATTCACCAAGACTCGTCCAATGGCACCTTTCAAATACGTGGGCTCTTCCACCGAACGGAACAAAGGCAGCAGATACCTGGGAACACCCTCACCTGAATTTTCCCTCCAAGCCACAGAATACGCTGACGTGGAACTATGTCACCATTTCTTCGCTGTCACTTAGTCAGAATTCCGGAACTCCATCGCCAGCGGTGGATCCATCAACAAAGGTTTGGCTTACACCACATAGACCACGGTGGTTCAAGAAGGCAGATCACCACCAGCTTCTCAAGGGTACTTATGGATGAGCAATAAATGCTGGATCAGCCAGCAATTCCCACAATCCATGAATTGGTGAACAAAACCACAAAGAAGGTGCAGCAAGTAATTCGAAAGGCTAACTAAATATTCACCTTTATTTCAAGGGGACTGGAGTATCAAAGCGGGGAAGTCTCCCCCAGCTCTGTACATTAGTGAGAACACACTTAGAATACTGTAAACTGCTTGGATCTCCTTACATTGGCTACGCGACAGAGGAAG
Source organism: Ginglymostoma cirratum (assembly GCA_024137785.1). Taxonomy (NCBI): domain Eukaryota; kingdom Metazoa; phylum Chordata; class Chondrichthyes; order Orectolobiformes; family Ginglymostomatidae; genus Ginglymostoma; species Ginglymostoma cirratum. Next base: position 7,987,294 of record JAHRHZ010000126.1, on the reverse strand, counting down.
ATTCACTAGATTAATTCCTTGGATGAAGGTATCATCCTGTGAGTAAGGATTGGGCAGTTTGGACTGACATTCATTGCAGATTAGAATAATGAGAGGGGATCTTATTTCATTCTGATGAGCCTTGTCAGGCTAGATGCTGAGGGAATGTGTCACTCATGGGGGGATCTGGAACTCAGGGGCACAGCTTCAAAAGAGGGGACCTGATTTTAAGAGGGAGATGAAAAAGGAACTTTTTCTCTCAGAAAGTTGGTAATCACTTCCATGAAGAACAGTGGTGGCTGAATAATTGAATACATTCAAAGCTGAATTAGATTTACGAGGGAATCGAGGGTTGTGAAAGGCAAGTAGTAGAGATAAGCCAATTTCTATCAGCCATGATCATGTTGAATGGCAGAACAGCCTCAAGGGGCCTAATGCTTTCATCTTCCTATATCTCATAGATAACCAATCTGTTCAGACACACATGACATATCTCTGGAGCAGGTGACTTGAACCCAAATCTCCGAGGCCAGAGGTAGGGATATTACCATTGTATTACTTTTTTTTATATTCCTTTGAGATTATGATTTTACTCTTGTCCTTTGCTGTGAGTGCAGGCTACTCTTGCCTGGTATTTTTACGCTTTCTAGGCAGAATCTTCCCAGCTACAAAACAATGTGGGCCATGGTGAGACATTTCAGAAAATCAGACAAAATGGTCAGCAAGGACTGCGATTCTGGCTAATAATAAGAGGCCCATTTGGGTGGCTTATTGCTCATCACCACCCTCACTATGAAATAACCACTCCTCATTTACATGTATTTCCTTACTCTCCTACCTACTGGGTAGCAACTAGGCAACAAGAATTTCTGCCCTGAAAGTTAGAGTCAGAAAAACTCAAACTCGCCACTTGCTCCTCCAGTCTTCTGTCTTGGGCACCTGTCACTAACATCTCAGGGTTCACTCCATGGTCAGGGGCTGCAGATAACTCGCATCCATGGGCATTAGTATTTGATTTGAACCAGTGTCACCACATCTTCATGGCATACCTCTGATCAACATACAACACTACTCTCTGGAATGTACGGGCACCTTCCATTGCAGTGCTGCTGCAAAGACACTTTGCATGCAGGAACAGGCACCCAGTTCCGTTTGGACTGGGATGCATCTCAGTGCTGCTCGCTCACTTTCTCGACACTCGCTCACTTTGTGTCGGCTTCGATGCTTACTGAAGCCCTGCCTTGCCTATTTGGCATTTTGCCACCGCAAGTAGAGCTTAAAGAGTCACATCTCTTTGATCCTGACTTGCTTTCTCGTGTAGACACAAAACCAGGCAGCTTATCAAGTTTGCCAGCAGTCGTCAGTCAGAGGGACAGATATGTTGCTGTATGGCACAGTGCTACATCAATCTCTCACTGCACCATGTTTCAGCTCCTGAAAATATTGTAAGTGCTAAAGGAAATGGTATGTCTCGAAACCTAAGGGGAATAGTCCACAGTTAAGATCAGGGAGAAACAATTCAGTCAGGAGGACCCAGCGCTGTAAGCTTATGGCAGGCTTTGAAATCTGTCTAGGGGCTAGGACACGGTCAGCCAGTTGTTTGGAGCAGTCAGAGTTGGGGCTCCATAACACTGCTGTCCAGAAGTGGCCCATGGTCAGCCCTATGGGTCCAGTATAACCAGTCCAGAGACACAACAGTTAGAGAGCTGCACAGATATCAGCTAGATGTCTGTTCACCCATTATTCAATCTGTCCAGCTCAGTCACTTAAGTGGGTTGGTCATGGTCAGTTATAGAATCATAGAGTCATAAAGTCATATGGTATAGAAACAGACCCTTTGGTCCAACCAGTCCGTGCTGACCATAATCCCAAAATAAACTAGTCCCACTTGCCTGCATTTGGCCCACATCCTTCCAAACATTTCTTATTTATGTACTTCTTGAAATGTCTCTTAAATGTAGCTGTACCCACATTCACCACTTCCTCTGGAAGTTTATTACACACATGAATCACTCTCTGTGTAAAGAAATTGCCCTTCATATCTCTTTAAAAATTTTTCTTCTCTCACCTTAAAAAAATGGGCCCTAATCTTGAAATCCTCCACACTAGGGAATAGACACCTGCCATTCACCTTATCTATACTCCTCATTATTTTATCAGGTCACCTCTCAACCTCATATGCTCCAGTGAAAAAACTCCCAGCTTACCCAGGCTCTCCTTATAACTCAAACACTTTATTCACAGCAACATCCTGATAAACCTCTTCTGAACCCCCTCCAACTTAATAATATCCTTCCTATAACAGGGAGACCAGAACTGGACTCAATACTCCAGAAGATGCCTCACCAGTATCCTGTACAACCTCAACATTCCCATCTCCTATACTCAAAGGTCTGAGCAATGAAGGCACGTGTGCTAAAGGTTTTTGTAACCATCCGAGGTATATAAAAAGAACGAATGAACAAAATAGGAGTACAGTGCAGGAACAAATTTTCTTCCAGGACGTGCAGTGCTGTGAGTAACATTACATAGGCCAAACCAGAAGAAAATTGACAATACGGATACATGAACACCAATTAGCCACCAAGAGACATGACCAATTCTCACTTGTCTCACCACACACGGACAATGAGGGACATGAACTTGACTGAGACAACACATTGATAATTGCACAAGCCAAACAGAGACACACCAGGGAGTTCTTGGAGGGCTGGTATTCCAACCGGAGCTCCATCAACAAACACATTGAATTAGACCCTGTGTACAAACCACTGAGAGACAAAACTGAAAGTAATACCAACCATGCCAGCAAACGGAGGCATATAAATAACAACCGGGACAGAACACCGATGCTTTACTGGAGGTGCACTGACGATGTTACCCAGCAGGGTGACGAAACATCTGCACCAAACCCACCGGCTCAGCAAGCATGTCTACAACCCCATAGGTGATGGCTCTTGGGTTTATGGTTGGTGACGGGGTGTGGAAAGGCGGTGGAGGATGCCTGGAGTGGAGGGATTCAAGGGATGTATGCTTCAATCAGGTGCTGCTTATATAGAAGGAGAGGTTGTGGGATGATGAATGCGTGGAATGCAGAGGGCAGTATTGGTAATGTTGTGTTTGCAAAATTCAAAAACCAAGCCACTTGAGTTAACTCTCACCCTATCAATGTAAACTCAACCATCTGGTAAGTGATTGGAATTGTCATTGACAATGTTATCAAATGAGATTTGTTCAACAATTACTTGCTCTCTGATGCTCAGTTTGAGTTCCACCAAGGCCAATCAATTCATGACCTCATTATCACTTTGGCACAACAGTGGCCAAAAAGAGCAGCATTCAAGTAAGCAAGAGTGTCTACCTTTGATATCAAGTCAGCACTTGACTGAGTGTGGCATCAAGGGCCCTAGCAAAAATGTAGTCAGTAGAAATCAGGGGAAAATTGGTTGGAGTCCATTCTGAGGAAAAGCACATATTTTAGGTAGTATCGAGTTCCGAGATAGGTGTTGCATAAATGCAAATCATTCCATTATATATACAGCCAAATACTGCTTTTGCTTCAAATATTTGCTTTGATTATAAAACACTGATGTGAAACAGACATTTCTGTATCATTAATATTTAAATATAATTCAGTCATCTGTTTCTGAGTTGATTGAAAGATACCAAGTGGCTCTCGTTTTTGTTAATGATGACTGCCTGCAGTACCTCAGGCATTGCCTTAGGCTCTGTATGAATGAAACAATATTTCCTGAACAACAGCTATCTTCATCTCTACAAAGTCATAAATAGTTTTTAAATTTTCTGCTTTGACGAATAGCGCTTGAGGTAGACACATTTTTAGGAACAAACATTCTGAGGGTTTTGAATTATTTTTAAACCATTTCTCGGAATGTTTTGCCATAAATGAGTTCACTCTGAGTGATTGCATTTGGTGCCAAGGGCAGAAATGTAACTGCCAAGGGCGGACTTGCATATGGGCATGGGGTTAATACATCTGAATAGTGGTATCATGCCAGAAACCCGACAACATCATGCCCATTACTGTATTTGACCCACATGAGTTTGCAGGCTCATAGGGACCCTCTATACAGGTGGTGGCATAGTTCTTCTCTAAATTTGAGTTTGGCCCAGCATTTTAACAGCCCTGGTCCAGATTTCCCAAGCTGTTAGCAACTTACCAGGCTCAATATGGAGAGGGCACAGAGGGAAACATTTGCCCAACCAAATTAATATGCTTGAATTTCATGAAGAACGAAGTCACAGAGCTTGTGGTCAATCTCTGTGAAAGGGTTGTTCTTGCAGGATTACTTCTGCGAGTCTGAAGTCACTGCTTTGAGCATCAATTTCAAGTTTTGGAAGCACTTTCAAATGCCTTGGCCAATTTTTAGCTTCATTTACCTTTCCCAGGTTCAACTGTCACTGCAACTTATGAACAACATACACATTGGTAGCCTGGATGTCCAATGAGGAGGAGCAGGAGCAGCCTTGCTAACTGCAGTAGGCCCAGGTGTCACACCATGAGCACCAAGCGCACAATCTGCAGTTGTAGCTCTCTCCTCTGCAGCCAGAGAGGGTAGACAGAGAGCTTAAGGGAAACACCAAAGCACAATGCCAACAGACAAAGGATGAACTTCCTTGATATAACAGAGCATTGGTGCCTCAGGAGGCTCAAGCATTTGTCACTTTTGAAAACAACAAATGCTGGAAGTCACTGCGGGTCAGGCAGCATCCATGGAGAGAGCGCAAGCTAACATTTCGAATGTTGATGACTTTTCATCAGAGCTGGTTGTCACTGGTTGTTACTGACATCTATAGTCTCCTTTCAAGAGAAGGTGAGGTGCGCTTAGGTTACCAATAGCCATTAAGATCATGATTCTGAATGTCTAACCTCCAGTTCCTTCTAGTCACCTGCTAGTGGCGTCTCTAGAATCTCTTGATCTAAGGCCTTTAACTGCATCACTGAGACCACTAATGATTTATTTGCCGAGGCAGCCATTTACCCACTTTGTCACAGATGAGTAATTCAGAGCCAGACACTGGCTTCACTCCAGTGAGTGCCTTCCTCCTGCTACAGAGAGTCATTGAGCATACATATATGGCAATTAGTCACCTGCAGATCAGCCTGGAGTCTTCATCAGATATTCCTCTCCATCAACGTCCAACTAGTGACTACTGGAAGGTGATCATGCATGTCTACACTTGGAAGCTGCCATGATTCATTCATTCGATGGCAATCCCATCTCCTGCAGAACTTCTGTTACTCATACAGCCTTAGCAGCTGAATCCTGATAAACAAAAGCTACACATTGAAGCCTTGGCTGATGATTCCTGTGTGGAAACCAACCTGTGAACCAGAGGAGAGGAGCCACAGGATTATGAGGACAAAAATAATGCAAGTTATTGGGTTTCTCAGGGTCTACTTCAGGTGCATTGAACATTCTGTATCCTCTCTTCAGCTACAATGTACTTAAGGCAAATTGTCTGACTCCTACTTCTCGAATATCCCTGCAGTCACCATTGTCGGTTCTGACTTCGACCAGTTAAGCTCAACACTCTATATTTCCTCTAAAACACTTCAGGATAGGATTTCACCATCGGTAGGAGTGCAAAACCCATAATATTTTGTTGTTCACCTGCCATACGCACTAAATGTTTGTAGATCCAAGGCAACTGGCTGTCAAGAAGGTTCCATTACAAGTGGCACAAAACATCATTGTCCACTTGGCACTTACCTCCCAAAGGTGATTTTGAACTGACATTGTCCCTCTCCTATTGTAAGACTCTCCTCTAACATAACGACTTTGATCAAGTTATTGATCTTCCTCTTAATATTTCCTACTTCACTTTTTCATTACTAACAAAAACAACCTGTATTTGTTTAGCACCTTTTATAATCTTAAGATGACCCAAATGAGTTGCTTTTGAAGCGTAATTATAATTTAAGTCAGCACACAATCAGTTCTCACAAGCATAAATGAGATAAAGACTAGATAAACTGTTTTCAGGATATTGTTTGAGGAAGTAATATCTATTAACACACTGGAGCTTTTTCTACAAAATTCTGCCATGGAATCCTTTGTGTCCTCTTCAGAGGTCAGGTAAGATTAGAGTAAATGTTTCATCTGAAAGCCACTTTTGCTGCAGACACAGCTCTGGATTGTCAGCCTAGATTTTGCGCACCAACCTCCAAAGTGGGACTTGCACCCATAACCTTCTAATGCTAAGGTAAATTTGTTACTCACTCATTACTTGCTGATGCCATCGCTCACATCCGTGTGCATCTGTGAAGTAGTTTCCAACTTTTTAAAAACAATATATAAATGCAAGTTTTAATAGTTGTATTTTATAGTTCTTTTTTCAAAATTTTGTAAGAGCACAAGGAAACATACAAAGTTTTTTGTGGAAATATAACAAAAATATACCATTTTGTATTGTTGAAATACAGTCTGCACATTACCTATATTTGCCATTATAGCCGTGTTATGAACTTCAAAAGTAGTTTGTGCTCTTACAAACTTTGAATATAAAAGCAGGGATGTACCACTGAGGCTTTATAAGGCTCTGGTCAGGCCTCATTTGGAGTATTGTGTGCAGTTTTGGCCCCCATATCTCAGGAAGGATGTACTGGTCCTGGAGGGGGTTCAGAGGATGTTCATGAGAATGGTCCCAGGAATGGAAAGCTTAACATATGAGGAACGTATGAGGACTAAAAGGCTGGCTAAAAGAGTGGTGTGGGAAAGAGGGTTTCCTTTTCATGGGGCACTAGCATCGGTTCTGGGACAGGAAGGATCTATACTGCTGGGATGGACTCCACCTGAACAGGGCCGCGTCCAGTGTTCTGGCGAAAAGGGTAAATAGGGTGGTTAATAGGACTTTAAACTAGTAAGTAGGGGGGAAGGGAGAAGTGAGCGTAGAGGGAGAATAACAATTAATGTAAGGCAAAGCAGTAGGTTAGCAGGTGACGAGGAAGCTTCAACTCCATTGAAAATTAGGATAAAAGTTAAAGGGAAGGAGAACTCAAGAGCTGTTAGCAATGGAGGTGATAGGACCCAAAAAGAAGGTGCAAAAACTGGCATAAGGGCACTGTATCTGAATGCTCAGAGCATTCGAAACAAGGTGGATGAGTTGACGGTGCAAATCATGGCAAATGGGTATGATTTAGTGGCCATTACAGAGACATGGTTACAGGATGGTCATGACTGGGAGTTAAATATCCAGGAGTATCAAACTGTTCGGAAGGACAGACAGGAAGGTAAGGGAGGTGGCATTGCTCTGATTTTTAAGGATGACATCAGGGCAGTAGTGAGACATGATATAGGTTCTACTGAACAAGACATTGAATCCATTTGTGTAGAAATTAGGAATAGCAGGGAGAAAAAAAAATCACTCATAGGTGTGGTCTATAGGCCACCAAATAATGACATTGTGGTGGGGCGGGCAATAAACATAGAAATAGCTAATGGATGTAAAAACGGTATAGCAATTATCATGGGGGATTTTAATCTACATATCGATTGGTCAAGCCAGGTCGGTCATGGCAGCCTTGAGGAGGGGTTCATAGAATGCATTTGCAATAATTTCCTTGAACAGTATGTAATGGAACCTACAAGGGAGCAAGCTACCCTAGATCTAGTCCTGTGTAATGAGACAGGACTAATTAATGATCTCACAGTTAGGGATCCTCTCGGAAGGAGCGATCACAGTTTGGTCGAATTTAAAATACAGATGGAGCGTGAGAAGTTTAAATCCAGTACCAAGGTCCTGTGCTTAAACAAAGGAGACTATGAGGGAATGAGGGAGGAGTTAGCTGAGGTAGAATGGGAGCAAAAACTTTATGGTGGGTCAATTAAGGAACAGTGGAGGACTTTCAAAACAATTTTTCACAGTGCTCAGCAGAAGTATACTCCAGTGATAAGGAAGAACTGTAGGAAAAGAGAGAGCCAGCCATGGATGTCTAAGGAAATAAAGGAAAGTATCAGATTGAAAAAAACACATACAAAAAAGCGAAGAGTAGCGGGAAACTAGTAGACTGGGAAATCTTTAAAGGCCAAAAGAGAGCCACAAAAAAAGGTGTAAAGAAAAGTAAAATAGATTATGAGAGTAAACTAGCTCAGAATATAAAAACAAGCAGCAAAAGTTTCTATAAATATGTAAATCATAAAAGAGTGGCGAAGGTAAACATTGGTCCTTCAGAGGATGAGAAGGCCAATTTAATAACTGGGAATGAGGAAATAGCCGAGACATTAAACAGTTATTTTGAGTTGGTCTTCACAGTGGAAGACACAAATAACATGCCGAAAACTAATGGCAAGAAGGTTATAGCAGGTGAGGACCTAGAAACTATCATTATCACTAAGGAGGCAGTGCTGGGCAAGCTAATGGGTCTAAAGATAGACAAATCTCCTGGTCCTGATGAAATGCATCCCAGGGTACTAAAAGAGGTGATGGGGGAAATAGCAAATGCACTAGTAATTATTTACCAAAATCCACTGGACTCTGGGGTGGTTCCCGCAGATTGGAAAACTTCCAATGTGACGCCACTGTTTAGAAAAGGAAGTAGACAAAAAGCAGGTAACTGTAGGCCAGTTAGCTTAACTTCAGTAGTGGAGAAAATGCTTGAACCTATCATTAAGGAAGAAATAGCAAGACATCTGGACATAAATTGTCCCATTTGGGAACACCCAGCATGTGTTGATGAAGGGTAGGTCATGATTAACTAATTTGGTGGAATTCTTTGAGGACGTTACTTGCATGGTGGACAATGGGGAACCTGTGGATGTGGTGCGTCTGGATTTCCAGAAGGCTTTTGACAAGGTGCTACACCAAAGGCTGCTACATAAGATAAAGTTGCACGGTATTAAAGGTAATGTATTGGCATGGATGGAGGATTGGTTGACCAGTAGAAAACAAAGAGTAGGGGTAAACGGGTGTTTTTCTGGTTGGCAGTCAGTGGCTAGTGGTGTGCCTCAGGGATCAGTGTTGGGACCTCAATTGTTTACAATTTACATAGATGATTTGGAGTTGGGGACTAAGTGCGGTGTGTCAAAATTTGCACATGACACTAAGGTGAGTGGTAGAGCAAAGTGTGCAGAAGACACTGAAAGTCTGCAAAGGGATATAGATAGACTAAGTGAGTGGGCAAAGGTCTGGCAGATGGAGTACAATGTTGATAAGTGTGAGGTCATCCATTATGGTAGGAATAACAGCAAAATGGACTATGTTTTAAATGGTAAAAAATTGCAGCACACTGCTGTGCGGAGGGACTTGGGTGTCCTTGTTCATGAATCGCTGAAGGTGGGATTGCAGGTACAGCAGGTAATTAAAAAAGCAAATGGAATTTTGTCTGCCATTGCTCGAGGGATGGAGTTCAAAAACAGGGAGGCTACGCTGCAGCTGTATGGGGTCCTGGTGAGGCTACACCTGGAGTACTGTGTGCAGTTTTGGTCTCCTTACTTGAGAAGAGATATACTAGCACTGGAAGAGGTGCAGAGGAGATTCACTCGGTTGATTCCAGAGTTGAGAGGGTTGGATTATGAGGAGAGACTGAGTCGACTGGGATTATACTCATTGGAATTCAGAAGAATGAGGGGAGATCTTATAGAAACATATAAGATTATGAAGGGGATAGATAAAGTGGAGGTATGGAGGTTGCTTCCACTAGCAGGTGAAACTAGGACAAGAGGGCTCGCCTCAAAATAAAGGAAGGGAGATGGAGGACTGAGGTCAGGAGGAACTTCTTCACCCAAAGGATTGTGAATCTGTGGAATTCCCTGCCCAGTGAAATGGTTGAAGCTACCTCGCTGAATGTTTTTAAGGCATGGCTAGATAAATTTTTGAACAGTAAAGGAATTACGGGTTATGGTGAGTGGGCGGGTAAGTGGAGCAGTGTCTCAAAAAGATCAGCCATGATCTTATTAAATGGTGGGGCAGGCTCGAGGGGCCAGATGGCCTACTCCTGCTCCTAGTTCTTATGTTCTTATGACTCTGGGTCTATACTCATTGGAGTTTAGATGGATGAGGGGGGATCTCATTAAAACTTTCAGAATACTGAATGGCCTGGATGTTAGGAAGATGCTTCCATTGGTAGGAGAGTCTGGGACCCGAGGGCACAGCCTTAGAGTAAAGGGAAGACCTTTTAGAATGGAGATAAGGAGAAACTTCTTCAGCCAGAGTGGTGAATCTATGGAATTCACTACCACGGAAGGCTGTGGAGTCCAGGTCATTGAGTACATTTAAGACTGAGATAGATAGGTTCTTGATTATCAAGGGAATCAAGGATTACGGGGAGAAAGTGGGAAAATGGAGTTGAGGAACTTATCATCCATGATTGAATGGTGGAGCAGACGCAATGGACCGAATGGCCTAATTTCTGCTCCTATGTCTTAGTCTTATGACCAGCCAGTGGAGAGAATCACGAAATGTGTTAAGTTATCTGTAGGATTTTGGTAGGTTGAAGGCAGCATTTACAGATTTTTATATTGGAAAGTAACAATATGCAAACAAAAGGGTGAAAGTCAAAATAAAAATGCATATGAGGGTAAAAATGTAACATTCCAGATAAAAATCAAGGAAATGCAATGCAAATGAATTTATATGCCTTTACCTGATAGTGAGAATGACATCAAATATAATCCTGTAATGTGGACAATTCAAAATTGAAAGACTTTACCCAAGCTAGTTTAACTGCATATTTCTGGGAAAAGCTGTACATCAAATCCACTTAACGTGGTTGCCAGGTGGCTGAAAATTCCACCTAAACAGTTTGCCTATTTTGCAATGGATAACCTCTTCATTAATATTCTTCTGGCATTAGGAATGGTACTGTCCTAAATATGTGGACCTGAAATTTCTCTATTAGAAAAGAAATCTGTCCCACCATAAAATGGCACATTTGGCAACATTAAGAACCCAAATAAGAACTAAAGTGAGCCTCACATATCGAACAGTTTTGATTTCCTCAGGGTGCCCAAAGCTTTTGGAGCAAATTAGTTATTTCTGGAATATGGTTGTGTGATGAAAGTTCATAATACTTTTTTATTTTTTGGGAACTTCAGTTCTAAAGTAGATGGAAATAGATTTTAGTGTTCAGTTCTGAGAAGGTCTTAAGTTTTTCTTAAAGAAAGGTCAGAAAGTAATTCTGAATAGTGAGGTAAAAGCAGCATATCCAAGAAATCATGTAAATTTTGTTAAATAACTAACAAGCCCCAGGGAGATAATTGCTTACGCATTTCCTGCCTTGAGTTTTACAATGCAAAAGGGAGATGGGAAGTTAGGTAGGATGGAGCAGAAACCAATTCATTCAGAGAGAAAAAATCCATTTGTGATTAGCAGTCTCCGAATAATCAAACACTGGGAAGAAGCCCTGAATTGCTTAGAGGAAAACTCCAGAAGCAGAAAGTTGGAGAGGGGTCATAACAGAATACATGCTATAACACAGTTTAATGCGTGACTTAAAGCATCTATGCTCAGCAATAAAATACAGCTCAGCTAGGAGTTTGTTTAAAGGTCTTGGGGGGTGACATTAGTTTGAAGAACATAGCATCGAGTTAATGCTTGGAACTTTGCCAAAAAGGAAACTAATTACAGCTGTTTCAGAGATAGTAGGGACTGCAGATGCTGGAGAATCTGAGATAACAAAAGGTAGAACTGGATGAACACAGCAGGCCAAGCAGCATCAGAGGAGCAGGAAAGCTGATGTTTTGGGCCTAGGCCCTTCTTCAGAAATCCAGCTCTTACACCTTGTTATCTCTAATTACAGCTGTCCTAGCTGAACAAGGAGCTTTAGAGTAGAAATACAGATATTCTTCCCTGAGGTTTGAGTGTCTGCAATGCATTGTTTGGATAAAAGTGTTAATTCTTTTATGTCTGATATTATAACAAGTTTGTTTCAAATAGCTCTTTTATTGTATAATAGAGTTTATCATTTTCTTTTGTGTGGTCAACTTTTATGTTCTTTTGTTAAAAGTACAGTCGTAGCCTCTTGCGAGTATGTGCAGTGACTGACCTCCATGGTAATTGAAAAGAAAAAAGATCAATAAAGCCTGCAGTCACTCTGGGTTGTCACTTGTCCAATTTCATTATCAGCTGGGATCAGAACAGATGCTGCAGTTATGTATACTAAAATAATAGATTTTTTTCCCAGCTTAATTGGGATATTGTCTTCATGGCAAAGGCAGCATTTGTTGCTTAGCCCTAATCATCCCTGAACTGAATGGTTTGCTAAACTATCTTAGAGGGCAGTTAAGTATGAATCATATTGCCATAAAGATTAAGTTCCATGTCACTGGGTAAAGACTAGATAATCAATAATAGTTTCAAGCTACCATTACACAGTTCAACATTTCATTCCAGGTTTTATAAAATTGTACCTAAATTAGACCAGTTGCTATCGTGAAATTTGAACCAATGTCCCTAGAACACTACACTCAGTTACTGTCATGGCGACATTATTACTACACTGCCTCCTCTCGTGTGTATAACTTGGTTCCACAAACATCCTTGAGGTGACTGGTTAATTCATTCATTTTGGAATTTGATTTTGAAGGAGCATCTTACTCTTTTGAACATGAAGAGTGAGCCACTGTTTAAAGTCTCTATAGCTAGATACTGATCTCCAATGATGCAATATCCAATCTTGTACTGCAATGGAGCCTAAATTGTAGGAGTAAATTCCCTCAGATTCTTCCACGTGTTCTCTCTCACCTCAGCTGAAGATACTCCAAATCTTGCTAACATTGCTTTTCTGGTTTCCACTGCTCTTCCCTTCATATTAGACTGGAAAGTGGGAGGACTCCAAGAAAAAAGTCTCCTTCGCTTCAGGTTGTACAGTGAAACTTCACAGAACATTTTTAGTCAGAAGCACAAGTATTATCATTGAGTCAGGTTGATAACTCGAATAAATATAAAAACAATTCTGTTGGATTTTGTTTGAAGATGAAACCTGCCTTTCAGATTAGAGTAAAGGAATGTCATGTTGTTATCAGATTTTCTCAGTTTCCTGTCAATGCAAGTTTATATCTCCTTAATTTCTGCATATTGAAAACAAAACAAAACAATTTCTTTCGTTCACTGATGAAATAAGCCTTTTTGGAGCACATACTTTTTAAAGTGAAAAACAGCAACTGGAATAAGAATACATTCAGTGGCAGCCATCTGTTATCAGATATGCTCTAGATTAATATTCAAGAAATGGTATATTAGCAATGAATACTTCAGAGGAAATCTGAAAAGTGCTAAATCTATATATATATTCTGAAATTTACAATGAACAAAGGAGGAATATGGACATGACATCAGCAGTGACTATTTCTGTCTTTAAGTGTATCTAATATTTGCAATGACAAGTGATTTATATTTGGATTTACAAGCTGCTAATCTGAACTGTTTTATTGAGTGTAGTACAGTGATTACAGTAATTTGAAACAAAATCCAGAGAGTACAATAAATAACCAAGCAGAATCCAAAAGAATTAAAACAGTGACACTGTAAATCACTGTTCGTCCAAGAATGTAATGAAAGCAAAACTAGAGCCAATATTTCTCTAGCAGTTATCTTATTTTGAAATGACTTCCATCCCTAAATTTTCAGTAACTATTTCTTTCCTGTCTCTTTGGAGCTTCTCATTTTATAAATAAATAAATTAAATTTACACATTCCCTCAAATTAATTATAAAAAGATTTTGTTTCATGTGCCTGGCTTCAAAGTGAAGAATCATCTCTTTTCTGCTTGCAACCAGTTTTCAAGAACAGTCAGAGTCTCTGCATGATCATCCCAAAGACCACATCGCTTCACCATCTGCTTCTTTGCACCCAGTTCAGGAACATTTCTGCTGCAAACTGAAAGAGAGAAGCTTCATTGCGATAAAGCTGAATCAACTCAGAATACAAAATGTAGGGCAGAATCTTATAGGAATATGAGCATTGTGGAGGGATCTGTGGCAGATTCAGAAAAGAGGTCCACTGAGGATGAACGCAACATCGAGAGCGTCTTGTTGTTCCACCTTTTATGCTTTTGACAAGCAGTGAGACAAGTTTCTTGCTAGGGAGCGGTGAGTTACTGATTAAGGGGAATTATTGCTTGTTGATGGCCCAGCTCCCCTCCCCCATTTCTGACGAAGGGTTTAGGCCCGAAACGTCAAGTTTTCCTGCTCCAATGATGCTGCTTGACCTGCTGTGTTCATCCAGCCCCATGCTTGTTATCTCGTCTCATTAACATTCAGTTTTCTATCTTATCAAACTTTCCAAACAAGCAAGACGTTGAGAAAATGTGCTGCTTGCTCTGATGGATCTCTATATTAGACACTGGGTTCCAACATCTCAGGCACACTCCGTGGGCAATGGTCACAGGCACTCCATATCCAGGGACATGACAGGAGCTTTATTTTGCCTGTTAATCTTTTATGTGGCACCTAGTAAAATGCAATTTGGATATATGACATCTCTTATCTAGCTCCCAACAAAATGCAATAAATTTGCCAATACTATTCATTGTTGTCTACTTTAAAGGAAGAAAAAAAATCACTGTAGAGTCATAAAGAGCTACAACACAGAAAAGACCCTTCAGCCTATCATGTCTGTACCAGTCAGAAACAACTACCTAACTATTCTGATCCCATTTTCCAGCACATGGCTTTGTGTGCCTTGACATTACAATAGTATATCTAAATACTTCTTAAATGTTATGAAGGTCTCTGTCTCTACCACCCTTACAGGCAGTGGGTTCTGGGAAGATAGTGCAAAAGAAATAATATTGTTAGGAAGATTTGATTTTAGAGATTGGCCACATAGAACACAGACATCTTAAAGAAAACAATTCTTAAGACACAGAATAGCTTCCAAATTTGTTACTAAATCAGAAACAGAACAAGTGAATACACTTCTATATACAATTAGGGATAAAACCGATGGCATTATGCCTTATTGGGGTATAAAGGAAGCAAAAATCCAAAAGCTGTCATGTATGACTAGGGTAACATGCTGGAAAAAATCCCTGCTATTCCCCAGGACATCCCCAAAGTTAAAGACTTTGAAGAGTACATAAAGTTCCCAATTTACCTGTCTATTTCAACTCAGGTTGACAGAACACATGGATCAGGTTTCAGTAGTTAATAAGAATGACTATTTATTAAAAATAAATAGATATTAGTTTTTTGCATCCTTTCAAACATTACAATTTAGACTCATACTCCCTCACCCTTTATGCCCTACCCCCAGAATTTGTGACATATCATCTGATGTGAATGTGATCCAGTATAAGGAAATAAAATACATTTTTGCTCGCTTTTGGCAGTGAATGTCATTGTATGCTTTAGACCTTGAAATGAAATATTGTTATGTGTGCTCCTTGAGGGTTTTGGTTAGATGCACAAGCTGAAAGATGCTTCTTTAATTGATAAAGTAATTAATGAACTTGCAGGTGATGACAGCATAAAAGAATCTCACTGCAGCACATCTGCTGCATAGTTTCAAAAAGATGTGGTAGTTTAATTCAAGCTGATCTATTCTGAAACTCAATCTTCATAATCATGTAGTCAATCTTTGTCCATGACATTAGAATAATAACTTCTGTCATTACTTGCAGTGTTGCAAGTCCTCACAGGGAAAAAGAAGATTAACAAAGATCACAGGGTATCTTACAGGTTTAGGCAATTAACCGTCAGATTTTTCTTCAAAAGTGGATTAACAGAAGCGAATGTTAAATTTTAGCATCTTGTAGTCTTACGCGTTGATGATTATCTCTATTTATTCTACAGTGCCAAACACAAATCAGAAAGTGAGGATTTCAGAGATCTTAGTAATGAGGTGCTCAGTACACTTGATCTGCATTCTGCATTATTACAATCACAGATGTCTCTTCTTCATTGGAACTCAGTGTCTGATACTTCGATTCCTCTTGAATGCCATTATCATCGTCTCTCAGGGTAGGTGTATCTGCCATTGACAGTTTAAAGACCAATAAAGGGTAAAAGCAATGATGATTTTGTACAAATTATTGAAATATTTTGAGAAGTTCTTGGAAACTATTATAGGAAGCATAAAAAGATACAACAAAGCTTCACTGCAGTTATCCCAGGAATTAAATTTCATGGTCTACAAAGCTGGTTGAAAATGTTGAGGTCATTTTTGTTGGACCAGAAAAGGTTACAGAGGATTTGTTAGAAACTGAAATAGGCTGAAAGCAGATCTTATCAGAGGTAGCAGTGGCGTTCTTGTGACGGATGAATCTGTTTTGTGATTTCTTGGTTTCTATTAGCGTAATAGTTCTAATTACTTTAATGAGTGATTCTCCTCAGATTCTGGTGGAAAAAGCTTGAGGTTTGTTTGGAATATGTGAAGAGCCAATTGTACAACAGGTAAAAATACATAAATCCCTAAGACTATTGGATTGTTATCGCATGCTTTATTGTATATTTGCGGTCAATCACAGTCTATGGTTAAAGTTTGTACAGTCTATGGTCAGATAGGCCAGGTCATGAATGGCTAGTCTTGAAATCAGGATGAGTAACTAGTCAGCAGCCAGGCCTGATGGGACTTTCAGGACAGGTCAAGCATAAAGCATCCATAAAAGACAAAAGGCAGGCAAGGACAAGCCTGGATTTGCCCAGAAAAACTAGACTGGTTTCTAATGTTAACGTTTCGGGTCCGGTGACCCTTCCTTAGAACTTGGGTCACCGGACCCAAAATGTTAACTCTGATTTTCCTTCACAGATACTGCCAGACGAGCTGACCGTATCCAGCAACTTTGGTTTTGATTTACAGCATTCACAATTCTTTCGGTTTTTATTTAGACTGGTTTCCATATTGGAGTACAGCGAGCAGACTCACTGGCACCTCAGGTTCCTGCCCCCATGACTATGCATAGAGAAGGGGACACATCAGAGAATGAACACTGATGGCGGCCCCAGTGTCTTCCATAGATGACATTGGAGATCCCATTGGACATTGTGACCATGACCTGGAGCATTGATTGGCTGAGGGCCAGAGAGCATTCTGGAAGGATGCAGCAGGGAAGAAAACTCCTTTTGCAATGAATGATGTGTGCTTTCCAGGTCCATCTCACAATCTTATCCTCAGGTGGCAGTTAACGTGAAATCCCAGCTTTCTTTCCTGTCCAGAACTTTTGAAGCTCCATTTGGTAATCAAGATCCCTCGGGGCAGCCGTTGTTAAGACTTCACAGCCTTGGTGTGTGTTCTTTGCTGCAGGCAAGGATAAGAAGAGACACATGTTGGCCTCATCCAAGCTCAGAGGCTACTACACTTCAACTGCATGAATTCAAGTCTGGTAGCCAGGGTGGTTTCAATAAGGTCTGTGACAAAGGCTTAGCCTTGCGAATGGTAGAGTCATTAATGAGGAAATTGGAGTTGTATTGGCAAGAGCAAGGATTTAGTTACTAGTTATCCATTTTGCCCTTTGTGTCTTTAGTGCATTTTCTGAATAAAATTGCGATGAAACGTAAGTTGACTCTGACCTTCTTGTTCGTCTCACAAGTATAATATATGAGTAAAACAAGTTTATATAGAAACTGATTGAAATGTCCTGAGCACTGACATCAAGCTTTACATGTCCAGAGTTAAAGAATATTGTTGTCTGTGTGTTTGGCAGCCTTCCATCCTAGGATCCTAATGATGTACAAGCTTTGTCTTTAAATGGAAGAGTAGAGTAAATGATGACAAGCAATTAGCTTGTTGCAATTGCTCACTGTAATAATTTTTCTTTACTACCGCAGCATTTGTAATATTATTTGCATAACCCTGTTGGTTGCAGTTCTGATAGCCTTCATAAGTATATTCATAATAATATTTCAAGGTATTGGTACAATATTTTTGCGTGTATTAAAACAAACACAATCTATCATAGCATGATTTACTTTACTCTCCTTTCAAACTTCTTTCAGCGCTTTTCCCATGTGTTCCAGAGCTTGACAGAGACTATGCCTTTTCTATCATCTTCACACTTGTGTCTCATTTTCTTTTAGTATTTGGTGACCTTCATCTCCATGAATGACTTTTGATAAAATTCCATCAGCCCTTATAGAATTTGACAGATGGAGGTTGACTTTCTCTGCGATTGCTGAGTTCTTCTCTATAGTTCGTTCAGAGACTTGAATAATGAACTCATCATTTCCATGCTGACCAATGATTCATTGCTTAAAATGGATCATTAATAAGATGATATTGAGGATGTTTAGTTGCCTAAATTTTCATGACCAACAATAAAATTGCATTATCAAAAATTAAACAATCAACGATGTGCACTTTTGTGATTCAGCTTGCAGATTTGGATTGGGCTATCTGCACAATTGTTCCATGTTAACAGCCATGACTAGCCTCAAGTTTCTAATGTGCTACTGCATTGTAGGTGATGTTTTGAAAAGCATACAATATGGTTGGTCGAGTATTAACAGCTGTTACGTGTTATGCTTACAGAAGATTTACAGTCTACAAACAGGCTATTCAGCCCCACTGATTGTCAAATGTTCCAAATTCTAACCATAAGGCCATTTGATCACAGTTGATCTGGCTCTCAAACCCATTCTCCCACCTTCTCCCTGTAACCTTTGATCCCCTTACTAACCAAGAACCTATCTATCCCTATCTTAAATATGTTCAATGATTTGGCCTGGACAGCCTTCTGTGCTAATGAGTTTCACAGATTCACCACTCTCTGGCTGAAGAAATTCCTCCTCATCTCAATTCTAAAGGTTCGTGCTTTCACTCTGAGGCTGTGCCCTTGGGTCCCAGTCTTTTCTCCTCGTGGAAACATTTTCACCATGTCCACCCTATCCAGGCCTCTCAACGTTCCATTGGTTTCAAAGTGATCCCTCCTCATCCTTCTAAGCTCCATCAAGGTGCAGACCCAAAAATTTCAACCAATCCTTGTATGACAAACTCTTTATCCCCAGGATCATTCTTGTAAGCACTTTCTGGACACCCTCCGAGGCCAACAAATCATTCCTTAGATATGAGGCCCAAAACTGCATATAATATTCTAAATGTGATCTGACCAGAGCCTTACACAGCCTTAGCAGCACATATCTGCACTTGTACTCTAGCCCTCTTGAAATGAATGCTAATATTACATTCACTTTCCTAACCTCTAACTGAACCTGCATGTTAACCTTAAGAGAATCTTAAACTAGGACTCCAAAGTGTCTTTGAACTTCAAATTTCCAAAGACCTTCTGTATTTAGAAAATAGTATGTGTCTCTATTCTACTGACCAAAGTACATAACCTCAAACTTTCCCAGAGATAGTAGGAACTGCAGGTGCTGGAGAATCTGAGATAACAAGGTGTAGAGCTGGATGAACACAGCAGGCCAAGCAGCATCAGAGGAGCAGGAAAGCTGATGTTTCGGGCCTAGACCCT
>JAHRHZ010000126.1:7900207-7967546 GCA_024137785.1 Ginglymostoma cirratum | reverse complement strand
TTCATCCAGCTCTACACCTTGTTATCTCAAACTTTCCCATATTGTATTCCATCTGCCATTTCATTGCCCACTCTCTTAGCCTGTCCAAGGTCTTCTACAGCCACCCTACCTTCTAAACTCTAACTGTCCCTCCATCTGTCTTTATGTCATCTGCTAAATTAGCAACAAAACCCTTAGTTCCTTCATCCAGAAATATAAGATAAATAATTATGGTCCCACCACTGACCTTTGTGGAACTCCACTGGTCACCGGCTGCCATGCTGGAAAATACCCCTTTATCCTACTCTCTGTTTTCTGGCAGTCAGTCAATCCCCTATCTACACTGGCACCTTGCCCCTAACACCATGTGCTCTTATTTAGCAGCTTCCTAAACAGCACCTTTTCAGTGGCTTTTTGGAAATCCAAATAGATCATCTCCACTGGCTTTCCTTTGTGTAGCTTGCTTGTTAACTCCTCAAAAAATTCAAACAGATTTTTCAGGCATGACCTCCCATTGATGAAGCTGTGCTGACTCAACTTATTTTATCATGCACTTCCAAATACTCTACAGTCTCATCTTTAATGATGGACTCTAAAACTTACTAATGACTGAGGCCAAGATAACAGCTTAAAATCTCCTGTCTTCTGCTTTTATTCCTTCTTAAACAGCAGTCTTATATTAGCCATTTTCCAGTTCTCTGGGACCGTCCCTAATTCCAGTAATTTCTGAAAGATTACTACCAATGCCTCTGCAAACTTCGTCACAACTCTGGAGTGTAATCCATCTGGTCTCGGAGATTTATCTACTTTTAGGGACCTTGCAGCTTCCACAGCTGGTTTTCCTTAGTGATGGAAGCTACACACACCTCTGCCCCTGACTCTCTTGAAGTTCTTGTATGCGGCTCGTGATTTCCACCATGAAGACTAATGCAAAGTATGTATTCAGTTCCTCTGCCATTTCTTTGTTCCCCTAATATTTCTCCAGCTTCATTTTACAGCTGCCTAATGTTCACTCTTAACTCTGTATTACCTTTGACATACCTAAAAAGAAAACTCTTGCAATCTTCTTTCATATTACCAAACTGCTTACCCTCATATTTCATCTTCTCCCTCCCTTAATTGTTTTTTGGATTGTCTTCTGTAGATCTTTAAGCCTTCTCTATCCTGTAGTTTCCCACTAATCTTCACCACACTGTATGCTTTGTCTTTTGGTTTCATGCTGTCTCTGACTTCCCTTGTCAGCCATTAAGCCATGGTTGCCTCAACATCCCCTTAATATTTTTCCTCTGGGGATGAATTCCTGGTAAGCCTCTTGAATTACCCCCAGAAACCCCTGCCATTGTTGCTCTATTGCGTTCCCTGATAGGGTCGCCTTCCAAACAACTCTGGCCAGCTCCTCTTTCATGTCTTTGTATTTCCCTTTACTCAGTTGTAGTACCATTACATCTGATTCAAGTTTCTCCCCCTCAGACAGCAGGGTGAATTATATCATATTATGATCACTGCCCATTCAGAGTTCCTTCACCTTAAGCTCTCTAATCAAGGCTGCCTTATTACAAATCACCAAATCCAGAACTGCCTGTTCCCTAGTGAGGTCCATCACAAGCTGCTCCAAAAAAAATCTCATAGATATTCCACAAATTCCTTTTCTTGGGATCCCCTGTTAACCCCCCAGCACACCAGCAACTTGAAGATCCCACAGTTATGTAATAGTGCCTGTCTTACATGCCTTTTCTATGTCCTGATTTATTTTCTGTCCCACAGCCTGCCTACTGCTAGGACGTCTGTACATAACTCCCATCAGGCTTCTTTCTTTCCTTCATGAATTCTCAATTCTTACCACACAGATTCTATGCCTTCTGACTCTCTATCTTCTCTTGCTGCTGACTTAATTTCATTTCTTACCAACAAAGTAATTGTGCCCCCTCTGCCCATCTGCCTGTCCTCTCGATGGGTCGTAGGGGACTCCTGATCCTCTTGCAGTCATGTCTGTGATACCCTAAACATCATACCTGTCAATTTCAATCTGCGCTACAAGCTCATTTACCTTATTTTGTACACTGTGCGCATTTAGGTGCGACACTTTCAAATCTGTGTTGAATGCCCCCTTCTCCTAGCTATCTCCTTATCTGCTGTTCCTGAAGTTAGGTTCCTGACCCTTTCCATACTCTCTGTCCTATTATTTGTTCTGGAAAATTTAATACCTCTGCTGAGCTCTCCCCTCAACATTAACTTTTTCCATAATTTTCCTTGTAAGTGAACCCACCCACCAACATTTTAGTTTAAGGGTGTACCTACAATCCTTGTTATGCGATTTGTTGGGACTTTGGACCCAGCATGATTCAGGTGGAGCCTGTCCCATCAGAACATCTCTCTCCTTTTCCCCAGTACTGCTGCCAATGTTCCATGAATTTGAACCTGTTTCTCCCCACACCAATCTTTGAGCCACACGTTTACCTCTTTAATCTTGTTGATTCTGCGCCAATTAGCTCATAGCTCAGGTAGCATTCCAGAAATTATTACCTTTTTAGTTCTGCTTATCAATTTAGCCCCTCGCTGCTCACATTCCCTCAGCAGAACCTCTTTCCTCTTTCTATCTATATCATTGGTCCCTGCATGGACCACGGCAACTGAAGCTTCCCCCTCCCACTCCAAGTTCTTTTGAGCCCAGATGAGATATCCTGTACCAGTTATCAGGCAGACAGCACATCCTTCGGGACTGTTAATCCTGGCCACAGACAACAGTGTCCATTCCTCTAACTATGCTGTGCCTGGTTTCAACGACATTTCTATTTCTTATCCCCTCATGAATGGCTCCCTCTACCACAATACTGTGGTCAGTTTGTTCATCCTCCCTACAGCCCCCGACTCTCTTCCACACAGTCAACAAAAATCTGATATCACTGTGTGAATAAAGAAATTTCTTATGAATTTCCTAACGGATTTGCTGGCGATTACCTTGTCCTTGTAACCTCTAGTTCTGGCCTCCCCACAAATGGAAACATTTCACTGCAGGTATAACCTATAGGTTATAGGTAAAACTTCAGCTTTTTCTTTTCTATAGAAAAGAAGTAGCAACCTGGTCATCTTTTCTGATAGTTATAACTTCTCAGTTCCGATGTCACCCATTAAATTTGTATTTGTCCCATTTCGACTGCCTTTATTCGTTGTTTATAACATGGAAATTAAACTTATTCCCAGTAGTAAACATGTGGTACAACAACCAACGTTACATAAAAGTTTAACATAACTCCCTTGCTATTTAATTCTGTTCCTCTACATGAATAGATTCACATGTTTTGTTGGATTATTTTCTTGGTGATATTAACGTGCACCGCTATTTGTAGTGATTTGTGCCCTGATAAGTTTCCATTATCCAACTCGCAGAAGTATTCATGTTGTCACAGTTCAGCAACATTTCAGCCATCCAAAATTTTTACAGATGTGCACAGCAAAGATTTAAAAATAGCGAAGTGATTTGAAAGTGTCTGTCTTTGCATACTGACGCAATGTTTAGGAAGGTGAAAGTGACTGACCAAAGAAAATAAATGCATAGATAAGGGCTTGTAAAAAAACAAGAGAAGAAAGATTGTTGGAATCAAATAATGTATTTATTAATTTATTATGCTTATTACAGTGAAACCAACTAATTGAAAAGGACAAAGATAAAAAATGCACTGAGGCTGAAGAAGGGAACATACTATTGTCATCTGTCTAAGTTATCTTTTGATACATTTTCTCACTCATTTATTCTTAGGGTGTAGGTATTTCTGGCAAAACTAATATTCACTACCCATTGCAGCTGATCTGAGAAGATGATGGTATCTTCCTTAAGTTGCTGCAGTCTGTATGTAAGGTTATTTCCACAGAGTTTTATTTCTTGTAACATTTAATATGGGAAAAAAGTTGGACAGTAACAGCCAATAATCACGATACTTGGAAACAAACAGAAGAAATACTAAACTAACATCAGCAGGATCTAAAAATGAACATTTAATTTTTCTTTTACCCTGACAACAGAGGAAAAAGAGCAGTACACCTTGCTGATAATAAGGCTAACAGAATGCAGAAACCTACTCTGTCTTTCAGACCAACTCCAAGACAAAGATTCCAAATTCTGACACATAATTGGAACAGAATGAAAAAAAGAGGGTGCTGGGTCAAAGAGAAGAGAAGAAAGCTGCAGCCCATTTATCAATTCTGCCTCACTTGTCATTGAGAACAATTTTTTTCATTAATTCATTTTGTGGGATGTGGGCATTGCTGGCTGGCCAGCATTTCTTGCCCATCCCTAGTTACCCTTGAGAAGGTGGTGGTGAGCTGCCTTCTTGAACTGCTGCATTACTCCTGCTGTAGGTTGACCCATAATGCTATTAGGGAGGGAATTCCAGGATCTTGACCCAGTGACAGTGAAGGAATGGCGACATATTTCCAAGTCAGGATGGTGAGTGACTTGGAGGGGAACTTGGAGGTGGTGGTGTCCCTATATACCTGCTGCTCTTATCCTTATAGATGGAAATGGTCATGGGTTTGGAAGGTGCTGTCTCTGGATCTTTGGTGAATTTCTTTCGTGTATCTTGTAGATAGTACACTCTGCTGCTACTGAGCGTTGGTGGTGGATGGAGTGAGTGTTTGTGGGTGCGGTGCCAATCAAGCCGGCTGCATTGTCCTGGATGATGTCAAGCTCCTTGAGCATTGTTGGGGCTGCATTCATCCAGGCAAGTGGGGAGTATTCCATCACACTCCTGACTTGTGCCTTGCAGATGGTGAACAGGCTTTGAGGAGTCAGGAGATGAGCTACTCGCCGCGGTATTCCCAGCTTCTGACCCGCTCTTGTAGCCACTGTGTTAATGTGGTGAGTCCAGTTGAGTTTCTGGTCTATGGTAACCCCTGAGATGTTGATAGTAGAGGATTCAGTGATGGTAACAGCAATGAATGTCAAGGGATGGTGGTTAGATTGTCTCTTATTGATGATGGTCACAGCCTGGCATTTGTGTGGCACGAAAGTCACTTGCCACTTGTCAGCCCAAGCCTGGGCATTATCCAGATCTCGTTGCATGTGAACATGGACTGCTTCAGTATCTGAGGAGTCACGAGTGGTGCTGAACATTGTGCAATCATCGGCGAACATCCTCACTTCTGACCTTATGATAGAGGGAAGGTCATTGATGAAGCAGCTGAAGATGGTTGGGCCTAGGACACTACCCTGAGGAACTCCTGCAGAGATGTCCTGGAACTGAGATGATTGCCCTTCCACACCCACGACCATCTTCCTATGTGTCAGGTATGACTCCAACCACCGGAGCTTTAGCCCCCTGATTCCCATTGATTCCAGTTTTGCCAGGGCTCCTTGATGCCGCACTCAGTCAAATGCAGCCTTGATATCAAGGGCTGTCACTCTCACCTCACCTCTGGAATTTAGCTCTTTTGTCCATGTTTGAACCAAGGCTGTAATGAGGTCAGGAGCTGAGTGGCCCTGGTGGAATCCGAACTGGGCATCACTGAGCAGGTTATTTCTGAGCAGGTGCTGCTTGATAGCACTGTCGATGACACCTTCTATCACTTTACTGATGATTGAGAGGAGACTAATGGGGCGGTAATTGACCGGGTTGGATTTGTCCTGCTTTTTGTGTACAGGACATACTTGGGCAGTTTTCCACATTGTCGGGTAGATACCAGTGTTGTAACTGTAACTGGAACAACTTGGCTAGGGGAGTGGCAAGTTCAGGAGCACGAGTCTTCAATACTATTGCTGGAATGTTGTCAGGGCCCGTAGCCTTTGCAGTATCCAGTGTCTCCAACCGTTTCTTGATATCACGTGGAGTGAATCAAATTGGCTGAAGACTGGTATCTGTAATGCTGGGGACCACTGGAGGAGACCGAGATGGCACTTGGCACTTCTGGCTGAAGATTGCTGTGAATGCTTTAGCCGTATCTTTTGCACTGACGTGCTGGGCGCTTCCATCATTGAGGATGGGGATATTTGTGGAGCTTCCTCCTCCAATGAGTTGTTTAATTGTCCACCACCATTCACAACTGGATGTGGCAGGACTGCAGAGCTTAGATCTGATCTGTTGGTTGTGGGATCGCTTAGCTCTGTCTATCACTTGCTGCTTTCTACTTGCTGTTTGGTGTGCAAGTAGTCCTGTTTTGTGGCTTCACCAGGTTGATACCTCATCTTCAGGTATGCCTGGTGCTGCTCCTGGCATGCCCTCCTGCGCTCCTCATTGAACCAGGGTTGATCCCCTGGCTTGATGGTAATGGTTGAGTGGGGGATATGCCAGGCCATGAGGTTACAGATTGTGCTGGAGTACAATTCTGCTGTTGTTGATGGCCCACAGCGCCTGATGGATTCCCAGTCTTGAGCTGCTAGATCTGTGCGAAGTCTGTCCCATGTAGCACGGTGATAGTGCCACACAACACGATGGAGGTTGTTCCCAATGTGAAGGCAGGAGTTTGTCTCCACAAGGACTGTGTGATGGTCACTTTTACCGATCCTGTCATGGACAGATGCAACTGCAGCTGGCAGATTGGTAAGGATGAGGTCAAGTATGTTTTTCCCTCTTGTTGGTTCCCTCACCACCTGCCGCAGACCCAGTCTAGCAGTTATGTCCCTTCGGACCTGAGCAGCTCAATCAGTAGTACTGCTGCCGAGCCACTCTTGGTGGTGGACATTGAAATCCCCCACCCAGAGTACATTTTGTGCCCTTGCCATCCTCGGTGCTTCCTGTAAGTGTTGTTCAACATTGAGGAGTACCGATTCATCGGCTGAGGGAGGATGATATGTGGTAATCAGCAGGAGGTTTCCTTGCCCATGTTTAAGTTGAAGCCATGAGACTTCGTGGGGTCCGGAGTCAATGTTGAAGACTCCTAGAGCAACACCCTCTCAACTGTATACCACTGTGCTGCCCCCTCTGCTGGGTCTGTCCTGCCAGTGGGACAGGACATATCCAGGGATGGTGATGGTGGTATCCGGGACATCGTCTGTAATGATTCTGTGAGTATGACTATGTCAGGCTGTTGCTTGACTAGTCTGTGAGACAGCTCTCCCAATCCTGTATGGAAGGGATGCCAATGCCAACTGAATGCCTAATTCAGAAGAATATAACACCTGGCCTGAAGTTTCTGGTATTCCCAACCCACCTATCACTAAGAAGTCATTTTGGGAATTTTCCATCTTATAGTGATAGTAGATGAAAATTACATGCTCAAAGATGGCCTAAAGTAATCAATTTCTGAAAATAATGGAAGGGAATTTCATGAAACATAATGGACACTATCTACTCCTCTCTGATCTTCACCAGGGAAACCAAACTGAAAATGCAATGAATCACCTGGCTGCGTCCTGATAACACAAAAGATACATTTTTCATGGATCCTCGCATTATGCTACAGATAAATTTACATTTTGCCTCTAACACTTAAAAAAACATTCAAATGGTATAATTGTACTGAAATAGCACAGTATTCCTTTCAGAGGAAGCTTAATTCAAACAATCCTTTAATTCAGTTTTGAACAAAAATTAAATTGTAGAAACAATGTTGAAATTTCATTAACGCAAAAGGGAAGAATACAGTAATTCCTTTAACAAACACATTTGAATGGATCTCCCAGCTATGTTACAGAATTCATTGTACACATCAAATCTAGCAACATTCTATTTGAATCTATTTAATTTTTGCCACTTGGCTATAAAATCAGCTTTGTGGATTATGTACGTATTATACACTTTGTCTGATCTTCTCTTCCATTGATTCAATTCAAAGGAATATTGGATGGATGTCTGCATCGGCTGATAAAAAAATTAAAGTCTATTACTGTTTTAAGATCAGAGAATGATACAACACAGAAGGACTCTATTTGGTCCATCATGCCTGTATTGTAGAGCAGATATATTGTCTTCTAAATGAAACAGTTTTTCCAATGAATATATTAATAAAAGCAGGAACCACATGAATAAATGAAGCCACATGTTTCAGAAAATGTGTTGCATCAAGTCAATATATGATAAGTGAGCATGGCAGGGAAAGGAAGATTGTCCAGCAAAAGCATTAGTTATAATAGCAGTTACTGTGTTACAAAGCAGAATTCTTGGTAACAAAATAAAGAATGGTTTTTACCCGTTCCCTTCTACTGCAAACAGTTATAAATGAGCCAAAATTATGCAATAACTAGGCTTATTCAAATTTATTTTTTGTGTGTGACATGAAACAAATTTCTTCGATCTCGCAACTAAGGCACTTAGATCAGATAACGTGGAATATCCCCATGACTGAATGCAGGTGAAGGTCTGATTTATCTGTTTCCACTCATCATAATTCAGAACACAGTTCTTAATGACCTTTAAGGCAGTCAGCAAATGTGATTATTTAGATTTATGTACAGCAGCTGCTTTCTGTTCTCTGTGGAGCTTTGTTTATATTAAGACAGGTTCAGACCTGTAGTAAGTACTGGGTATATTTATTTCATAACAAAGCAAATAGTAAGAGACATGTGTGAGGTAAAAAGGAGTTCTGATTCATGTATTGAACTTCAGAATGTCTGATTATAACTGCTTCTAGTAAGTTCTTTTAGCAATACTACCATACAAATGTAAGGTTCAACGTATTACACAATAATAGTACAGAATACATAGAGCCATAAATCTGCAAACGTTCAGTATATTCTGGTAAATGTTTAACAGAGAGTTTGCTATAATGGCTACAAGATCAACTTGGACTGCATTAACTTCCATTGCAGACTTGCATCAAATTCTGAATGGAATGTAAATCCAAAGTCTCCAACTATACCTTTAAGGTTATTAACACAATAACAGGAGCATAAAAACAGAAATTGACAATTTAGCCCTATAAGAATATTCACAGCTCCTTGTTTGATCTGTTTGAGTTTTCTTTTATATTTTGTGGCTCCTAGTTCCGGATTCAGCAGCCAACAGGAATAGTTTCTTTCTTTCTTTCTCTCTCTGAGCAATCTGTTCCTCTTTATATCTTGAAAACTTGCACCATTAGTTCATGTAATCCTGATTCATGTAATCTCTCCTTGCATTTTAAGCCTTGAAATCCAGGTATCATTTTAATAAATTTAAGCTGTGTTCTCTCCAACGTCAGTGCACTTTCCTAAAGTGTGGTGAAGAGAACTGCTTACAGTAATGCAAGGATCTTTATAGCTGAAATATGACTTCCACCCCCTGTATTTTATCCCTCTAGATATAAAACAAAAGCATTCTATTAGCATTTTATGACTGTTCATGATATCATAATGATTAGTGTAACTAGAATTTGAAGTCTCTTTGAGCCTACATTGTTTTGAGAATTTTATCATTTAGAATGTGTCCTGTCCTTTTATTTTAGGTAGAGCAGTTGATCTCGTATTTGCTGACATTGAAAGCTATTTGCTCCAGTTGCTAATTCATTTAATCTATCAATAGATCTTTGCAATTTTTTCACAGAGTTCATAGAATGTCCACAGTGTGAAAGCAGGCCATTCAGCCCATCAAGTCCACACCGACCTTCTGAATAGCATCTCACCCAGACCCACCCTGTCACTGTAATCCTACATTTACCATAGCTAATTCACCTAGCCTGCACATCCCTGGATACAATGGGCAATCTAGCATGGTCAATCCATCTAGCCAGCACATCTTTGTACTGTGGGACGAAGCCCACACAGATACTGGGAAATAGTGCAAACTCCACATAGACAGTTGCCTGAAGGTGGAATCAAACCCAGGTCGCTGAAGCTGTGAGGGAGCAGTGTTGACCACTGAGCCATTGTGCTGCCAGTACTATCCCATCTATACTGTTTGCAATGCCCATTCCAGGATTAGGCAGCGCCCTCCTCAGTCAGAACATCTCATGTCTGGTCTCAGCAATGAACTCCCCACTGGAGATAACTTCTCCCATTTTCAGTTGACAAAATAATCTGATACTTTTTCTCTGCAGTCCACTCTCAGTTTGCTTATTTCCAGGCTCTGGATGTGTGAATGATCAAAATGTGGCCTAAATCTCACCAAGGCTTGGTTGTAATGCTTCGTCTCCAAAATGCCTCACATCTATTAATTTTCAGCATAAATAATTTTAAAACGGAGACTGAGTTACATTTGCCTGTTCTATTTCAATTACCCCCTCCCTTTAAGCCCCTTTCATCTAAAAACTGCATTTGATCTTGGTTTCCTCATTCACCATTGCGGCAGAACCAAACTAATAATGCTTTATAAAATCTTATGGCCTGTGGTACATTTTCATCACAATTGTTTATTAGCCTTTTCTATTATAAATTCCAATGTCTGTATTTCCAACTGGAATAACCCCAGTAATTCTCAGCTGCAGCTCCATAACCTTGACAAAAGGTGGTGCAATGGAGTTAAAGGAAATTTCCCTGAGGTAAGTATTAAAGTTCTATTGAACTTTTAAGTTTTTAGTTTAAGCTAACATTTCAGAATATTTGTTTCTTTCTGCTGTAGTTCTATTGCTTTCTGGTTCCTGTCCTTTTTCTTAATTGCTTGTTAATTATTTGAACAATCCATGTGCCCATATTTATATTTTAGATTATTTACACAACAATATTAATGAAAGGATTATGCTGTACCTGTAGGTTTTCTCTACATTCCTCTGCATATTCTTCTTGCACCTCCAGTCCTTCCTGTTCAGGTAAACCCAGCCCCCTCTTGTTGTTTATCCCTCCTCCCTTGCTGTTCCTGGTAAGCAAATTGTCCCTCGCCACCTTTGGCCATCCGAGTGGGCCAGAGCTGCTGATTTGCCTTCCTCTAGCTTGATGCCACCCTCTATTGCTTTTTGTCCAAGCCTCTCCCCTCAATTCTACCAAAGTTTGACTGCCCCACTTACTCTAGTCTGCTTATCCACTTCTTGCTACACTTCAATCATTGGCCTTCTCCAAATTCTCGGATTCTTGAGCTCATTTCAAATCCAGTGTCCTCAGAGTGAAGCCATTGATTAGCTGGCAATTTGTCTAATTTTCTAAATTGCGTAAAACTACATTTACAAAGTAGTGTTGACTTGATTTGCTGTTATGGTAAAATTTGTTGCTCAACTGTGCCCAGAACTTGGTAATAAAATGGAGCTTGAGTATCCTGGATGTGAAATGCTGTGAAGGCAGCACAGTGTGATTCACTGCTGAAATGTTTCAATTCAATTATTGTTCTCTATTACTGTGCTAAATGAACTTCATTTATACTAATGAAGAAATTTGCCATTTTTGCAAATTCAGTTTGATGTTAGTACAACACCAGTTGAATTTATACAACAGCTTTAATGTGGTAAAAATATTAAAGTGCTTTGAAGAAGCTTAATCAGAAAACATTTGACATTAAGCTGTATTAGGAGATGTTAGGCAAAACCTTGGTTAAAGAGGCAGGATCTAAGGGCCATATTGAAGGATGAGATGCCGACAGAGAAATTTGCAAAGAGAATTTCATGCTTAAAGCCTAAATGACTGAAGATATAGCTACCAATCGGCCAGAATAATTTACTGCAACTTTGAAGTCTTCATAAGGAAATAATAAAAGCAGTGAGCATATTTTGGTCTTTCAGGTAAATGTTGACATATTCTGTTATGGAAGCAAAACAAAATGCAATTGAATGGTACATATTTCCCACAAACAGGTAGGGAATGTAATGCAGAGCCAGTAGTCACCGTATATTAGAGGTTGGCAGGTAGGTGTGGGCATACAGCACAGTTTGCATCTCTGCAGGGAGGCCTTCTGTGTTTTGAAGGACCGGCAATTATTTTATTTGCATCAAGCCTTCCACCTTGAAGTTTTAACAGCTGGCAACTGTGATCAATCTGGTAGTTTCAAAGGATGCCAACGACTCACCAGTCAATCAATCTAATCTGATCCATTCTTCAAATTATTGGTGAGTGGAATCAAAGGACTACTGTACATTTTTCAATCAGTCTGTTCTAGCTGTGTTGTTTATCGGTAATGAATCATCTTGGACCAAGATTCAGGGTTACTGTTATCCAGAAGGTGTCTCTGTGTGATCTTGCTATGTGCAAATGAACTGCTGTTTCCAACATTAGAACAGTAATTATGTTTCAAAAATACTGCATTAGCTGCAAAGCCCTTTGGAATATCCTGAGACTGTGAAAAGCTGCTTAAATGCAACGTCTTTCCGTTCTGTTGCACCGTGATGGCACAAATAACACTTGCAATTCTTATTAGATAACAGCAAAATCCATTCTGTTCAAGTCTATCTTTAGAATCATTGCGACCAATTGCCAAGAACTGATGTTCGTGGATAGAGGGGGTGGGAGAGTGATTTTCAACTATCAATGCCTTCCGTGTGTAGAGAACAACCAGTGGTTGAAAGTCTGTATCGCCCTGTAATGATTAAGTCCAATGTTTCAGTTGAAAGTTAATTGAAATGGATATTCAACATGATTACATGAAACTGATGTGGAGCTACTTTTAGATAAAAATCTGCATCGTTCAACGTAGACCTCTTTTTGCAGACTTTAGTTGCATCTGGATGAAATATATGTTCTGCCATGGTGAGTGGGCTAGCCAATGGTCCATAACATAAAACATTAAAAGCAGTGTAGAGTAGGCCATTCAGCCCTTCAAGCCTGCTGCATCATTCAATATGATCATGGTTGATCGTCCAACTCAGTAAACTCTTCCTGCTTTCTCTACGTACTGATTGATCCCTTTAGCTCTAAGAACTACCTCTACCTGCTTCTTGGAAAAACATTCAATGTTTTGGCCTCAACCACTTTCAATGGCAGAGAATTCCATAGGCTCACCACTCTCTGGGTGAAGAAATTTCTCATCTCAGTCCTAGAAGGCCTAACCTGTATCCTTAGACTGTGACCTGTGACTGTGAAGATGGTAAAAGAGTTACCAGAGGCTTGGCAACAGGCAAAAGTGAAGAAAATAATCTTAAGTCATCCATAGCCTGGCAAGGTGTTGGAGGATACAGTGTTCATTGGAACAGCAAAACTGCATGAGATGTTTGAATCTGATGGTTCTGGGAGAAAGTAAATTTACACATACCTTCAGATCTGGAAGAAGCTAAGAGATGAGCCTACAAATATAAATTTGAAGCTGGTTTATTTTCTATGTTTTGGTTTATTTTTCTGTGTTTTAAGATAGTGCCAGAGAGTAGCCACACTATGCATCATTTTTCACTGTATTTTGTAACAATGACAGTAACTACACATGACAACAAATAAATTAATCGAAACTTGATGGCAGAGAACAGGTTAACATCATCCCAGACTATACCAGCAGATCAAAGAAAAGGGATACCCAGGAAAGGGGCTCTGAAACAAATAGTCATGGTGCTGACAGTATCTAGTGGAATTAAGGAATGATCCAAATTTGATGGACACAGAAAAGGGAAGATGGTAATTGCTTGTTTCACGTAAGCAAAATCGATGGTCCTGCTCTCCGGAGGTTGAGCATTTGCAGAGATCTGCAGCTTATTTCAGGAAACCACGGGATGAGGGAGTTGTCATGAACTGTTGATCATAATCCATCCATTGAAAAGCACCCTCCAATTAGCAACAAGGTAGATCTAGTTCAAATGATTCCAGCGTGCTTTGATTAGATGGTTGGCTGCTTTTTCAAGGTTTTGACTTTCAGATCACCATTGATACAGAAAAGGAGGTGATTGCCAGGGTCAGAATGTAGAGATTGGATATATTCCATTGTGCTGAGAAGGAAGCCAAAGTTGATGGCCACAAAATTGCCTGGATCCCAAAGATTCTAATCAAGTAGTAAAGAGAAATCACTATGCTAATCCAACACTGACAGATATTAAATAATGGCACTGTTAGGGACAAATGTTTCAGCAACCTTGATGCCAGAAATGGCTATTGAACATATAGTTTGACAAGGAATCTTCTCTGGTAACATTTAACACACTCATTGAATGGTTTCAGTAGAAAATAGATGAGACGCACAGAAGATACAAATGAGCAGTCACTGTAACTGATGCTGATCTTTGGTGTAGTTGAAAAGGAACATGACTATCATCTATATGTATGTATGGGGATAAAGCTGAAAGCTGAAATCAAGCGAAACACAGAGAAATGCACTGTGAGACTGACAGACTGCCAGTTTTTCTTTGGAATGATGAAACACTGGACGGGAGTAATATTACATTCTAAAAAAATAGTCACAGTATCACTGAGATGGAATCTCCATGACACAAGAAAGAGCTGAGAGGTTTCCTTGCCTTGATCCAGTTACAGGAATACTTTCAGAATTCCATGCCAGACACACAGCAAACGTGAAAGAGTTGATGACAAAAGATTTTGAGTACGAGCAGTCACATGAGAGTAATTTCAAATCTAAGAAATATTATGCAAGGAGACAAGTCTGTCACACTACAGCAGAAAAGAAATCTGTCATTCTGTGAGTAGAATCTTCTGCAAAAGAACTGGGAATGTCCCTACCTCAAGATGGAAAGTCAATAGTATTCACAAGCAAAGCCGTAACATCAGTTGAGACCAGATAAAGCAACATGAAAAGCTTTTGGCTTGTTAAGTAGGGCTATTAGAAATTCCATACATATCTCAACAGGGGAAGAATTCCTAGTGGAAGAACAGAAATTGGATTAACATGAGAAGCATTTATAATGATGATGTTAGAGTCACGTCATTAAATAGAGATAACTGGAAGGGAGTAGAAGCTCTAACCTAGCGGTGAGAAATATATTTGTAGATCAAACTCTAAATAAATTATTTTTGTACAGAGCTCCAGGGCCTTAAGAGCATTACTTTGGCAGACAAAATAGAGTTATACATTAAACACACAACAAAACGCTAGACAATGATTATGGTCAGCAGGACTGTATATGTCACTCTTTGGGCTTCAGTTCCCATTTCATTCTAAACAGCAAGCCAGGAAGAAAAATGGTGCCAACAGATACTAAATCTCAATTTTTGGGATATTCTTTATTCATTCTCAGGATGTGGTTGTTGCTGGCTAGGTCAGCAATTATTGCTCATCAATTGTTGCCCGGAGGGGCAACGACACATTGTTGTGGGTCTGGAGTCTCATGTAGACTAGACCACATAAGGACAGAGGATATTCTTTCTTAAAGGACATTATTGATCTTGGTGTGTTTTTATGACAATTAACAGTGGTTATATGGTTACCAACAGACCAGCTCTCTGTTCAAATTTCACTATCTGTCATGGGGTTCTGGGTGCTATTACCACCTTGCCACTCCCTCCTGTACAGACAAAGTAAGATAAAAGACCCTGGTCTAGCGATTAATCACCTGGTGAATGAAAACACCACTAAAGCTCAAAGATGAGAACAGTAACAGGGAAGGGTTAGAGACACTCTCTTAGTAAGTAATCTAGAGATGGCCTAGTATGATAAAGATCATAAGAAATAAGAACAGGATAGGCCTTTCAGCCCGTTGAACCTGCTATTCCATTCAATAGGATCGTGGCTGATCTGATGTTCTTCATGTCCTCTTTCCTGCATTCTCCCCATAATACTTAACTCCTCTACTGATCCAGAATCTATCTATCTCAGCCATACATATACACACTCAAGGACACTACCCCACAGCTCTCTGTGGCAACGAGTTCCAAAGATTCACAACCCTCTGGGTGAAGAAATTCCTCCTCATAAGTCTTAAATTGGCTCCTTTTTATTCTGAGATTATGCCTCCTGGTCCTAGACTCTCCCATTAGGGGAAACATCCTCTCATTATTTCCCCTGTCAAGCCCTGAAGAATCCTATATGTTTCAATAAGATCACCTCTCATTCTACTAAACTTCAGTGAGTAGAGTCCCAACCTGTTTAGTCTTTGGTCATAAGACCATACCGGGGTGATCCGAGTGAACTTTCTCTGAACTGCCTCCAATGAAATAATATCTTTCCTGAAATAAGGGGACCAAAACTGTTCACAGTACTCCAGATATGGTCTCACCTGTACCTTTTACAGTTGCAATAAGACATCCCCAATACAACAAATGCCACTCATATTTCGACAGAACTATTCTGTTAGAGATGTCATTTCATTTGAAGATCAGGCCTAACCAGGTCGGAATTGTTATACATGAAGCAATGCAAAGAGAATCTGTCAGATAGATTCATGATGATTATATGGGAATGGAGAAGTGTAAGCTTGAAGCCAGTTCTGTAGTGTTCTGAATACACATCTGCAAATATAATGAAAGAATTGAATCCGCATATCAAAAGAACAAAATAAAGAAAAAATGAACATAAGATGATTATAACCACTGAGCTATCACACAAATTATGGCGTACTATAAGAACTAATTATTCCACACACAATCAAGAATGGTATCTCATAAGAGTAGACTATTATTCAAAGCTCCCTTTTAGTAGAAAGGTCAAAAGTTTGAGAACTGCAAATAATCATCCCAGCAGTATGTGCTATGTTTGCTGAACAAGGAACTTCTGAATGGATAATGCATGATCATGTAAGCCAATTTACCAATTAGAATTTAAGCAGTTCACTGAAAAGTACGAATTAAACGTTACCACAACTTCAGACATAAAACACAAAGTTAGATATCCCTGGAAAAAAATGGTTCCCAGGTATAGAATAGTATCTAAACTGGACACCAAGTCACAAGCTGAACAAATAGACAAATTTCTGTATAGAAATCAGAGAATGGCAGATGTTGTCATTGCTAATCAAGGGATAGAACAAAAGCAACAGATACTTTGGAAGTGATACTGAAAGCTTTGGACAATTATTTCAACCTCCACACAAATACATTTCTCAAAAGAACAAGATTTTAAATAAGAGTAAAACATCGAAAAGAATGCATTGATTAATTCATTAATGATCTTTACAAACTAGTGTGGAGATGTGACCATCGTGACTTAAAGTCAGCCTTCATAAAGGAGCAAATTATTGTCGGCATTATCAATTCTTTGTCAGATTTATTAGATCCACAGTAAACCTTACGCTAGATAAAGCTCTTTAGATTGTGAGTGAAACAAAGGCCTAGAAGCAACAAACCTGCCATGTAAGATCTTCAGAATACATTCAGTTCTTAATACTCAATACAACAAAAAGGACAATAATGCAGTGGTATGACACATATCAGCTACTAAAGGTCCTTATCTATACTGCAGAGCAGGGATACCCCACAACGGGCAGTGCCCATTAAAAAGGAATGTTCTATCTATCACACAATAGTTACTTTCCTGAAATTGTCCTGAAGTGGAGTGTAGTCACAGAAAAGTAAAAAGTCAA
This sequence comes from Ginglymostoma cirratum, assembly GCA_024137785.1. Lineage (NCBI taxonomy): Eukaryota > Metazoa > Chordata > Chondrichthyes > Orectolobiformes > Ginglymostomatidae > Ginglymostoma > Ginglymostoma cirratum. The sequence continues at coordinate 7,950,353 of JAHRHZ010000126.1, read as the reverse complement.
ATAGCTACCCACACAAAGATATTAATGTAGTAGAATAGACTACAATAGAAGAAAAACCTAAAGCGTTCAAAGGGGAATAGTTATCCAAATCTAGCTTTTTAACAAGGGGATGTTTATGTCAATGGTCATATCACTAATTTCAAGCTTGATGTGATAGCAAGTGTCATGTTATTAGTTAATAGACTATGCTTGAAAACACACTGCCTACAACCAACAATAGCACTACATGGTATACCACTTACAATTAAAGAAATCACAAGCAAACTTGCAACATAAGGGGTGTCAAATAGTAGAGACTTTAAACATTCCTACTTTTGAGTATGGATATGTGTCTTAACCTCAGTCTTCTTCAAATGGCAGAAGAAGTCAAACTAATTAAAGCGAAGAAACAATTGGACCTGCAGCAGTCAATTATGGTACAACAGATCAAGCAACGTTCCTTTAGGAACAGCTGAGCCAAGGAACAACTGGGCAACAATTTCATGGTGTTCGTTGAACTCATGGAATCATAGAATCCCTACAGTGTGGAAGCAGGCAGTTTGATCCAACAAGTCCACACTTACCCTGAGAGCATCCCACCCAGACCCATCCCCCTAACCTTTCCCTGTAACGCACCTAATCTACACATCCCTGAACACTGTGGGCAATTTAGCATGGCCAATCCATCTAGCCTGCACATCTTTGGACTTTGGGAGGAAATTGGAGCACCCAGCAGAAACCCACGCAGACATGAGGAGAATGTGCTAACTCCACACAGACAGTTTCCTGAAGGTGGAATCAAACCCGGGCCCTTGGTGCTGTGAGGCAGCAGTGCTAACCACTGAGGCACCATGCCTCTGGAACCCAAATTTAAGACAAATCCATAGAGATTAGTTGTGATGGCATACGGAAATTTGTTTCATGCTGTAAGCAAATTGGAAACACTTGACTATATATAATTGTTTTCTACTACTATCAAAACCAAAGAGAGCTCACACAGCAACGATTGGCGGATTTCTGAGCAAACACTAGCTACCATATAGCCAATGAACTGTATGCCCTACTTAATCTCATTGATGCATCTTCAATTGATATAAATCAACATGCAAGGAAAATTAGTAAATAAATAGTGATGACAAATTTAAGTCTGAAGTCAGACGTTGTGGTGATCCAGAATACATACATTCAGAGAATTTCATTTCTTTATCTTTCCAGGAAGAATCCTCAGTAACAGTGACAGACATCAATGCAACTAATAAGATTTACATACACAAATGGATGATATTAACAATGAGAGAAAAAAAAGCATGGGGAGATGTTATATGTTATATTAAGGTGTAAGGGACTGAAAGGATTGCTACTGAGGCCAATACTTAAGCATTATGCTCACTTAAGCACGTACTCACTGCAATGATGTCATATGCACTTGGGAAAACAGCTTAGGAACTTAAAGGATAAGACTTACCATTCAGATCCTCATCATTGGCTCTATAACAGCGTCTCTTGTATCTGTTGAACTTATGCTTAGTTGCTAGCATGCAATAAACTTCATTTCATTTAAAACATGAGCCTATTCACATCAGACAAGCAAGTGGTTTTCCTATATCACACTGCACTAAGCAGGCCCTGTAGATCCCTATCCTGAAAGAGGATGGTGGCAGCAAGTCTACCTTATAGTGAGCAATAGGTCTGATTATCTCAAAAAATATAATGGCTTGTGGTCAGGATTGTTCATACAACATGACCCTAATGCCATATGTTACAGTCTTAGCCACGTAATGTTGAAAGACTGAGGTGTTTGTTCTGGCTACAGTTCTCTGGTTTGCGTACCAGTTTTCCTTGTTTTTATTTCATGGGACTAAAGATTTATAGTCCAATGTTAACATTGTTGACTTATTGGTAGTTAAATCTTATAAAGCAGAAACTGAAGATGCACTCGTTCACTAACTTGAAATATGTGCAAGTTAATGGGAACGTTAATAGAAAATTCATTATTTTGCTGCTGGGCTTCATACTTTACACCAAATACAGATGCTGTGGATTTGCAAACTCTCATAGGTATTTATAATGGCTTATAAGTCTGATGAATAATTGGAAATTTCTTGCTGCCCGCTATCATTTGTTTCTTCTTTTTCCTTATAGGCCATAACAAGAAGTGACCTGAATTCATAGAATCAAGAGTCATCGCCTGTCAAGTGCCTTTGGATGTTTTACTGCATTAAAGGCGAGAAGGAAGTACAAATTGTTGTTGTTAAAATTGACAAAGCTTTTGTTGGGGGCCCCAGAATTATTTAAGAAATGTTACTTATTCCCACAGCTGAGTGCATGTTTCCATTGGCCTGGTTCAGCAACTGATGGTAAGTGTTAGCTTCTAGAAACAAAGCACAATGATCCAGGTGGTGCCTTAATTGGGAGGGAGGATTGGAGGCAAAATTGTTTAGTGAAGCATTGTATCAAGCATTCCTGTGGAGTCTTTGATGAAGAGAATGTTGTGGAATATTTATAGGAGCTTATTTTTTTGCTACAAATGTAGAGGTCAAGCTTTATCATTGACAGTTCTCGTTTTGCAGTTAAACCAAAAGGTTGTCTCAGTCTGGTAACCTGCTCAGATCTTTTCAGTGTAGGAGAGATTGGACTCTGTGATAGAATAGGCCATCTGATTAAGTCTACTTATCTATCTGACTTTTGGAGGAGGCTGAGTCTAGCACATGATATAACATTTCTCTGTTGCCTGCTATCTATAACTAAAAAATGTCAACACAGGACTGATCTATTTAAATAGTGAAATATTGAATGGGAACAAATCACACACAGTTTTCTCAGCTCTGACGGACTCCCAGTTGCTATCCATTATTTTACTAATAACATATTTGTAGAATTTAGCCTACAATGATAAATAGGTGATGCAGAATCGTGCATCTATATTATAATAAATTCTAAAAATGCAGTTGCTTTAATTGGTTGGCATTCTACATTTTGCGATTAAAGAAAATTAGGAACAAAGTAACACGAATGGGCTGTGTCAATGCAGTGTGGAGCTGGAGGAACACAGAGGTTAGGCAGAATCAGAGGAGCAGGAAAGTCAACATTTCAGGTTGGCACCCTTCATCAGGACTGGGAAGGGAGAAGGGGGCTCAGAAATAAATAGAGGGAGGAGGAGTGGGACTGGAGGAAGGTGGATGGGATGGTGATAGGTGGATGCTGGTAGGGGGTAGTGGAAATGGGTCAGTGTGAGGGGTGGGGCAGATAGTTCGGAAAGAAGACAGACAGGTTGTGTCAGGTCAAGGAGGCGCAGCTGAGACAGAAGGTTGGACTTGGGCTGAGACAGTGGGTGTGGAGATTGTGAAAACTGGTGAATTCTATGTTGAGGTCATCAGATTGTAGGCTTCCGAGGTGGAATATGAGGTGTTGCTCCTTCAGTTTACGTGTGGTGTCACTGTGACACTGGAGGAGGCCCAGGATGGACATGTCACCCAGGGAGTTGGAGGGGAAGTTAAAATGGTGGCAATCAGAAGGTGTTGTTGATTATGGCATACAGAGCGCAGATGCTCTACAAATCATTCACTGAGTCTATGCTTGGTCTCACCAATATAGAGGAGGCCACATTGGGAGCAATGGATACAGTAGACCAGGTTGGAGGACGTACAGGTGAACCCTGTGTCAAATATGGAAAGTTTGTCTTTGGCCTTGGATGGAGGTGAGAGGGGAGGTGTATGGGCAGGTATAGCACCACCTGTAGCTGCGGGGAAAGGTGCCAGGTGTAGTGGGATTGTTGGGGAGCATGGAGCAGACAAGGGAGCGGTCCCTATGAAAGGCAGATATGGGTAGGGAGGGAAATATCTCTTTGGCGGTGGGGTCATATTGTAGGTGGCGGAAGTGGCGGAGAATGATATGTTGGATGCGGAGGTTGGTGGGGTGGTATGTGAGGACCGGCGACTTTGTCCTTATTGTTGTTGAGGTGAGGGGGTTTGAGGGCAGAGGTATGGGAAATGCAAGAGATGCAGTTGAGGGCATACGGTCCTTGAAGTAGGAGGACATCTGGGATATCTAGGAGTGGAATGCTACATCTTGGGAGCAGATGCAGCGGAGGTGGAGGAATTGGGATTAGGGGATTGCATTCTTGCAGGAGGGTGGATGAGAGGAGTTGTAGTCCAGGTAGCTATGGGAGTTGGTGGGTTTGAAATAGATGTTGGTGCTGAGATGGTTAGCTGAAATGGAGATGCAGAGGTCCAGGAAGGGGAGGGACGTATCGGAGATGGTCCAGGTGAATTTGAGATTGGGGTAAAAGGTGCTAGTAAAGTTGATGAACTGTTCAAGCTCCTCGTGGGAGCACGAGGTAGCAGCAAAACAGTCACCGATGTAACGGAGGAAGAGTTGAGGGATGGTGCTAGTGTAACAGCGGAAGAGGGAGTGTTCCACATATCCTACGAAGAGGCAGGCATAGCTTGGACCCATACGGGTGCCCATAGCCACCCCTTTAGTTTGTAGGAAGTGGGAGGAGTTAAAGGAAAAGTTGTTGAGGGTAAGGACAAGTTCCATTAGGAAGATGAGGGTTTTGTGGGAGGGTGACTGGTTGGGCTGCGGGAGTGGAAGAATCGAAAGCTTTTTAGGCCATCTGTGTGGTTGGATACAGGTGTACAGGGGTTGGATGTCCATGGTGAAGATGAGGTGTTGGCGGCTGGGAAATTGAAAGTCTTGGAGGAAGTGGAGGGCATGGATAGTGTCCTAGATGTAGGTGGGGAGTTCCTGGACCAGTGGGGAAAAGACAGAGTCAAGGTAAGTGAAGATGAGTTCAGTGGGGCAGGAGCAGGCAGAGACAATGGGTCAGCCGAGACAGTCAGGTTTGTGGATTTTGGGAAGGAGATAGAAATGGGTGGTAATGAGTTGGGGAACGATGAGGTTGGAGGTTGTAGATGGTAGAAGTCCTGAGGTGATGAGGTTGTGGATGGTCTGGGAGGTGATGTTTTGGTGGTCAGGGGTGGGCTCGTAACCGAGGGGAGGGTAGGAAGAGGTGTCAGAGAGTTGGTGCCTGGCCTCCGCGATGCAGAGGTCAGTACGCCATACCATTACTGTGCCCATTCGGCTTCTTGAGCCTGTTCTACCATTCAGTGAGATCATAGCTGATCTGTGGCCCAACTCCACATACCTGCCTTTGGTCTGTATCCATTAATATCTATACTTAACAAAACATTATCTATTTCAGATTTAAACTTAACATTTTCATTCTTCTTCCACTGCTGTTTGTGGAAGAGAGTTCCAAACATCCACCACCCTTTGTGCGACGAAGTACTTCCTAACATCTGTCCTGCATGGTCTGGCCCTAATTCTCAGACAATGTCTTCTAGTTTCAGAATCTCCAAACAGTGGAAATAGTTTATCTTTATCTACCCTGTCTTTTCCTGTTAATATCTTGAAGACTTCAATCTGATCATCCCTTAAACTTTTCAATTCTAAAGGGTGGCAGCAGATATCATATCCACTGTGGCCTGTGGCCACTGCTCTCATATAATTATCCACTCTTGTTGTATACCAGCAAGCTGAGTGTGAATCACATGTGGATGGAGGACAGGATGTTCTTGCCCTTACCAGCACCTTCTGGGGCAGAGGAGACATTGCTGCATTTAAAAATTCTTTTGCTCACTGCAAGCCATGAGTTTATGGCTGTTACTCCTCTCTGAATACGTGTGGATCAGAACAAGGTCAGCCCCAAGGGTTTTCGATGCCTCAGTAGACGTTATGCTCCAGGCTTATGTTTCATGAGGGAGATCCGCTTCCACACTGATGAATGAAAGACGTCCTCCCGGCAAACATGACCAATCTGGACTGAGGTTACACAGGAGACCCGGACCCATTTCAGGAAAAAGCTGCACAATCTCCTGCATTCAGCAAAGGGAAGGAAAACCAATTTCTCACTACAACCTCGTACTGATAGGACCATCACTTGGTCTGACTCTGCCACTGAACGGCCATGTCAGTTTGATCTGCCAACCTCACCAACACATACATGGTGGGCACTGAAGCATTCATATTCCCCTTATGCTGCCCATCTTCTCACATCTTACCAGACACTATGCTTCGTACTAACCCACTCATGTGGCTTTGCGTGCTCCTCAAGAGCTCATGCATACACTCCCATCATGCTCAATCCTCCTCTATTTCTCATTAAAGGAGAAACTTAACCCCAACAACAGCAACAGGGCCAAAAGAGGGCTGGATCTCTTTATCCTCACCTTTTTTGAAGACGAGGCAATCCTGGTCATAGGGCTACTAGATCGAGCTTGGCCTGACCATCAGAACTCATGGACTAAGTGTTCATAAACCGAGACCTACTGTGGGCCAAGCTCCCAGACTGAGTGGAACAGTTTGCAGAATGATTGGAATACTGCCCTGTATTGAGTGTAGGTTCCAGACTGTCTGGAGCGCAATGTCCTAGTCTGACTGCAGGAGAAATTGACCTCCCCCTCACAACCCAACTGAGTGCACCACCACACGCTGACTGACTGCAGCACACCCTAGTTCAACGTATCCTTCATTCCCTTCAGCACATTTGCTGTTCTATGTGGTTCAGTCACTGACACTCCCTGTTTATCACCCTGTGGTTCCATTTTTAATTTCAAAAATGTGCTTTAAAAATAAATTTTCCATAAGTAAATACAAGTATGAAACAGGTCAGCACAGACCCTAGAGGAAGTACAAGTGCATTTTGACATGCCTCAAGAGACCTTCAATCCAGCTGCCACAACAGAAAACTATTTACATTCCCATGAAGACAACAGGGGTTGGGGATGGGGGTGGATCTCAAAACAGAACAGACGATTGTTATTATTTTGGCAGAAAAACCTTAGACAGTGGTCTTTCCCCAATGTATCTTGGCAGCAGCTGTCACAAACCCCAACCAGGTGTCTCTCAGCATGTATTCCTGGGCCTTAGAATGTGCCAGTTTGCAACACTCATTCAAGGCCAACTCTTTATATTCAAAGACAAACAAACTTTGAGAAGACTATAGAAGTCTTTCACCAATTTGATTGTCCTCCAGGCGCAGTTGATGTTTGTCTCGGTGTGTATCCTGGAGAACGGACCATAGAGCACAGTGTCCTGTGTCATGATAATGTTCGGAACGATTCTTGACAAAAACCACTGCATCTCTCTCCAGATCTGCTTTACAAAGGCACGTTCCAAAAGGAGGTGTGTGACAGTATCTATTCCCACTCCCTGCTGCTTTGAGGGCAGCATGCAGTGGTGCACAAAGACTGAATACACATGAAGGATTGGATGGGCAGTGCCCTTCTCACCACCAGCCAAGTGCTGTCTTGGTGCTTGTTGGAAAGTTCTGGTGATGAGGCATTCCGCCAAATTGACTTTGACAATATGCTCAGGGAACAATCCGAGACGATCCACCTTCTCCTTTTCCAGCAGGGTCTTGAGGATGCTATGTGCTGACTACTTTCTGATGGACTTGTGGTCAAAGGTATTTCTCTTTGCAAAGTTTTCCACACAGGACAAGTGATACAGAATGGTCCAACTACTTGGAGTGTTCTGTGGCAACGAGGCCAGTCCTATACTTCGTAAGACTGGGGACAGGTAGAGCCCCATTACGTAGTGACCTTGATTTATGCACAGCTTGATGCAGCCACACACAAAGGTGACCATCAGGATGAGGGCGGCGTTGGGTACGTTCTCTCCTCCCTTATCCAGAGTTTTGTACGTGGTGTTCCTCTGGACACGGTCCATCTTTAACACCGTGATGATGTAGAAGGTGGGTTGGGTGACTGTAAGTTCAGGAATAGGCCAGCCCTGCGTCAAGTACAGCAACACTCAGAGTACGTCACACCTGATGAACAGGATTTTACCCGCAATGGAGAGGGAGCAGTGCTCCCAGCTGCCTCACCTTAGCATATATACTCCTCCCAAGTTTTTACGCATACCCCAGCCCTTCTGAACCACATTCCAGCACCTTCGGGTAATCTGCCCTGACAGTTGACTATAGGCCCATTAGCTTAACTTCTGTAGTAAGAAATGATTTGAATCTGTATTCAAAGAAGAAATAGTGAAACATCTGGCTAGAAATTGTCTCATTGGGCAGATGAAACAAGGGTTCATGAAAGGCAGGTCATGTTTAACTAATTTACTGGAATTCTTTGAGGACATTATGATTGTGGTTATCAATGGCGAACTGGTGGACGTGATGTATCTGGATTTCTAGAAGGCATTCGACAAGGTGCCACACAAAATGCTGTTGCTTATGATAAAGTTGCATGGTGTTACTGGTAATATATGAACATGGATAAAAGATTGGTTAACTAATAAAAAACAAAGAGTGGGCATAAATGGGTATTATTCAGGTTGGAGTCAGTGGCTAGTAGTGTGCCTCAGGGATCAGTGTTGGGACCGCAATTGTTTACAATTTACATTGATTTAGAGTTGGCGGCCAAGTGTAGTGTACCAAAGTTTGCAGATGACTCTAAGATGAGTGTTAGAGCAAAGCGTGCAGAGGTCACTGAAAGTCTACAGAGGGATATAGATAGATTTAAGTGAGTGGACAAGGGACTGTCAGATGGAATACAGTGCTGGTAAATGTGAGGTCATCCATTTTGGTAGGAATAACAGCAAAATGGACTGTTGTTCAAACGGTGAAAAATTACAGCATGCTGCAGTGCAGTGGGACCTGGGTGTGCATGAATCACAAAATGTTGGTTTGCAGGGGCAGCCGGTAATATTGACAAATGTAATATTGACCTTCATTGCTAGAGACGTGGAGTTTAAAAATAGGGAAGTTATGGTGCAGCTGTTTCGGGTGTTGTTGAGGCCACATCTAGAGCACTGTGTACAGTTTTGGTCTCCTTACTTGAGAAAGGATGTATTGGTGCTGGAGGGGGTTCACTAAGTTGATTCTGGAAATGAGAAACTTGCCTTATGAGGACAGATTGAGTAGACTGGGCCTGTACTCATTGGAATTTAGAAGAATGTGTGTTGGGGGTGGGGGGGTGGTTTGCGTTGATATCTTATAGATACATATAAAATTTTAAAGGGAACAAATAAGAGACAGGGAGGTTATTTCCACTGGTGGGTGAAACTAGAACTAGAGAGAAAATTAGGGGGAGCAGAATTAGGACTGAGTTGAGGAGGAACTTCTTCACCCAGATGGTTGTGAATCTGTGGAATTCCCTGCCCAGTGAAGTAGTTGAGGCTACCTCGTTGAATGATTTTAAGGCAAAGACAGACAGATTTTTTAACAATAAGCGAATTAAGGTTTATTGTGAGTGGGCAGATAAGTGGAGCTGCGTCTGCAAAAAGATCAGCCCTCATCTTATTGAATGGCGGAGCAGGCTCGATGGGCCAGATGGCCTACTCCTGCTCCTATTTCTTATGTTCTTATGTTCTCCTGGGGACAAAGGATTGGTTGGTCCAATTCCTAAAGAACATGGTCTTGCTCTTGCTTAAAATTACCTTGGTGACCAAGACTAATTGAACTGGTGGTAAATGGTCATGAATGTGCATGGACAGCGGATCCGAGCAGAAAATGGTGACATTTTCCATGTACAAGGACACTTCACCTGCAGGCCCCTGCTGCCTGGAATGTCACCCCTCTCAGGCTTTCACCTTTCCTGATGGAGAGAGCAAAAGGCCCTACACAACACACAAACAAGGCAGGAGAGGTGGGCAGCCCTGTCTGACTTCAGATCCGATCAGGAAGCTTTCTGATTCCTACCCACTGATTGAGAGCGCACTAATGATGTTGGTGCAAAGCAATTGGATCTAGTTGCGGATTCCCTCCCCAAAACCCATATTGGATAACATGTCTCACATGTAGGTGTGCGATATCCTGTCAAAGGATTTCTCCTGGTCCAGGCTGATAGGGCAATCATCCACCACCCTGATGCTGCACATAGGTGATCGTATTCCTTAAGAACACAAGGCTGTCAGAGATCTTACTGCCTAGTACAGCACAGGTTTAGTTGGGGTGCATCACAGATCTCAGAGTAGACCTGACTCGGTTGGTGAAGACTGTAGACAGGACTTTATAACCTATATTCAACAGTGAAATTGGTGGTCAATTTCTAATGTTCTCCCTCTCCCCCTTCCACTTGTAGATGAGGGTGGTGATACCTTTCCTCATGGATTGACACACGTTACCTGCTAGAAGCATATTGTCGTACACTTCCAGCAGGTCCTGGCCAATCAAGCCCCACAGAACCAAATACAACTCAGCCGGTAAGCCGTCACTTCTGGGAGTTTTACTGTTTTCAAAGGACTTGTTAGTTTTGGTCAGTTTATCCAAAGATGACAGCTGGTCCAACCTCTCCCACATGCCTCTGTGACAGAGAACCAGAATGACCAGGAGGCTGCACTCATTGTCTGTGGGATTCACGTCATACAGTCTGGCACAATAAGACTCACTGATCCTCAGGGTGTCAGGCTGACATGATGTTACTGAGCCATCTTCTTCCTTCAGACTGCTGTGCACAGGGCTGAAAGAAGAAATGTAAACAGCTCTCATCCTACACCATAGAGTGTTTCCAAGTCAGCAAGGTTACCTTGGAGGTCTCGGAGGTAAAAAGCGAGGCTTGTTTGCTCTTCACCTCTTGGAGATCCTCCATGGCATCAACCCCTGTTGGTTCTACATGCTTTTCTGGAGTTTGGACAGTTTTCCCTGTCTCCTTCGCCTTCTAAATACCTTTGAGGATAAAGGACCTCTTGATACTTCCCTTGACTGTTTCCCACCAGTTTGCTGGAAACTCAAAGAGGGGTTTCATGCTTCTTCAACCTGTGTAATGCCTTTTGAGTTCCTCAGTCTGTTCTCTGATCAAAAGCTCCATATTGAGATGCCTTGCCGACCTGCTGGTCATCCTGCAGGTGACATTTGGCCAGCAGGAGGTAGTAGTCAGAATGTTCAGGATGGAACTCTACCCTTGAGTGGATTGACCCATCTGGCCATGACAGTGTATCTACACTGTGCTCACTTCACAGGGGTGCTGGAGATTCCATTCAGCTTGGTGACTTTAGCCGTTTCCATCAGGAAATTGGACATGGTATCCTGTTTGCTGTCGGCCCATCTGGATCATCCAGCACCTCAATGATGCAGTTGAAGTCTTTGACCAGAATGACTGGCCTGGATATCACCGTCAGCAATGGGAGCTGCTGCAGGACAACCAGCTGCTCACTCTTTACCACCCGGGTGTACACATTAATTTGTGTCAGGGGAGCATTTCTGTACATAATGTCTGCTACGAGGAGGTGCCTTTGCACCACTTCCTTAAGTTCAGAGATGGTGAAGTTGCCTCCTTACAGCAGAATACCCAGGCTGGAGGATTGGCAATTGTTTCCCCCTGACCAAATTGAAGGCCCATAGGCTCACAAGCTGGGCCATTTCCTGTAGCAGCTGGGGTGTGGCATTCTGCAATCCTGCAGAAACAAAAATTTCACTTTGACATTGACTTCACAAAGACAGGCTGCCTTCCTCCACTTGGACATATTGACCATAATGAGAGAACTTACAACACAACTGATTGCAAGCATTATTTAAAGCTGTTACACTATTACAGAAAAAGCAGCACGTACTCACCCCAAAGACAAGAAAGAGGCACAAGTCACCAAGTATATGTCTTCTCTTTACTGTTGGGCATGAATTAATTGACAGGGCAAACTTCATTCCAGTTGGAGTTGTGTCTTTAATGAGATGCTTTTATATATGAATAGCTTCTCAACACCACCTGGTGAGAATATTGATATGCCACCCAAGGACAGCAAATTCAACTGAGGAAGTTCCTCTTAACAGGAAGAACCTGCCTCTCACCAGATAAAATTCACCCCCACCATTGTTCTTGCTTATTCTGAGTTGGAAAATCCCATCAGTTTTACACAGAATCTTTTAAAGGCAATATTTTCTTACAAGATCGCGTGCCACCGGATTTGTTTTGTGTAAGAGGTAGAAGTGTTTTTTTAATCACTTACGCGACTTACTCTTATGAAAGTATCAATCACTTTTTAAAGGTTTTACAAACATATATTCTATGACATTCATGCTTCCTTACTTTCTGGTTACAGCTGCTTTTCAGCCACATGAACCATTCTAGAATTCAATATCAATTTTAAAATGGAAGGAAGAACTGTTGCCTTTAATTGGCTGCCAGAAGTTGTCACCAAAACTCCAATTAATAGGTCTCGCAAACGATTTGAAATTATTAAAATTCAGATTTATTTCCATTATTTTTCTTGAACCCTATAAGTGTAATGTAGCTTTGACATTTGATTTCTTCAAAAGAAATCATTAAAAAGCAAAACACGTCACTTTGCTAAATAAACTTCTTTTGCCACACTGGAAATGTTCATCATCGTTGTCTTGAAAACAAATTAAATCCTAAGTTGGCAAATTTGTAATCCTATAATAAGCAATTTTCCAATTCTACCAGCTTTGAAAAGGGTATCAGCAAGGGTGAAAAATAGAAAAAAAATGATAAATTTAATCAAGGTTAAAAATACATTTTTAATGTAGCATTGTTCACAAAGGGCATTTTTTTCCTCTTTAAGAACAATGGTTACAAGTAAATCAATGCTAGCAATTTCAATGCAGTGGTGAAGATGATCCCTTGGCGGTTAAGCCTCACATCATGTTAGATTTTTTTAAAAAGTTATCAGGCACTATTTTTAAAAGAAGAAAAATCCTCTTGTCTGCCTTTCAGCTTGAACAACATAAATGTACCTTGGAAGATTCAATTCATGTTATCTGATGGTTTAACAATGCTGAGCCAGCAACAGAGAGATTGATTCCAATTTCACTTAACAAAGAAGGATGTAATGGCTTCAATTTCAAACGGCTGCTTGAGGTGGGTCATATTCTGCCTGCTTGTACAAAAGAGCCAGTAAGTTACTAGTCAGATAGATCAGCATTAGGCAGTTTACTACACAGAAGACTTCGCCTTTCAAAGAAGGAAATTTATCTGTACTGTGTATCAGTCTCAGACATGCTGAATAGGAAATCTCAGGCTTCGGTTTGACAGTGCTTTGATAGATTTTATTTTATTGCATGCAGAGTTTTCCCACAATGCCAAAACACTATTTGTGAAGTGTGCTGTTTGAGTGAGTAGTACAAATGATGAAGAGTGCAATGAGTGCTGGTGTTGTTTCAGCAAGCAGTGAGGCTCTTCATCATGGCCACACAGTTAGCTTGGCCATGTAACACTGCAATATATCAGTGTCTATGACTTAAAGGTGCAGAAAGAAACATGATTAAGCTAGAGTTATGACAGCAGAGAAAGTTCAATGATCAGTTTAATTTAGGGTGAAATTAATTTTTTGTTGGTCGCGATACTGAACACCAGAAAGAGTGCAAATGTGTCATTCAGAAATGGAAAATGACCTTTATTAGCTCATACTTTAAAATAGTTAACCATAGTTAAACATGACATGTTACAGCCCTATGTTGCCAGCCAGTTTAATCATTTTTGTTTAGAATGTAAGGAATTTGAGCTCCGCGGGCCATTCAGCCCCTGAGCTAGCTTCCCATATGATTAGGGCTGATCTTCAACCTCAACTGTATTTTCCTACCTTATCTCGAATTTGCCTAATTTGTGTAATATTCAAAAATGTAAGGAAAAAATGCACAAGAAGCATTAAAGAAAATCCAGAGGTGTTCTATAAGTTTATTAGGGTCGAAAGAGCAATGAAGGAAAGGGTAGGGCTCATGAGGAACTAAAGCGGCAATCTGAGTATGAAGCTGGAAAACATAGCTGAGGTTTTAAATGAATACTTTGCTTCTGTACCCACTATAGAGAGGGATGATATAGGTATATAAAACTGTGACATACTTGAAGAAATTAACATTAACAGAGAGGAGTAATTAGCAGTTTTCAACAGGATTGAAAGTGGATAAATCCGTGGGCACATGAGATGTATCTCAGGCTGCTGTGAGAGGCAAGGGAAGTGATGACAAGAACTCTGACATTAATTGTCAAATCCTCTCTGGTCACAGAACTGGAGGAGAGCTAATGTGATACGTTGTTGAAGAAACAATAGGGATAAACCAAGAAATTACAGTGAGTCTTACGTGGAAAACGATTGGAAAAAATTCTGAGGCACAGAATTAATTTCCATTTGGAGAGGCAAGGATGAATCAAGAATAGTCTGCATAACTTTGTAAAGGGGAGATCATGTTTAAGAAATTTTTCAGGAAGTGACAAGGTGTTTAGATCAATTTTTTTTTATTCATTCACAGGATGCAGGTATCACAGCACTTATTGGCCAGAGGAAAATTGTTGTGGATCTGGAATCAGATGTAGGCCAGACCAGGTAAGGACAGCAGTTTTCTACCCTAAAGGACATTAATTAACTAGATGGTTGCATGGTCATCATTAGGGTCTTAATTCCAGATTTTTATTGGATTCAGATTTCACGATTTGAACCTGGATCCCAGAACATTACCTGCGTCTTTGGATTAATAATCTAGTGATAATAACTCTAGGTCATCACTTCCCAATGTAATCTAAATAGAGTTTAGTAATGTTTTTGAAAAGATCTCGCATGGCAGGCTGGTTAAGCAGCTAAAGGCCCATGGGGCCCAGGACAATTTGGAAAATTGGATTAGTGGAAGGAAGCAGAGGTTGCTGATTTTAGGGTGATCTTGAGACTGGAACAGTGTCCAGTGGTGCATCATAGTTTGGTGCTAACTCCCTTGTTGTTTGTTGGGTAGCCAATATAGCTCGGAGGAAACCCTTCTCCCTTTTAGAATGGTCAATGACCAATTTTAAGGTAAGGAGCAAGATGTTTAGAGGGATTTGAGGAAACACTTTTCCACCCAGATGTCGGTGGGTATCTGGATCTCATTCCCTGAGGTGGGAATGCGCAAAAAATTTAAGAAACATTTAGATGAGCACATTAGACACCGTACCAGATAAGGTTACAGGTCAAGTGCTGGAAAATGGTATTAGGATTCATGGATGTTTGATGGGTGGTGGGAATACAATGGGGACACATTTTCCATGTTTGACTCTACAACTCCACATTATTACCCTTTGTCTTAAATATGCTTAATGTCTGATCAGTCACAATTCTGTGTGGTAGCAAATTTCAAAGATTTCCAGGTCTTTGAGTGAAGAAATTCACCCTCATTCAATGCCAAATGTCTCAGTCTTTTTAAAGTTGTGCCCCTCATAGTACTCTAGCCCACACAGTAGAACATCCAGGCAATAACACACACAGACATAGACTAGTGTTGCAATCCTTAACCTTTAATCTTTATTTTAAAAATTCCTGAGGGAGAAACAGACATGTCTACAAGAGGAGGCTTTCCTCTGAAAGGGATGACAATCAGTGCCCTTGTTATCTCATCTTGTTAAGTCAATTTGGAGATTCCTTGGCATTTTGCAGGTATAATATTCCATTCATACAGGACTTTGGAAAATAGTCACAGAATTCACAATCACAGTTTATTTTCCTGTAGCAATCTTCTTTTAAAACAAAACACATTTTTAGGTTAAAGATATACAATGTCTAAAAATACTTTGGCTTTCTGTTTCATTGTCATCATCTAAGTATATTCTTGCTTAGTTAAGATTTATTTATTTAGATTTAAATTTATTTATTTGTCACATGTATAGGAATACATAGGCGCAGTGAAAAGTGCACAAAGTCTCTATTCACTGGTACCCATTTGGTTACAAAAACTAGAATTAAATGATTTAAACAAAAGGTAAGCAAGGAAAAACAGAAGAATAGCCCAGATGTCAGAAATCCAATTCCCATCTCCACAGTAGTGCAGGCACCAATCCAATCCCTTGGATGCCCAGGAGTCCATCACTGCTGCAGCCCAAAAGGCCTGCTCTCGCTGCCGACAGCTGCTGCCCCACCGGCCCACGCTCACTGCCGCTGCCTCACCGGCCCAATCTCACCGCCGCTGTCTCACCAGCCCACGCTCACCGCCACTGCCTCACCGGCCCACCCTCACCGCCGCTGCCTCACCGGCCCACTCTCACCGCCGCTGCCTCACCAGCCTACTCGCACCACCGCTGTCCCATTGAACCACTCTCACCGCCACTGCCCCACAGTCCCACTCTCACCACCGCTGCCCCACTGGCCCACTCTCACCGCCACTGCCTCAGCGGCCCACTCTCACCATTGAACCAACCCACACTCGCCTGGAGTGCGTAGGAGACACTTCAGACAATGTGTAGGAGGCAGTGGGAGTAGATGTCCAAGGCAGTCAGTACCACCAGTCTGCCACTGAGGACCTCCATGCAGCACTACTAGAAGTTTCATTACCTCACCTGAGCCAACAAAGTCAATTTATGCATCCTTATACGCACCGCTAGCCACACATACGGAGCACAAAACACTCCTTCTTCACTTGCCTACTTGAAATCTACATCTTTCACAACTCAATGTTCATTTTCCAATGCTTCATACCACTCACACACTGACTAAAGCTACACGCTTGTTCATACAGATGAGATTTAGAGCCAGACATTCAACTGTTGGAAATATATCATTCGAACAAATTGCTGCATGCTGACATGGTTAACTTTCTCTTTAGTAACTACATTGTTATACAATCAACTGCTACATCATCAAGCCATGAGGCAGGCATGAGTTTGGGAGGAGGAGGAGGCAGTGCTGGCAATGTTTGGAGTGGCCGCCATTGAGACAGCAGCCAGCTGAAGCCATCAGGGATGATGGTCCATTCCTGCTAATATGCCTTCTCGAATCCCACTCCACCTTTATCCCTTGCTGTGTGCAAACTGCTGATCATGCAATCCTGCATTTGTTCCTTCCCCCTTCACACTCTTTCCCTTACTCCAAATTACCTGTGGTTTATTTTTGAGAACTGCCAATGGTCAGTCAGTGGGGCCTGAGAATGAAGGCCGAGAAGGTGAACAGACTGAAAAGGGAAAAACACCAGCACTTGATAAGATAGCTGGAAAGAGTTGTCATTCGATGTGAAATACCTGGAGGTTGAGCACTTTGTCAGCATTGATGTAGTCTCTAGTGAGATACATGTGCTGTTGAGCAAGCCTTCTTTGCAAAAGGCACAAATTAAACATGACACACAACATGATGAGGTAATTATTTTGGAAGGTCAGTGAATCTGCAGTTTACCCAGTCAGGACATTATTATATCACTTTAACCAACCCTGATGTTTCTTTTGTCATTTTGTTCGTTATTGCTGTCTCCTGTGGTTTCAGGAAAAGCTGCCAAGGCTGCTCAAACTGAAGTTTTATAGGGAATGTTGAGTGAGTTAGAGAAACCAATTACTTTGTGTAAACCTTTGTGTAAATTGATGTTCTGACTAAAGATGTGGTGAAAGAGTCTCAGAGACTCAGCCTGTAACTTTGAAAGGACATTGGAGTATTAGACGAAGGAGTAAAATAAAACGAATGATAGTTTGGAGAATTTGGAAAGCAATCTGAATTAAAAGTGCAGAGAAAGCATGTGTCACATGTGGAAAGCCAATAAAGATAGTATTCACAACTAATAATGAGACAAAGGAAGGATATGTTCTAAGAAAAGTGGTAAATCTTGAGTCCCATGTTATCACTATAGTCCTATGGAAACGAATACATACTTTTGAACATAAGCCGAATGTCAGGAAGACCTTGAACGAAGTGGCATTGATCAAAGCTTGAATTCAGAAAGATACAGAGAAACAGGAGGAAATGAGAAGAATTTCTGAAGTGAATAAAAATAATGATCAAATCATCTGAGCTTACTAGTAAAATGACCTCAATGAAACTATTAAAAAAGCTGAAGTGGTTTTCAGTCAGCAGAATAAAAATCCTGCAATTCAACAGAATCAGGAGAATTCAATTGTCCTTCACAATGAATGTTGGCTGAAACGTTTTTTGAGACTTTACATAAGAAATCTACAGGCAGGGAAAAAACACAGATCAGGAGTTGAAAATGGAGCAGAATGGTACAGAATTTGCTTTAAATGACTAAAACTCTGGAACTAGCACCAGAGCAGACACGGAGGGTAGCCTGATATCCAGCTTTGAAGAAAAGTAGGGCTAATGCCTGGGTTCAGAAAAGTATGTCTGAGAATTCCTTCGTAAGTTCCAATTCATAACAGCCCAGAAACCCATTGGATAACTGGCAGTGCTGTTTATAAAAAAGTCAACCCAGCAAATTGTGAAATCTTTGCATCCATCGTGAATATTATCCTCAAGTCCAGACATTGTACAATTTTATACATCAATATGAAAGAATTGTCTTTTAACCAAGGTATGGAAAAAAAACTGGAAAGAATATACAAAATGGGCAAGAACATGTCCACATAACATTATAAAAAGTGAATCACTCAGCAGTAAAACAAGATCTTATTTGCAACTGCATCTGGATTCCAAAAAGCTCACATAGGCTGAAGTCTGAAAATAAATTGCCACCTTCAGTTGATTTTCTTACAGGTTAAGCCTTAGGATGTGCCTCTGATGATATTCGATCTGCCATCAGCAAACCTACCCCACAAGGAGGGGTCTGAAAATGTTCCCAACATCGGTTCCATGACCTCAGAGACAAATTCTACCTTTGGTACGTGTACAAAGCCAAAGAACCTAATCACCAAATAATTTTATGACTTGTGGTTCAGTGATTTAACAATCCCATCATCTATTCTCAGAGTCTTAATTTTCATAAACAATGCAGAGATGTGAAATGCGCATATGTGAACAGTAGATAGTGAAAGAATTCCAGTTCCTACCATCACTAGTCTTTGTCTAATGAAATAATCATTAAAATGAGAAACATAATTGATGAACCAGTCAACTGCAGATTCTTTTTTTTTATTCATTAATTTAATGTGATCATTGCCTGCCCCTAATTGCCAGAGGGCATTTAAGAGTCAACCACATTGCTGAGGGTCTGGAGTCACATATAGATTAGATGAGGTGGGGACGGCAGATTTCTTTTCCTGAAGGAATCACGTGTTTTTACAAGAATGGTTACATTGAGCTAGTTTTTAATTCCAGTTCTTTTTGCATCATTGCAATCAAATTTCACAATCTGCCATGGAATATTGAATTTCATGTCCCCAGAACATTAGTTTAGAATTCTGGATCACAAGCCCAGTCACGTTACCAAGATGTCATTGCCTCTCCCCACAATAGTAAATTGCTTGTTTGTTTCAAGGGAATCAAGAGCTACATCAGAAAATAGTGATTCGTTGAAATTCTTTGGTGTGCTAATTGTGGGGTTAGCAACAAATTCCTGTGTGTGCTGCTTATGCCAAGACATTAACTACAATTCATTATTATCATTATTGAACAGATTTGCACTAAAGTACACAAATGCTTTGGTTCTGACTTAGACATTGAAGGAGAAAAAACAGTTCGGTGTAAACATTTGATTACTGCATTTTTATATATATTCAGTACGTGAAATATAAAATTATTTTCTTTTCTTTCAGATTCTGACTAACCTGCTGCCATCCACGACTGCAGATTTTCTTTTTGTTCTCAGTCAATTTATTGATTACATTACCATTATTAATTTCACACTTTTCTTTAAATAACCAAGCTATGCACAACAGGATTTGCCTGTTCCCATTTGTCAAACCAGTCTATCCATACACACATTGAATCAAGCAATTATATCACAAGCCTGTTATTTCAAGATTTGTTGCTGACTGCAGAATCTGCCTGACTGGAGTGAACCTGTGCTTATTGAGAAACAGAAATGTTACTGCTTTAATTTACTTGTGTATTAAGTAAATTAAATATCATTTTTGTTACAATGTAATTATTAACCACTTATGGCTCTTTCAAGTTCTTAGCACATGAGGAGCTAAGTGAAATGTAGCCATCAGGTCAATGAAAATTGCTGCTTTCAGTCACAAAGTACTTAATGTTTGCCTGTGCATTCACTGATTGACCTAATTCAATGAATGCAATGGATAAATTACTTTTAGATTCGTTACTAATTAAGACTGTTACAAGCATGAAAAATGTTTTCATATTCCTGAATGTTAATGGATTTTAATACTAGCAAAAGCAGTAAAGCATTAAGTTACAACTATTCTACAAAATGTTGATTTTTTTTTTATATATAAGATCCGGCTACAACCAACAACCGAATTTCTTCACTACTAAGGATACAATATTAATGTAACTCATCTTGTGAAACCGATAGATCTGATACAACACTACCCTTACATCTTGACTAAAAATATAACACCTCTATTCAATAAAAGAGGTAGACAGAAAGCAGGAAATGATAGACGCAGTTAGCCTAACTTCTTTTATTGAAAAAGTACCAGAATCATTATTAACGAATTAGTTGCAGAATAATTAAATAATGTTAGTACAACCAGACAAAGTTGACATGGTTTTATAAAAGGGAATCACGTTTGACAAATTTATTCAATTTCTTTGAGGATGCTGTAAATAAGATTCATAAATGGGAGCTAATACATGTAATGTATCTGCATTTCCTCAAGGCATTCATTGAAGTTTCTTTATTCATTCACGAGATGAGGGTACCGCTGGCTAGGCAGCATTTATTGCCCATCCCTAATTGCCCAGAGGGCATTTAAGAGTCAACCACATTGCTGTGGGTCTGGAGTCACATGTAGGCCAGACCAGGTAAGGATATGTAGTTTTCTTCCCTAAAAGACATTAGTGAACCAGATGGGTGTTTCCAACAATCGGCAATGGATTCATGGTCATCATTAGGGTCTAAATTCCAGATATTTATTTATTCCAGAGAAAAGAATACAATTCAAATGTAACGTCACAAAACAATCATTGTGGGCTGAAGGGCCTGTACTGTTCCATGTTCTAATTCAAATTCCACCATCTGCTGTAGCAGGATTTGAACTCAAGCTCCCTGCACATCATCTGGGTCTCTGGATTAACAGTCCAACAATTAAGCAACTAGGCCATTGCCTCCCAAAGGGCTTTGCAGAGCTCATGGAGGTGGGGAAAATATATTTGTGTTTATAGATGATTAACTAATGGGAAGCAGAAGGGTTGGGATAAATGGGTTATTTTCAGCTGGGTAAATACTAATATATGGAATTCCATCAGGATCTAATTAGCAGCCTTGACTACTTAGAATCTATATTGTACTGTGTCACCATAGTCCTACCAAACTAAAGGGCTGCTCTCTCATTAGAGAGAGATGACTGGTGGTGATTTAACCTGAGGGTCACTACACCTCAGGCAAGGAGAGAGGTTGAGGAGGAGAGTCCTTCATGGTACCCTCAGCCCAATACAGGAATTGAACCCATGCTGTTAACATCATACTGCTTTGGAAGCAAACCATCCAGACAATGGCGCTAAACTGACCTCCAGAATTGATGTTATTGACTTCATGAGTGTATCATGTGTTTTGTGGCCAACATTGTTGTTAATCCAATGAGAGATGAGTTGAAGAGAGGATGCAAAGTGACATAGACAGGTTAAGTGAGTGGTCAAAAAAAAAATTGTCAGCTCAAGCATAATGTGGGAAAATGTGAGGTTGTTCACTTTGACAAGAAGAACACAAAAGTGGAATGTTTTTCACATGGAGAAAGGCTGCAGAATGCTGAAGGATCAGGGAGCTCTTATTTTGAATCATGAAATGTTAGCATACAAATACGGCATGTAATTAGAAAAGCAAATATAATGTTTTCCTTTAATGCAATGGACACTGGAGTGAAGTCTTTCCGGAACTGTGCAGAGCATTTTTGAGGTGAACCTGGAATACTGGTCTCCTTCCTTAAGGAAGAATGTACCCAAATTCATTGATGAAGCAGTTGAAGATGGTTGGGCCTAGGGAACTAGTCTGAGAAGCTCCTACAACCCTCATATGGGTCACTTAACTCTGTTGCCTGGTTACACAAAGTGACACCAACATCATGAGTTCAATTCGCACATCAGCTGCTGTTACCATGAAGGACTCTCCTTCTCAAGCTCTCCCCTTGCCTGAGATTTGGTGATCCTCAGTAAGGCTATGGTGACTTTACGCTGACCACTATATTCTATGGCTGAAATGATACAGCTCCAACAACCACAACCATTCTCCTTTGTAATTGGTATGGCTCCGTCTAGAAGTGACATTTAGCCAAATGTCTATTGAATCCAGTTTTCCAAGAGCTCCTTGCTGCCAAACTTGGTCAAATGCTGCCTGGATATCAAAGGCAATCACCTTCACATCCCCTCGTGAGGTTAGCTCTTCTGTCCATGTTTGGACCAATGCTGTAATGAGATCAGAGCTGAATAGGCTTGGCTGAACCCTGCTTTTTGGGCGTAGGATTTCCATAGTCAATTTTCTTAATTGCAAGTATTACATTTCCCTTTCCTCTGCTGATGATTGAAAGTAGACTGACAGAGTTGTATTTGATGAGGTGGAACTTGTCCCACCTTTTGAAAACAGAGCTTCTGTAGACAATTTTCCATATTTCTAGATGGATGTCAGTGTTGTAGATGAATTGGTACAGCTTGACAGGAAGTTGGGGTGGGGGGTGCTGCAAGTTTCCATTTTATGATATGCAAAGTAGTCTTGCGTTTTAGCTTCACCAGGTATATGCTTCATGTTTAGGTTTACCTGGTGCTAGTCCTAGCATGCCCTGCTGCATTCGCCATTGAGCCAGTTTTGATCCCCTGGCTGAATGCTAAGGGTAGTTGGGGATATTCAGAGCCATGAGATTACATATTGTAGTTGAATAGAATGTTGCTGTTGCTGATCACCCGTAGACCCTCATGCATGCCCAGTCTTGAGTTGTTAGATCTGTTCAAAATCTAATCCATTTAGCACTATAGTAATGCAACAAAACACATTGGAGGATATCTTCAATGTGAAAGCAGGATTTAGTCACTGCAAGGACAATGTGGTGGTCACTTTTATCATACTATCATGGACAAATGCACCTATTACAGGTAGATTGATGAGGGTGAGATCAAGTTCATTCTTCCTTCTTGTTAGAACATAGAACATAGAACAGTACAGCACAGTACAGGCCCTTCGGCCCGTGGTGTTGTGCCGAACTTTTACCTGAAACCTAAGGTCTATCTAACCTCCACCCCTACCTTATACTATCATCCATATGCCTATCTAATAGCCGCTTAAATGCCCCTAATGAGGCCAACTCCACTACCCTCTTTAGCAATGCATTCCACGCCCCTACCGCTCTCTGAATAAACAACCTACCTCTGACGTCTCCCCAATATCTACCTCCTTTCACTTTAAAACTATTTCCCCTCGTAAAAGCTACCTCCACCCTAGGAAAAAGTCTCTGGCTGTCTACTCTATCTATACCTCTGATCATTTGGTACACCTCTATCAAGTCACCTCTCATCCTTCGTCGTTCTAAAGAGAAAAGCCCTAGCTCTCTCAACCTTTCCTTGTAAGACCTTCCCTCCATTCCAGGCAACATCCTGGTAAATATCCTTGCACCTTTTCCAACACTTCCACATCTTTCCTGTAATGAGGTGACCAGAACTGAACACAATACTCCAGATGTGGCCAAACCAGGCTTTTGTATAGCTGGAGCATAACTTCACGGCTCTTGAACTCAATCCCTCTATTAATGAAAGCTAACACACCATCCGCCTTCTTAACAACTCTATCCTCCTGGGTGGCAGCTTTCAGGGAACTGTGAACATGAACCCCAAGATCCCTCTGCTCCTCCACACTGCCAAGAATCTTTCCATTAACCCTGTATTCTGCTTTCAAGTTTGTCCTTCCAAAATGAATCACCTCACACTTTTCAGGGTTAGACTCCATCTGCCACTTCTCAGCCCAGCTCTGCATCCTGTCAATATCCCTTTGTAACCTAGAACAGCCCTCCGCACTGTCCACAATGTGACCCACCTTTGTATCGGTGAACTTGCTAATCCACCCTTCCACTCCTTCATCCAAATCATTTACAAAAATCACAGATAGAAGAGGACCCAGGACAGATCCTTGTGGTACACCACTTGTAACTGAGGTTGGTCCCTTGCCACTTGCTATCAATACAGTCTTTCAGACTCAGCTAGTTCGGTCACTGCTGATGTTACCAAGTCACTCTTGTTGACGAATGTTGATATCCCACGGCTAGAGTACACTCTGTGCCCTTTTCACACTCAGTGCATCGTCCTATTGGTGCTCACCTTGACAAAGGACCGGCTCCTCAGCTGATTGTGGCAGTCGGGAGTAATCAATAGGAAGTTTCCTTGCCCATGTTTGACGTGATGCCTTGAGACTTCATAGACTCCAAAGTCTATGTTGAGCACTTCCAGTGGTACCACTGTACCATGGTGGTGTGAGGAGGTTTATCCTTAACGTATGATCCTTTGACTATGGCTGTGTCTGGCTGTTGTCTGAGTAGTCTGCGGGAGTGCACTCCAAATTTTTATGCAAGCTCTCAGATATTACTAAGGAGGCATTTGAAATGACAACAGTGCTGTGTATGTTGTTATCAGCCCTGGTGTGTTGGCCAGTGCTGCATGGTCTGTCTGGTTTCATTTCTTTATCAGATTTTGATGTAGTTAGATACAACTGAGCAGCTTGTTAGACCATTTCAGGGGGCACTGAGGAGCCAACCAGATTGCTGTGGGTCTGGAGTTACATGTAGCCCGGACCTGATAGGGATGGCAGATTTTCTTTCACTGATGAACTTATGCAAAAACTGATGCTCTATTTATTATCACTCAATCTGCACGATTGCACAAATTCAAAGTGACTCCTCTTGCATGGATTGGGAGCTTAGCCAATGGCTTGTTGGATAAATACATTAATATATGTGGCATGGGAACGGAAGGTAAGAAAGGCAGCAGCTAGGAAACTGAATTAGGGAGGTGGAACATGTCAGAAGATTCATAACCAGGTTGCTACCCAGACAACAGGATCCTATTTATGGGTGAACACATGTTCAGCTTGGCTTTAAGGTGCCCATATTGCTTGGCTGATCACATTGGGCAGTGAGATTTCCTTCATCACCCTTGGAATGATACCTCAGCAAAATTGATCGGGAAAAACCTTTTAAAAATAACGATGGACCATTGCAGCAGTAATGAGCTTCAAGGTCCTTCTCGTCTACATTTATATGTGTTCTACCTTTTCTTATCTATTTCACTTCACCTTATTTGTTGTAGCCTTGAATTCCATTTACCACTTTACTGCTCACCTGATCAGTTCATTGATATCTTCCTGCAGTCTTCAACTTCCTTCCTCACTATCAAGTACAAGGTCAATTTTTACGTTGTCTGCAAACTTCCTAATGATGTTCATGAACACTGAGTAGGTCATTGATACGTATCATTAACAGTAAAGGATACAGTATTAAAACATACAAAAACCCACTGAAAGCAGCCTTCCAGTCACAAAAACACCTTGTGCCTACTACCCTTTGCTTCTTGCCAATGTTGGATTCATTCTCTGACATCAGTTTCCAGATACGTTTGTAACACATTTAGCATACTTACACCAATTGCTAATTCACTGTTGTTGATAGCTTAATAGATCTATTATAATTATTTGAGATTTGTTTGTCCGTCAGTAAATTTCATCATGCATCAACAGCAGGGAGAAGACTGTCTGTTAGAATAATCCTTGCATGCAAAAAACAAAATTAAGCTCATTACAAGTTATAATGATGTCCATATATCAGAAAAACAAGTTTATGCATCATCCAAAACTGTCAATGGGACCAATGTCTTGTAATCACTCTTGTGTGTCCATGCTTTTATAATTGAAGAAATGAAGAATATGCTACCGCTAATGGTGCTCTGAAAATTGTATCTGGTTGCTGCTTCTTTTGTATCAATACAATTAGTCAAGAGATCTTCATCAAGCAGGATCCTGCTACAATTATGTCTTGTCATTGCCAGCAATGTTTATGAGTTGGCAGGAAACAGTACTTCTCAAACACTGGCGTTAAATTGATTTATTCCAGTCAGTCTGGTCAGAGAACTCTGACCCTACACCAACTATAGGAAGGCCATTACCTTTAGAAAAGACTTCTGCAAAATAAATCTGTTTTATCAAGAAATATAGCAATGTACACAAATAATTCAAAATATTAATGAGCCTCTGTTTGAATGGTTGTCATTGCTTTCCCATTAATATAAATGCACAATTTCGACAGTACAGATGCAAGTTGCTGCAACATATTTCTGGAATGATTTCTCCAGAAGCAACTTGGTCTAGCTGCCAGGTGTTTTTTAAAATTGAAAGCGGCATTTCTTTTTAAAATTGTTGTGAATATGTTGAATCTGACTCGTTCACATTTTGCTCATAAGGGAAGAGTTTTCAATAGAGAGTAATTGAATATTTCTCACTCCTCACATTCACATTGGGTGAAATTTAATGTGTCCCTACTCCTCGGACAAATTCAGAGGTGGAATGCCTGTTTGACTGATTGGTTTGTAAATGACTTCCTAATTTGCATCAATTAAGCCCAGTGTAGGAAGCTTAAAGAGCAGTCTTCTCATCCAGAGGCCCAATGAGGCCTTTAAGTATTCAGCCTGAGGAAGGTAGTCAAGTTGCCACCTGGGAAGGCTGCCCTTACATGGTCTATTGGTTGAGGAGTTGTCGCTCATTGACAGGCACCCTATGCACAAGCAAGGCAACTAGCATCAGAAACAGGGACCTACTGAAAGCTACATGCTTTACCTTTGCTTCGAAATCTCTCCTCTATTTCACTGGGGACCCTCTCCTGCAATTCCCATCCTACCCACGCTCACCCCTGTCTGTGGATTCATCAGTCCCTCCTAGACTCCTCCCTGGGGCAGATTCAAGACCAGACAAATGCTCCTGAAGACTATTTATTTACCAGTCAGCAATTTTTCTGCTAGAATTTCAAGTCTGGCTGGTCCCAAATATATCCATTGAAGGAAAAAAACGAGAAATCCACAGAAGAGAAGTGTGTCACATGCTAAGATGTGTTACCTTTTTATGGCTCTTGCTGCCGTATTTATAAAAATTTACAGGCACTATAAGTATTTGAAAGGGTTGAAATTAGTCAAAAGCCACAACAAGACAAAAGCAAACTTTGTCTCACAACTTCCCAGCGCTCCAACGTTAACAATTCCATGAAACTACTATTACTAGTTAAGAATGCAAATCTTTTTGGTATAAGATTTTTGTCAATTATTGCCATCAAAATGAACTTATCAATTTTAATCTACATTTAGGATCACTTAACTTTGTGCAAATTAACACGTACCACAAGTTCGCACACCTTATTGGCCATATGGATGGGTCACTGATCTGCAGAGATGATAAATAATCTGATCATTCTGTAGATCCGTCTGGTTTTGATAAGTCTTTAGCCAACTGCAACATTTCAGTCAATCAATTTATCTTGCATTGAATTGTATGGAGTAGACGAGGCTATTGATTCAGAATAAACAGCAAGATAGCAGTAAAGATCTGAAAATTGGTTTTGATGAGTTCTCTAAGCGCATAAACAGCATTGAACCAACAGTGAGCACCTCAAATCAGAAAACTCAAGGCCAGGTTAAACATGGCCTTCATCAATATTTTGATACATACAGTCATTGACCACAGGCAGCTACACATTTTTATAAAAAGGACATTCAATCATTTGCCTTACCCGCTGAGACCTGAAAGTTAAAATCCCAAGAGGCAGGTATTACAAATATACAAATAAAGCACACAAGTAAGTCACTTCTGCTCAATCATTCAATAAAGTCATGCCTGATCTGATTTTAATCTCAACTCTACATTCCTGTATACCCCTGACAATCTTTCATCACCTTGGTAAACAAGAGCCTATCCATATGTGCCTTAAATATATTTTAAAGTTTCTTCATCCACTACTTTTTGAGGAAGGGAATTCCAAAGAGCCACACCCCTCTGAAAGAAGGAAAAAAATGTTTCCTCATCTCTGATTTAAATGGGTGCTGCTTATTTTTAAAACATGACTTGGGGCAGCAAATGGGACTGTGAAAGGGAGAGCCTGCATTGTGTGAGATTTTGGCTCTTGGAAATACTTCTCTTCCTTCTGGTTCAACAGAATCAATTCCTGAACTTAAACAAAACCAAACTGTTTTATTTTAGCCACAGAGACAGACCACTGACACGTCCTAAGCAGAGCAGCATTATCTACCACTCAGTTATTACCAGTGGATTCTGGCAAGCAGGCCAGTTAACTGATTTCCTATGGCTGTGATCACAACAAAGGGCTGTTACTCTGACGACAAACGCCTCTGCATGATTCAGGCTGCCAGGTGGCCTGATAAATTAAACAGTAGCCTGAACACAATTGCACATTGACTTTGAAACACCTCACTGCTAAGCTTGTCACCATTGTTCTCATTTTACTACTGTAAAGTAGATGCAGCCCAAGCCAATTTATATTGACCTTGCCTTTTAGTTGTGTCACCTGAGATCCTACAGGGACGGCATAATCATATACTATCACACAAATAGGCATTTGAATAGAAATTCTTTAGGCTTAGACTCAGGGTTGATTGCAGCATTTGCACCAAATGTGAGAGCAAATCCTCTGAGCTGGAATATTATCAGGGCCATGGATGAATTAATATTATCAGTGCCAAAATTCAAAATAATATTAAATAAAAACCGAAAGAACTGCAGATGCTGTATATCAGAAACAAAAATAGAAATTGCTGGAAAAATCTCAGGTTTGGCAGCATCTGTGACAAGAAATCAGAGTTAAAGTTTCAGGTCCAATGACCTTTCCTCAGAACCAAGTTGTAAATGTAAGTGGTGGCAGTGAGGGAGCTTCTTTTTTTAACTGAGGACTGTGCTTATTGCTGACGGACACGGCTTTTTCTGAGGGCTGTGTCTTTTGCTGAGGGGTAAGGGCTACGACCCTAGACTTTTGCTGTGAGCTGTGGGCCATGGTAATCAAATATATCGCCATTCTTTCACTGTCACTAAGTCAAAATCCTGGAATTCCCTCCCGAACGGCATTGTGGGTCAACTCAGAGCATGTGGACTACAGAGGTCGAAGAAGAGACTACTATCTTGAGAACAATTAGGGATAGGCAATAAATGCTGATCAGCCAGCAATGCCCAGTTCCACAAGTGAATAAAAAAGATGGGTAAGATAGGGAAGAATGCGGGAGCATCTGCTGACAGGAAAGGCAGCTAGCAGAGGGGTGATGGAGGAAGAAGTATACTGCCCAAGGGACAGGGGCTTGCAGAAGAGGGTGGGGAGAAGTAGGTTTCAGGACTATGGGGAGGTTGTAAGCTGGGAGGTGGGTTGGAGGGGATGCTGAATGGGTGAATGCGAAAAGATGCTTAAGGCTGTATAAGTTCAGGAGATGTTATATAAAGAAAAAAGACAATGGATGCTGTTGTAATGAATACTATGTTGAAGTTAAAGCTGAGACTGAGATGAGAAAGTTATAAAAACACTGGTAAATGCCTGGTTAAAATGTTCCAATGTTGTATATTTGACATACAAATACATTAACCATGACCTCACCAGTCTGTAGAAGATGTGATTAGGGCGAAGGCATTTTATGTGTCAAACTGTATGTCGGTTATTTGGAAACAGATATTGTAAATTTATGCCTGTTGCTTTATGCATTAGACTTGGCTAAATCCTTGCACAGTCAAGGCATCTCTGTGTTTGGCACCATTGTCCGCCTTCTCTCTTCCACATTCTTCTCTTCCCCTTCCTTCGAGCTGCATCATTCCAACACATTACCATCTTAAGAACCATACGTCCTGCAGGGCCATGTTGTAGCGTGAGTAATAGACATCACATTGGTCAATATTCTTCTGGGAGTAAAGCCATCAAGCTGATTCTGGTGAGGGAAAAATGAAAAGCTTCAGCACATTTAGTCCCAGAGGATGAAGCAGTTATGGCAGTAACCAGGAAAGTGAGCACACACTTGAGGGAAGCACCTTGGAGTAGTTATAGACCTGTTGGACTTGGTGGGACTGGAAGCAATCCAATAGCTTGATGGCCCAATGGATGATAATCTGTTCGGAAGGGCCATTCAGCCTTGGACATGACTGCCCTTCCTGCCTGCAAGGCCCCTTTCATTAGGAATTGAAAGTAACTACCCAAGAAGGGAAAAAGATTAAAAGAACAATAATGTTTGGAAATTAATGCACTGGATGTATGGGAGCATCATCTCGAGGTATATGAGTCAAACCTGCACACCTCATTCACCAGTTTCATTGACTTTTCCATCCGGGACCCAACTCTCACAAAAGCAGAATCAGTGACTTGCAAGATGCAGTGTTGTACTGCCATTTGAGAGACACCAAGGTCTGCAGCTGATTTCCTAAAGAAGTCAAAAGACAAAAATGTTCGAGGCCATGCTGATCGACTAGGCGTTGTGAGTATTACTGTGCAGTGTGAGGTTTTTCACCGTGAGTAAGGTAACTGCATAGCAGATCTGACACAGTTGTGAATTTTATGGGATGAGGTCTATGCCCACTCAAACCTGGTAACAAAGTCAGCTGTAAGCTCTGTAAAGACTGTCTCTTTTCATTTTTTGTGTTTATTTTTATTGCGGTTTGGCCTGAACTGAACATGGAATGTACTGCTGAAACTATGAGGGAATCCTGAGAAGGAAGGTCATAGAATATTAGACTTTGAGATCAGTCTAGGCACTTTGATCAGGGAGGAATCAGTCCTACAAGAAAGAGGGAAGCACACATGCAGTATGGATGGGGATGGGGAAGGACGGGGGTAGCTGCAGGAATCTGGAAGGTTTGACATGAATGGAAATCACCTGGATAGCACATGGGATCACCCAAAATGAGTAGCCCTCCTCCCCACCTCACCTTCCTCTTCACCTTTTGTTCCAAGTAGAAAAAGTAGTGTGTTAGCCATTTCTTTTCTCTGTCGGCCATAATACAGTGGCGGAGGCACTGAATTGGCAACTTCAGATATTATGTGCGAGTGGGTTGGTGCATGGGGACCTGTTCAGAGTGGGCTAGAAGGCAATGAGCTAATCGTTCAACTTATTTTACATCCATCCCCAGCCCCGCCTGCAAATATATCAGCGGGGAAGGGAACATTAATATCCCCCAGATTACTTTGCTTAGAGATAAAAATATAACATGATAGAGCCCTCAATAAAGTAAACCTTGACTTTTTAAAAAATTTTTGCTCTGTACACAAACATTTGTAAGTTATAACTCTGCTAATGTGATTACTATTGTTGACATGCACTGACAGGACTCCACTAGAAGTTAAGATCTTTGAATTAGTTTCTCCAGATTTGTGTCAATTGTTTATGGCACAATAGTGAGATCCTGAAAATGTCACAGTACGGTGTTTGCCAGAGGAATTTTAACAAAAAAATCAAATGCCAACATTAGATTCATTATGCTAAATGAAGTAAATAACAAATGTTCATGTTTACTGACTTGGGAACCAGGAATTACTCATTGAATTTTATGCAGTTGACACTTTTCTACTGCGTGATATCAATGGCTTGGCTAAACTCAATGTCTATAATATTGAAGGTAAAACAAAATGAGGTAAGTGGTTTTAGGCAGCTAGATGTAATCCCCACAGTCCTTGTAAAGACCAGCAATCAGATTTGGCAGCAGGTTAAAGCTGAAGGAGTATTGGAATCGATTATATAATATTCAGTGTTCGTAAATATACGGAAGCATTAAGTTGTACTAAAAGGCATTGAACTTACCTTCCAATTGCGTCTCATGTAAATCCTATCAAAAAAGAAGATAATTACTCTTTGTGATGTTAGAGTACAAGCCTTTTAAAGTCCTCATATGATATTTTTCTGCTAACTTCATTCTTGCTGGAGGTGTAGTTTTTTTAGATAAGTTAATTAATACTCCTGGGGGACAAGGTGGCTGATAAATTTCAAATTGTCTTATATCAAAAAGAAACTTCTTGAGTTTACATTATAATGAGCTGTTTTATTAATGATTGTGACACAGTATTTTCATTAGCTAGCTTATCATTTTCCTAGCTTTGTCTAAAGATTATGAGGGAGAATTTAACTTACTGTGTGGTACACTAATGGTAGTGACTAAGTTTCCCACAATACACACTGCCGTTTTTTATGTTAATTTGAGTGAAAAAGAATGCAGGGTGAATTGTCTAGCATGCGGACAATATATATTTGCAGGTTTCCCACCCAATTGGGGAAATTTAAAATAGGACTATAACACTCCATATTTCTCAGATAAACCTGCTGAAAAAGACTATGGCCTTACTTTTCTTGGCTAAGTCCATCAAGCTTATTGGAGGGATTCTTGTCACGTGGTCCAATGAGATTACTTGCCATAACTTACCAAGATTGCCTCATTAACTACTGACCCCATCCCATTTCATCCCTCATGTCCAATTCTAGCCCTAATTTTCCACATGCTAATGCCAGAGCAACTCAGCTCTCATTGAATATCTGACAAAAGGCCAGCAACAACAACGCCCTGGACAAACACTGGCTTTCTGAAGCTGCCCTGCTCGGTCAAGTGTGGAGTCTGAAGATGTTGGTGAAGGGGAAGATGGTGTCTAGATTCTCAGACAGGGACCTGGAAGTACTGGTTGAGGAGTGGTGCAAAGCAGATGAGTATTTTTGATGGAGGACTGGGAGAAGAGACCGTGGCACCAGGCCCTGGTGAAACGCTGTGAGGAAGCCACCCTGTTCCTGTAAGGAGGTCAATGATTGCTGTGCTGCACCAAAGTATGTACAATGGCCTTCTTTATGCTTCCTCACATTCACTCTACCTCTGCTGTTTCACCAATATTCTTCATTTTCTATCGTTCTCACTATTAGCTGCACTGTCTTCCCTACCCCTCTCACATCCCACCTCACCTCCCACATCACTAAACCTACGTGAACTCTCCATTGCCTCCTTACTGTCTTGGAGTACCGTATCACTTTTCCACTCACTCCCAGTTTCACCTCACTCAAACTCCCTTGTTTTTGAGTCAGCCCACAATATGGCAGAAAGGGACTGGATAGGTGGGAAAGTGCTGAATATTGCTATCCTCAGCTCCTGCAAAGAGAGAACTCTGGCCTTCACAGGAGATGATCAAGACCATTCCTGTGGGGATGGTAAAACATCCATAACCCAACAACCTGGAAAGTACTACACTTCATTCTACTGTAACTCTCACATTAACCCTGCTGTCACTGTCATTCATTGCACACCACATCTAACTGCTGGCTACAATGCCTTCTTTCCCTTTGGCCTTGCAAGTGTTGCCAACATGTCTTCTACACCCATGGTGGAATGGGTTACTCTCCCAGAAGCCACCTCCTCGAATTCTGAGGATAAGAGAACTGACAGTACTAAAAGGCTCTCAAAGATCAACTCAAGGTAAGATTTAATTTAAGGATTTACAGGTTCCAATCATGCCACACAGACAGCAACCATAAGAATGTTCACAGTATTGGTTTTTAATGACTGTGAGCCAACAAGGACTGAAGATGCTGGAAGCCAGAGTCAATAATCGTGGAGCTGGAAAACTACAGCAGGTCAGATAGCATCAGAGGAGCAGGAAAGTCAATGTTTTGGGCCAATACTCTTCGTCAGGACTGGGGAGGGGAGCCCAGAAATAAATAGAGGGAGCGCAAGTGGGGCTGGGGAAGGGTAGGTGGGATGATGATAGGTGGATGCAGGTAAGGGGTTATAGTGATTTGTCAGTGGGAAGGGTGGAGCAGACGGGTGAGTAGCAACATGGACAAGTTAGGTCAGGTCAGGAAGGTGGGACATAGGATAAGGCTTGGGGGCTGGAGGGATTTTGAAGCTGGTGAAGTCAATATTCAGACCTTTGGACCGTAAGCTCCCAAGGCAAAATATCAGGTGTTGTTCCTCCAGTTTACATTTGACCTCATTCTGACAGTGGAAGAGGCCAAGGATAGACACGTCACCAGGGGAGTTGGGGGAAGAATTAAAATGGATGGCAACCAGAAGGTCAGGTTGATTGGTGCATGCAGAGTGTAGATGCTTCACGAACCAGTTCCCTAGTCCGCGTTTGATATAGAGGAGACCACATCGGTAGAAATGGAAACAGTAAATCAGGTTCAATGAGGTGCAGGTGAATCTCTGCTGGATCTGGAAGGATTGTTTGGGGCTGAGGTGAGGGGGGAAGTGTAGGGGCAGGTGTTGCAAATCTTGCATTTGCAGGGAAAGGTACCAGATATGGTGGAGATGTTGGTGGGGAGTATAGAGCTGATGAAGCAGTTGCGGAGTGAACAGTCCCCATGGAAAGCAACAGGGTAGGGAAGGAAATATCTTTCTGGCAGTGGGGTCTGATTGTAGGTGGTGGAAATGTCGGAGGATGATACATTGGATTCGGAGGTTGGTGGGGTGGTATGTGAGGACTAAGGGGACTCTATCCTTATTGTTGTTGGAGGGAGGGGCTTTGAGGGCAGAAGTGCAGGAAATGGGGCAGATGCGGTTGTGGGCATCCTTAATTACAGAGGGGATGAACATACAATCTATCAAGTAGGAAGGTATCTGGGATGTCCTGAAGTAGAACACCCAACCCATTGACTTCCACAACTACCTCAGCTACACCTCCATTCATTCACCCTCCTGCAAAAAAGCTATCCCATACTGTCAGTTCCTCCACCTCCACCACATTTGCTCCCAGCACGAGACATTCTATTCCAGGACATTTCAGATAGACTCCTACTTTAGAGAACATAGTCTTCCCTCCTCTGTAATTAAGGAAGCCCTTAATCGCATCTTGCCCATTTTCCACACTTCTGCCCTCAAACCCTCTCGCCCCAACAACAATAAGGTTAGAGTCCCCTTAGTCCTCATGTACCCCCTCACCAACCTCCAAATCCAACACATAATCCTCTGACATTTCTGACACCTGCAATCAGACCTGCAGAGACGGTTCATTTTGCTACTCCTTTGCCAGCTCTACACTCCCCACCAACTTCCCCACCACGTCTGGCACCTTTCCCTGCAACCGCAAGAGGTGCAACACCTGCCCCTAAACCTCCCCCTCACCTCCATCCGAGACCCCGAATAATCCTTCCAAATCTGGCAGAGATTCATCTGCACCTCATCCAACTTGATTTATTGCATCCCTTGCTCCTGATATGGTTTCTTCTATATCAGGGAGACCAAACACAGACTCAAGGATCAGTTCATGAATATCTGCACTCTGCATGCACCAACCAGCCCGATCTTCTGGTTGCCATCCATTTTAATTCCCCCTCCCACTCTCCTGGTGACATGCCCATCCATGACCTCCTCCACTGTCAGAGTGAGGCCAAACATAAACTGGAGGAACAACACCTGATATTTTGCTTTGGGAGCTTATAGTCCAAGGGCCTGAACATAGACTTCACCAGTTTCAAAATCCCCCAGCCTTATCCTATGTCCTGCCTCCCTGACCTGTGCTAACCAGTCCATCTTCCTTCCCACTGACCAATCACTGTAACCCCTTACCTGCATCCACCTATCACCAGCCCATCTACCTTTCCCCAGCCCCACTTCCCCCATTTATTTCTGGGCTCCCCTCCCCTTCCCCTGTCCTTCAAAAGGGTTCAGCCTAAAACATTGACTTTCCTGTTCCTCTGATATTGTCTGACCTGCTGTGTTTGTCCAGTTCCACACTTATTAACACTAAGAACGTATTGGCCACTTTGTTAGACAATGCCATGTGAGTGACTTTTCTGAAGACAACCTTGTCAAAGAGGTTCCTCGAGTTAATCATCATCTCTACATCATCCCTACGCAAATCAAAGTCTTTAGGAGGGATCTTTTGGGGAAGCAAAAGGACTACACTATTGACTCAGTACTTGGTGATGGATAAATGAAGCCATTGTGGCGGGCTACCAATGATTAAATGTGTTAGGCACAGCCAGCACTATTGTTACAGTGAGCAATGAGTCCCAAACCAACAAACTCTGAAACAAATATAGTGCACCTGCCAAAAACTATCTTTTCTTGAGATCTGTAAAGCATGTGGCATCAAGGGACTTTGGGAACACACATGTGCAAATCTATTCTGAAGGCCAAGCCAGAACAAAGTACAGACAACCAACAAGATGAAACAACACAGAACACTGGCAGCGAGGAAGGTGTTATGAAGGTACTCAAATGCAATCTCACCAACAAGGTTCAGATATGATCAAGTGAATAGCAAATATCAGAACATGACTAAATATTCCATATTGTGAACCTCACATACCGTGGCATTTTTACAAGAGGACCAGAAAATTTTAGAACCACTTACATCATGTGTCCTGAAGAGGTAGGATGACACACTCAGTGACACGAAAATTGGTAAAGGAGCTAGGGAGAACACGTTACCACTGCACATCCTGAAAGAAAAAAAGATTCAGCAAGTGGTGCTCTATGCTATAGCCTATGAGGGAACATCTCACAAAATATAAAGGTTCAGCAATTCCATACATTGGCAGAATTACACTGCAGTGGCAATATGAAAGCCTATCTTCCCAAAATCTTATAATCGGCAAATATCAACAGTGGCAGTGCCAGAACTACCAGCAAGTACACCACAGAACTTAATACATCACAATCCATCACATTCAAACCACACCTACAGTGGAGGAACAGACTATATATAATGCAACTGGATCAGTCAACAATCTCCAAGGATATGACTTTGAAATGAGAAATGAGCCAAGAGCCAGGTCAGTTATATCTGATGCAGTGAGCAGACTACCCAACATGCTCAAAGGCCAAGAGATTCCTCTTGATCTACACATTGATGTTCTAGACTATGAATTTGTTGTCATGTCTGAAATAATTGTTGAAGATGAATAACTCTAAGATTTGCAAAACATCATTAGCCAGAGATATCTTGACAGTATTAAAGAAGTACCTGAGAAGACAAGTTGATTTTTTCAAACAGATGCCGACTTGGCACATCATGACAAGTGATTTTCAGGTGCAAACAAGTTCTAGTACAAAAAACATTATGCCCAGATATCATTTCCATATTACATCAGGGATATATGGGCATTGAACACAGAAGACAGCTAGTGCAAGAGTCTGTGCACTAGCCAGGGATGTGTCAATATATTCAATGACTCATGAATGCATGTGAGGCACACCAAATGTATTGAACCTATCAATACGGGGACACTTTACATCCACCTGTGTCAACTACTACTTAGACAAAAGAACCAATAGACATATTCAACATGCAAGTGGGAGATTATGGCCTGGTGATGGATTATTTCTCTAAATTCCATTCTTCAAAGACTTAGCAACACAATGAGCTGGCTGTCACTGACAGGATGACTCTTATTCTCAGTTTGTTCCATAACCCAGTATGGATAGTATTTGATATAACAGACTGGCAAACTGTTTCAAGATGAGTACTGAGTGAACGCAAATCATCATTCCACTCTTCATGCTCACATGGTCTATCGGATTGTATGGTATATAGTATCAACACAATGATCATTAGTTGTTGAACAACAAAGCACAACCTTCACATTGCATTGTTGCATTTTCATGCAATACCAATGGAGAAGGTCTTACCATCCTACTTGTGCTGAAAAGTCAAATGTGAATGACTTTACCGGTAAGCAATTGTCTAACCATTTCAAGTCATGGGATATTCTTCAAAGACAAAGGGAAATTAACAAGATACATGTTGGGTGAACAGATAGGGAACTATCAAAACGGCACACAGAATACAAGTCAGGAACACAAATACAAATATTTGGATACCAGTAAAGATTTCTAAAATTTGCAAGTAGCCTTGATTATACAAAGCAATTACGGATCATGTTGTTAGGTCATGAAGGAACAGAAGTCAGTTCAGAGCAATGTATGGCACACCAATTATGCATGAAACATGTGAAGAAGAGCTCTCCAAAGATGATTATGCGGTGATGTTGAGTGGCAGAAATCAGTAGCAAAACAATCAATTTGTCAAAGAAGTGCAACAGTGAACAAAACGTTATCTCCCCAAATAGGTAACCCATCTCCGGAACAGAACAAGTTGTTAAACCTCCAAAACAATTCATTGAAATTTAAATTTTTAGTCCATTAAATTCTGTTTTCTCCATTTTCTCGATTCTCAAAATGACAAAACTTGCCTGTGTAGGATCATGTATGCCTGTTTGAGACGAGTATGGAAGTATTTAGCTTTGGAAAAAGGGTGATGTTGTGTCCTGTTACATGGTCGGTATGTCAATATACATTTAAGAGACATGCTTGTTATATCATCATTTGGCATCAGAGCATGTGATATGACAGTATAAAGTTTCATACTTTACCTTACCTCAGATCACTTGAAACATAAATACTGGAAGCATACTCCTCTGTTGTAAACTAATAGCTAAGGTTAGACTAGATATTACTGTGCCTGTGGAATGTCATGTTTGGACATGATAGCTGGTTGTAACAATATATGTTGCATTCTCCAACACCACAATTTCTACTTTTTTTTTGTTATAGGGGATAATATAAGCACTGCCACACCAAGTAAACACCCTATTGGAGGCAAACTCATGCAATTTCAATCAAAAAAGTATGCTCCAATAAATAGTTACATTTTAAAAATCTATTTGTAAAATTAATTTATTCAACAATTGAAACTTTACAAACAAGATTAGAATTAGATCCTAAATCAGCTGTTAATTTAAGAGAGCTCTCATAGAGACCAATCAGCGGATAGGTTGAACTGGTCATTATCTTGAACATGTTATGAAAGACTGACCTAAAAATCAAGCTTTTTAAAATTCATTTACAGGATGTGAGCAATGTGAAAGATGAGAAGCAACAATCTAAAAGGCAAAGGAAGCTACCTTTCAAAGTATGATGATAAACCAAAATATGGAATTTGAAACAAAATCCAGAGTAAAAGATATACAAAATACTCAAAAATTTAAGTTTTGGTTTTAAATAAGTTCTGATTGAAAATGATTAGCTATGTATCCCCCTAAATAGAAAGAATTTAAAACTGTTTGAATGGAAAATCTTCCTAAAGGACCCACAGCTAACAAAATAAATAGTTACAGAAAATGCTGGAAATTATCATTTGCTTAGGCAGCATTGAGTCACAGATTTGACAGGGAAGATTTTAACTGCAAAGAGGAGGAAGGTTCAGGTTTGGATGGAGAATGAAAACCTTGAAAAGTATAATTGTGACTACTTCCAGGTTTAAACCAGTTGAGGTTGCAGTTAGTTGGAGATTCCCCAGTGACCCATGCAGTAAATAATTAAACTACTCAAGAAAGCAATTATCTTAAGATTTAAGCATTTCTTTTTAATAGTCAGTATTCAGGTTTCCTGAGCTGCGTGGAATTTGTGAGGGTCAACAATGATGAATCTGGCATCGGATCAAAGTTGTACATTGAATCCTGTCATGATGTGCCTGTGCTGGTTCTACCAGCAGCTGTTAGGTAATGCTCATGAAAACCCTGTTTCCAAAATGACATCCTGCACACTTCTCGTCAGGGTGTGACCAAGCATTCTGAAACTCCAGTTCTGCTACATTGCCCAACTGGGCCCCACTAATGCTGCATTCTGACCTACAGCCCAAGGTACATTGTCTGTCTCGACAGGACCCTTTCTATTTGAGCTTAAACAATTTTTTTGCCTGAGACACTTTCAACTAATTGTCTCTTTATTTTTTAAGAACTTATTTCATTGTGTCAGAAGAAACTGGCCTTTTCTATTTCGTGACTCACATACCAATAAGGAGTAAAGACTTTCAATA
Organism: Ginglymostoma cirratum; assembly: GCA_024137785.1. NCBI lineage: Eukaryota > Metazoa > Chordata > Chondrichthyes > Orectolobiformes > Ginglymostomatidae > Ginglymostoma > Ginglymostoma cirratum. Next base: position 7,910,829 of record JAHRHZ010000126.1, on the reverse strand, counting down.
TATCAACAGGTATCTTTGCAAACAACCATCCAGATTGACAATTCATTTATTATTTATTTTAGAGGAACAACAAATTCCAAACACGTTATTATCCATCTTTTGTCCAGGAACCTTTTCTTCAATTGCTGTGAGTATTTATAGTGTAATAGCTAACAGCAAAATCCTATGGAAAAATAGCGAAAGATTTAATATTTTGAGGAATGTAGAACATTACAGTCTTACATTCCAAGTTTCCTTTATCATTTTGTATGCACGTTTGAGGTTATTTGAAGAGAATATTGTAGGTGCTATTTGTTTTTCAGGGAACGTGATGTAATCTGAATGTAATATATTGCAAAACTTTGTAAACAAACGTCTTTTAAATTCTATGAATTAATGGACTAATTAGATTAATGGACAATACCTGACTGTAAATGTAAATGTTTCCTCATTTTAATAAGGCTGTTTAATTAGGAGTGTGAAGGTAAGTGAAAATTTAATTAAATCTAATCATTCACACTAATGAAAATAGATTTTATATTGTAAATAATGGGCAACAACATCAGGTGCATGCATTTTCCATTAAATTCATCGCAAATTAAGTATTGTGTTTAACATTTAGCAATTAATCGGTTGCTAACTCATGCAGCTCATATTTTATTCAGATGCTTTTCTCGCAAAGATGTTCAGAATGAAACGTATTATAATTGCCACACAGTATATCTGTTATTCTGTTGTTCCATAGTGTTTCACTTTAATGCACTTCTGTAGCTTTTTCTTTATTTTCTGTACCCTTTCGGGTCATCCTGTTATTTCTTGAACATATTTTCAGTTTGCTCCATTGCGGACGCTCACAACCCATTTCATCTGAGCTCTGTAAGTGACAGTGTAAGGGGAGGGCATCACTGGACAGGAGAATGGCTGTGATGGACAGGTTTGTAGAGATCCAAATTTCAGAACAAGAGAATGTTTAACTCTTCTGGAGGGCAGCAGATATCTTCAAGCCCTCATTTTATTTTCTCCTTCTATGTCAATACAAAGTAATTGATTCCATACAGGTATTGTTACAATGTTGGAAAGTTTCCCACTCCTCCAGAGCTGTTCATCCATATAAAAAGCCAAAAAACTAAGTTTTATTTGGTTTCTTAAAAATACGTTGCACTTTTGACTTTTGTTTGTAAACTAGGTTTTGTTTTAGTCACATTGTATAGCTTGGTCTGAAATTTGATTAATACGTTACTTATCAACTTGGTCCAACCATGACTTTTATTTGTAGTGAACTGCATTAAGATGCAGAAAATTAATTGTTTTCAAAGTGCCAACCTTGCCTAGTAGTATTCTCATCTCAGAGTTAGAACCCACTCCAGTGGTATGAGCACATAATGTAGGCTAAAACTCCAGAGCAGTACTGAGGAAATATTGGAGTTGCTAACTTCTGGATCAGTTGCTTAGTGTATGATCTTTCAGCCTTTACAGGTGGATGTTAAAAAAAGCCTGAAGATGAGTGGAGTTCTCCTCCAGTGCTGACCAATTGCTATTGCTCAAATTGTTATTTATTTCATTGTTGTTTGTAAGATCTCCAAATGCGCAAATTATGGACCATGTTGACCTAGTTATAATTGTGACTATGCTTTGAATGTTCTACAAGGAAGTCTGCAGCTTTTTCAACACATTCATTTTATAACCCTAACTAGAGTGAACAGAATATCCAGAACTTTGGCTGGAACTTTGTGTCTTGACTTCATTCAGGAATACCTGCTTGACTATCTTTGAAAGTGGAGCTCCCAGTTATGCAAAACCAAAATATTAGAGATGGAAAGGTCAGACTTTGTTGTTCATATTCTATAATGACTGTTTACTTACATCAGGCCTTGGACTATGTGGTGCCTAATCTTCTCCATGTTCTAATATCTGAAAAAAAAGGAGCATTACGGGTGTAAGTTGGGCGTCTAAGCTACTAACACAATGTGCAGTGTAGACACATACAAACATCAGAGCCTACATGTGAAATATGCATTCATTCTGTTGCAGATCAAACTGCCTGTCTAATGCCTGTTCTAGTGCTTCAGCTATAAATAGGAATGCCCTCAATGTTGCTGAAGCAGAATATCCAAACCCTTATGTAGCCTAACCAGTAGTCTTTCATGGGATTACTTAAAGGCGGAGCAGATAGGCACAGCTGGAGCACCTTTCAGCTTAAAGGTAGGCTGGAAGATGAATGGCCTTTTGCTGATTGTCTCCTCTCCAAGGTTCGAGAAATGTCCAGCTACCTGCAGGCTGCTGATGGCTACACAGCAGATGGCTGCAATTCACCAGAAGGCCTGAGGCCTAATGATAAGCATAGCTGGGGCCAAGCCATTGTAGTGCAGGGGATTGTTCACTTCTATTTCCCTCCCAAATACCAATACATCATTTTGTTTACAATGATAATAACTGCCCATGCAGTGAATTAATATTTTAATGTAAATATTCATGAAGAGAATAATCATAGAAACTTAGAAATTAGGAGCAGGAGTAGGACTGCCAACTTGATCTGCCATTCAGTGCAAATATGGCAGATCCTCTATCTTCATGCCAGAACCTTGAATTCTCCCAATTCATCTTGATACCTTACACAGCTGAAAAGTGCCTTTCCTTGAATGTTTTTAACAAATTTATATCAATATTTTGTGTATAAGATCTAGAAAATGAGCTGACTGCAAGAGCAATTCCTTTCAAAGTACAGTCAAATGATTACAAAAGAAGAAACCCAAGCAATTATAATGGACAGAAGAAGTTATCTTTGAAAAGTTCATCTGTTTATTCGATTTATTGATATTAGTGCCATAGGCTGCTCTTTTGTCATGCTCAAGTATAACATAAATATCTTCAACGCTGAGTACTTACTAAATCTGCAGGAATGCTACTGTATTTTCAATTGCCATTTGTATTGCTGAACATTTTACTCTTCAGTAAAGCATTTGTTCCATAAAAGATAATACTGCAATGATGTGAAGTAGGAAAATGAATGCAACCAATTGCCAATTATCTGATGCTGCAGTCTTGGAATAGTTGGTACTGTGCCCACTTCAGAATCTTGCGGAAACGCACATACGAGAAATTCAACTACTTCAGCATAATTTTCAGATTATTAATGGTCTCTGAATCCTTCAGAATGGAGGACAGTTAGGTCATTTATCTAGATGGCTAGCATGTGGATCAGATTAGTGACAATGGTATGGAAGTCAAAACTTCTTTCTTTACCCTACCCATGACAAATGTCTGAGCATTTCACTCCACAAATAACTGCTAAGGTTCTGCTTTCAGACAGAGAATTGAAGAAGAAATATTGTGGTTGGGAAGTTGGCACACATTTCCAACTAGAAGTATGCTGCTTCCATATTAATACATCAGGTGCTCTGATGATAAGAGCTGATTCTGGAAGTATTTTACGTACAGACACATTAATTTAAATCAGTGTCTTTCCTCTTGCAGACATGTTCCTGATTTTTGAATGCCTCATCACCTGTCTCACCATGTGCCCTTAGGTCATATTGCTTATCTGAATGTGGATCCAGGAGTAACAAAAACAGAAGTTGCTGGAAAAGTTCAGCAAGTCTGGCAGCATCTGTGAAGAAAAAATCAGAGTTAACGTTTCGAGTGCGGGGACCCTTCCTCAGATCCAGCTCTGAGGATGACTCACCCGACCCAAAATGTTAACTCTGATTTTGTCTTCATAGATGCTGCCAGACCTGCTGAGATTTTCCAGCAACTTACGTTTTTGTTCCTGATTTACAGCATCTGCAGTTCTTTCGGTGAATCTAAGAGTGTTTCCCTTGATCCAACATTGGCTGGTTTCCATTACCTTACCCTTGCTCAATCCTATACCTTGCTAGGCTAATGATTCTGTCATCCTGCCCCAGGTTAATCTTAACCAAGCACAAGGCTTACTGTTGGAGCTGTACCCTCAGCTTCCTAAACCATAAGACACTATAGTTCCATTCCTAAAAATCTTCACTTAACTACATCATTTTCTACCTATAAGACACTCCATAAAACGTAGATGTTTGAGTGGCACTACTTTAAAGTTTATTTTTGAGCCTTGGTGCCAATCGTAGTCTCATTAAAATACTTTGAAGTGCCTGAGGATGCATTATTACATTAGAGGTGCTATATAAATTCCACTCATCATCATTGTGGCTGATGATACACGCAACATTCTATTCTTGCCAAAGGTGGACTATTATTTTAGGAATGAGCAGGTACAAGAGGAACAGCCAAATAAAGCAATTTCATTAGGAGGTTTGCACAATTTAAAGACTACGTTTATGATACGTGTGCAGAGACTGAAGAAAGTGCAACTGAGAAGAGTTGACACATTGTCTTGTTAATGAATTATCATATTATTTGCGACTGCATTTTGGATAACTTGTGTAACTTGTAACTGCAACTGATACTGAAAATAATTTATTTTTGATGCAAAGAAGAGTGTTTGGAGAAATGTATCTTCCAGTTGAGGGAGATGAGATTGTGTATGAGTGCCACAATTGCTTCTCTGTTGTATTCACACATATACTTCTGCTTAGACTGTACTTTTGATGATAAATGCACACGGAGGCTCATCATTTCAAAAGCTTGCTGGGACAGTGCCTGATTGTCCTGTTTAAACACAAATGTGTCTGATTAATCATGAAGTGTTGAGTGAAATAGGATACAGTAGGATAATTGGTAACAGGTTCCTGCCTGGTTATACCCATGAGGGGACAAAATTTACTGATCTTGCAAAGTCAGGCAAATGATTATTAGGATCTATCTGTATCAGGCCCTGGTGATGAGAATTTCAGATTAGTTATCTGCTGTCAGAGCACCTATAAACTACCCTTTACACCAACAATGACAGTCAGCTCGAGACTGGGGCATGCCTTTAGGTGTTTTGCAGAAATGCTAAATGCTAATTCATGAATCTGATACCATGGAGTAGTATAAAAGGCTATGCTACTTCACGACTTTATAATGCAGTACTACCTCCTCTATAACAGTCAGAAAGTAGGAGCTCAGTGGTGCACAGTTCTATCACATACATTGAGACTCATACAACAACTCATAACAACATGCAGTTATGGAGAAATATGGGGTAACTCAGCAGATCATAGAGTCATAGAGATGTACAGCATGGAAACGCACCCTTTGGTCCAACTCATCTATGCCTACCAGATATCCTAAACTAATCTAGTCCCATTTGCCAGTATTTGGCCCATATCCCACTAAACCGTTCCTACTCATATACCCATCCAGATGCATTTTAAATGTTGTAATTGTACCATCTTCCACCACTTCCCCTGGCAGTTCATTCCATACACGCACCACTCTCTGCGTGAAAAAGTTGCGTCTTAGGTCCCTTTTAAGTCTTTCCCCCTCGCCTTAAACCTATGCCTTCTAGTTTTGGACTCCCCTACCTGTGGGGGAAAGATCTTGTCTATTTACCCCATCCATGCCCCTCTTGATTGTATAAACCTCTACAAGGTCACCCCTTAGCCTCTGACACTTCAGGGAAAATAGCCCCAGCCTCTCCCTAAAGCTTGGAGCGTCCAACCCTGGCAACATCTTTGTAAATCTTTTCTGAACCCTTTCAATTTTCACAACATCCTTCTTACAGCAGGGAGACCAGAATTGAACACAATATTCCAAAAGTGGCCTAACCAATGTCCTGTACAGCCACAACATGACCACCCAACTCCTACACTCAATTCACTGACCAATAAATGCAAGTGTAACAAAGGCCTTCTTCATTAACCCTCTCTACCTGCAGCTCCACTTTCAAGGCACTATGAACCTGCATTCCAAGGTCTTTATGTTCAGCACACTCCCCAGGACCTTACCATGAAGTGTATAAGTCCTGCCCTGATTTAGCCTACCAAAATGTAACACCTCACATTTATCTAAATTAAACTCCATCTGCCACTCCGTGCCCCATGAGTCCATCTTATCAAGGTCTTGTTGTACACTGAGGTAACCTTCTTCGCTGTCCATTACACCACCAATTTTCGTGCCATCTGCAAACTAACTGACTATACCCTTTACATTCATTTCCAAATCATTTGCAAAAATGACGAAAAGCAGTGGATCCCAGCACCGATCCGTCCAGCACACAGTGGTCACTGGCCTCCAGTCTGAAAAGAAATCCTCCACCACCACCTTCTGTCTGGCAGCATTTATGCAGAGAGAAGCAGAGTTAATGTTTAAAGTTCTGCATGAATTATCTTCATCCGATGTGGTGGAATCCCAAGGGGCATAACTGCTAGACCGGGTGTGCTGCCAATAGTGAAGGAACCGACAAGAGGGAAAAGCCTTTTTGACCTCATACATGGATCTGCTCATAATAGCACTGGTAGTTGTGACAACCACACAGACCTTGTAGAGACAAAGTCCTACCTTAACTTTGAGGATACTCTCCATCATATTGTGTGGCACTATCATTCTTCTGAACAAGATAGCTTTCAAACTAAGCATTAGTGAGGCAGTGTAGACCACTAGCAACAGCAGCAGAATTGTACCCCAGGCAATTACCACCTCTTCAGCCTCCTTTTAATCTTCAACAAAGTGACAACAGGAAGTATTTCTTATTCACTTCCTAAGCTGTTCTCACCATCCCCTAAACACTGCCTACCACACATATCGATTGGAGGCTACAACCCAGGAACAGAGACTGGGAGAAAACCTAGACCCAGTCGCTATGGTTAAAGAGAGACCTGGCACTTCATAACTAAACCAGCAGAAAAGCTAGGCCCAGAAACTTAGTCAAGTGAGAGAACCAGAGCTCAGTAACCAAGGCCGGTAAAGAGCTGGGGCCTGGTAACTGAGACCAAAGAGTCAGCGCAAGCCCAGTAACAGAGCGGGGGCAGGAGCTGGAGCCCAGTAACAGGGCTAGGATAGGAGGCAGGGAGAAAGCTGGGGCCCAGTAACTGAGGCTGGAAGAAAGTCAAAGTCCAGCAACTGACACAAGAAAGAGCAGTAGGGTCTTACAACCAAGGGCGGGGAGGGTGACACTGAAGCCAGGCAGCTATGAGAGCTGGGGCCTAGTAACTGAGTCAAGGCAAGGTCTGGGCCCCAGTAACTCAGACTAGGGAGACAGACAGAGCCCAGAAACTCATGCTGTAGTCCAGTAGCCAGGGCTAGTGAGAGAGACAAATCATGTAATCGTTGCCTAGCTAGAACTGAAGTCTAGTAACCGACGGCAGTGAGAGAGCTGGGGGCCCATATATGAAAGTGAAAGAATGCAAGGCCCCAGTAAAAACAGCCAGAGAGAGATGATTACTCACCCTTTAAATTTAATTTTCCATAAAATGTTCTGTTTCTACTTCTGGAATACTCATTGTTCAATTCCAAATCTAGTCCAGAGCTGTACATAATTACTGGAAGTTGCCCTTATTGCTATAATTAAGCACAGTTGCAAATAATAGTTTTAAACAGAGCAGTTCACTTTAGCCCATGTCAAAACCTGTTTTTAGCAATCCAGTGAAACTGTAGACATATCAGAAAGTCTGAGCTCTTTAATGCACTTATATTTTACAATGCAGCATAATAACTACTATGCAGAAAGTGTTTGATTTATGATTAAATATGCAAAATGATTGCAAATAAGAAGGTACACTACCAAGTATGATTCTATTTTCCCATCCAAACAAATGGTGCCCTTTTCCTTCTCCAAGTCATTCTGTGCTTTTTATCTGTTTATAAAGACAGCCAAGTCAAAAAAAAAGCAAATTCCACACTCAAGTTCATCAACAAGATTGGAAATAGTCGGTGAGAGATGAAAGCAGATCAGGAAGCAATGATTTAACAATGACAAATTTGTGGAACAGTTTCGAGGGGCTGAATGGCCTACTCTCGTTGCTATGTTCCTGTGAAATGTTTCTGTAAAATGTAAATAAAAGAAAAACTGAGGGAGGTATTGAATTCTAACTATGAACAGAAGTTTCCCTTTCTTGTTTTGGATGGGAGACAAGTAGGCTGATAACATCAAAGATATGGCAGCATTACACAGCACCTATTTTGTTAATGATACCGACAGTGGGTCATGAAGTAGCAGAATGTACAACCACCAAAAAAAAAGCAACAGTTGTCTGTAACAATTAGGGTCAAAGAAGGAAAAGGGTAAATTGGCTAAATTTTCTGATGAAGGGTTTAGGCCCGAAATGTCAAGTTTTCCTGCTCCTATGATGCTGCTTGACCTGCTGTGTTCATCCAGCCCCATGCTTGTTATCTTGGCTAAATTAATGGCTCTTTACTTAAATACACTTAGTATTTGGAACAACATTAATAAACTAATGGCACAAATAAACATTAAAGTGTATGATCTTATCACCAATACAGAGAAATGGGCATGAGGAGATCAAAGCTGTGAACTATATCTTCAAGTGATATGACTTTTCAAAAGGATAGGCAAAAATGAAGGGTGATGGGGGAGTTTTGTTTTTATGACATAGAATAAGTATGAAAGCAAGAAATGGCCTTGGATCACAAAATATAGAATCAACATGGGAGAGAAAAGAAATAACAAGGGGGAAAAGATGCTCATGGGTGTAGCCTATACGCCCCCTAAACAGTAACTAGTCTGTAGCATAGAGAATAAATCAGGAGATAATGAGGTCACAAACAAATGGCAGCATATTAATCACTGATAACTTTAATCTTACTGTAGATTGGAAAAATCAAACTGGCAAAAATAGCCACGAAGAAGAATTCATAGAATGTATTTGGAACAATTTCCTAGATAGTGTGATTCCAACCAGGGATCAGGTGATTATGGATCTGGTAATGTGTAATGAGGCAGGTTTAATAAATGATCTCAAAGTAAACAATTCCACGGGAAAGAGTTTGGTTTTCAGTTTAACAGTAAGAAACTTAGGTCAGAAACAACTATACTAAACTCAAGTAAGGGTAATTATATAGCAGTGAGGGCAAGCTGGCTGGTGTAGGCTGGGGAAGAAGTTTAGCATGAAAGATAGTTGAGAAACAATAACAGATGCTTCAGAAGATATGAGCTAATGACTCACAGCACAGGTAAATCCTAATGAAGAAGAAAGATTCTAGGCAGAGAATAAACCTACTGCGGTTAAGCAGGGAAGTTAAAAATGATATGTAAGAGGGAAAAAAGGCAATGTGGGAAATTGTTACAGCCTATTACTAAGAATATAATAACAGTGGATATTAGAAATAGATAATATAATCAAGCAGAGTCAGCATAGCCTCATAAAGGGAAAACCACTCCTGATAAATTTATAATAATATTTTGAAGCAGTAACAAACAGGACAGATAGACTAGAGTCAGTAGATGTAGTATATTTACATTTCCAAAATGCTTTGATAAGGTTACTTATTAATTTAAGAGTCCATGGTTTTGGACATGGTGTATCAACAGAGATTGATGATTACTTATTTAGTAGAAGTCAGAGTATTATGATAAAGGGATCATTTTCAGGATGCCAACCTATATATAGAAGAGTGCCTCAATAATTAGTTCTGGGGTCACAATTATATATGTGGAAATGATGATGTCGCCACATTTGTGGATGACACAACTGGAGAGAAGGCAAGTGGTGAGGATAACTTGGCAGATGGAACATAATCTGAGAAGATGTTAGGTTATGCACATTGGCAGGAAGAATAGAAGAGTTGAGTATTATTTAAATGGTGAAAGACTGCAGAATGTTGTAACACAGGGAAATTTGTGATATGTCTGTTGCAAGCCTTGCCTGTAGTTTGCTAACTCGCTGGCCAATCAGATGCTGGCAACTTGCGGTCCCAAAGTCTGTCAGAAGAGGCCTCCTCTCCAGGTGATCCAGTGATGAGAAGATTGGTCTTTCTCTTTTACTGTTTGCGGGGTGGGAGTAGTGAGCAGAGGGGAGTCTGTAGTGGGGAGGGGGGAAGGAGATGAAGGCAAGGCATGGTGACTTTCAGAGGCAGTGTCCTTGCCCTCTTATGTGTGGTAACAAAGGCCCACCATTCCCATGCCCCAACAATCCAGTCAGTATGTAGAACTGACCGTTTGAGAAACTAGCCACCTTTGTCGTCTCTTGGAAGACAGATAATCAAGGTGGTGGCAAATTGAAGCCCTTGGGTGACCAGTAAATTGACCACTTAAGAACCTTAACTGCTGATAAATCAACAAAGCACCCAGTGAACCGTCTCACCCCAATGGACACCTCTCCAGTGCCAACCTAACTAATTACTCCCTTTCTTACAACTTCTCTCGTCATCTCCAGGGAAAAGATAATTGTATTCAACGTGTTAAAGATAGGCAAAATCTAATTAATCTTCATTTCAGGGAGACTTCAAGGTGATGAAACCCATCATGCATTTAATGAATCATTCACTCAGAAAATTTTGCTGTGTTTTATTCAGGGTGAGCTTATTATTAAGCTCACATCAAATTCTTCTGCATTTGATTTTAATGAAGTCACTTACTTTTTAGGAAGAACATCCACCAATTTGGTTAAAATAGCACACTAATTAATTTGATACAAACCTAGTGCTCTAAAAATAACAGTGGAGAATGCAAGAGGACACAACTCCAGCCTTACTTTTACTCGATCAGTTTTGCCCATCACAGGCACTTGTTGAGTTTGTATAAAATGCACTCTGAAATATCAGCAGAACTTGAG
>JAHRHZ010000126.1:7836163-7895207 GCA_024137785.1 Ginglymostoma cirratum | reverse complement strand
CTGAGCAGGTGATAGGTCTCTGGCAGTCCTCTGAGTGTTAGAGGCCTGGGTCATTTCTTTCCCCGCAGAAATATGGCAGCAAAGTGCTCACCAGCAGGTTGCCCTCGGGTAAAATATTCACAGAGGCATCAGTGCCTGAGCTGGTGGAGAATGCAGGAGGCAGCCTTGCAAATGCTTCCTCTGAGGCACTGCGTTCTCTTTCTTAGAAGGCGATGGCTCGTGGGGCTGAGACCGTGGACATCTCATTCTGCAGGAGACATAAGGCAGAAAGTGTCACAACCAAAGATTAGAAGTTGTGGTATGATAATAACACATTCACAGGGGGAGTAAAGGGAGAGTAGCACAACAATGAACAATGTTCCTTCATTGGTTGCTGCAACATGGCTGTCTCAGCATCTCTGCAGGAATGGTCCTGATCGTCACTGGTGAGAGCCAAGACCCTCTCCTTGTAGCCACCGAGGAGACAAATATCCAGCAGTCCACCATTCATTCTGCATCTTTCAGCCTTATTGTGGGTCAGTTTTCACTTGTGGTGAGACAAAGGATTGTGTCTGTATAAGATGAAAGTGGACAGCACAGTTTTAAGTGCTGGTGCAGATGGAGGTAATGTGCTGTGGTGTCCTGACTGAGTGACTAGGCAGCACATAGAGCATGCAGGGTTAATAATCTGGAGGGTTCAGGGATGAGAGCAAGGGAAGATTTTGTATGCAAGAACAGAAAACATAGAAACTAAGAGCAGGAGCAGGAGCATTCCATTTGCCATTCTACATAATCATTGCTTAGCCTCTATTTTAATGCCATATTCCAAATTTCTCCCCATACCCTTCGATACTTTTAGTTTCTAAAAATAAATTATCTCGATCCTAAATGGCCTACACTGTATCCTAAGACTGTGTCCTCTAGTTCTAAAACATCCTCTCTGCACCGGGTCTGTCCAGCCCTGATTGAATTTTGTATGTTTCAGTCAGATATATCTCACAGTTCTAAACTCTAGTGAAAACAGGCCTAGTCAGACCAACCTGGACATCCCCGGAATTAGCCTAGTCAACCTCCACTGCATTCCTCTATGGCAAATATATCCTTTCTTGGGTAAGAAGACCAAACTGCATGGAATACTCCAGGTTTGGTCCCACCAAGGCCCTGTTTAACTGCAGCAAGACAACATTTCTGAACTCAAATCTTTTGCAATGATGACTAGTCTATCATTTACCTTTCTAATTGCCTGCTGCATCCTGCCTGTCTACTTTCATTGACTAGTGTACAAGGACACCCAGATCTCTTTGTACATCCACATTTCCTGATATATCATCATTTAAATGGCACTCTGCTATTTTGTTTTTCACGCTGAAGTGTATAATTTCACATTTAGTCATATTCTATGCATCTACCATGTGTTTGTCCACTCACTCAACTTGTCTAAATCACCTTTAATCGACCGACAACTCACAATCCCACCGAGATTTGTGTCATCAGCAAACTTAGAAATATTACATTTGGTTCTCTCATTTATGTCATTTAAATATATCATGAATAGCTGAGGCTCAAACCTTGTGATCCTTGAGATACACCACTTGTCACTGCCTGACATTTGGAAAAAGACCTATTTACTCTCACTCTCTGTTTCCAGTCTGTCAACCAATCCTCAATCCATTCCAATATATTACCTCCAATCCCATATGCTTTAATTTGCCCCCAACCCCTTATGTGTGATATTAACAAAAGCCTGTTGAAAATTCAAATACACCACATCCACTAGTTCGTCCTTATTTATTTTATTTGTTACATCCTCAAAAATGTCCAGGAGATCTGTTAAGTATGATTTGACTTTCAGAAATCCATGCTGACCTTCACCAGTTACATTAATACTATTACATCCTTTATAATATATTCTAGCATTGCCCTCACCCCTGATGTTAGACCAACTGGTCCATAATTCTCCAATTATTATCTTTGTTCCTTTTCAAACAGTGGGGTTCAATTTGCCAAATTTCAATCTGTAGGATCTGGTCCAGAATCTAGAATCAATAACCAGAATGGTACAGCCTGAGTCTTGATGGGAGATGCGTGCAGCAGCAGAGATAGAGTCAATGTGAGGTAGCAGAGAGAAGGTGATGGCACTTAACCTAGTGTAGCAGAGAAGGAATTAAATGGAATGGTTGCACATTTTGCCAGATTGAGTACACTGCGCTGACATGGGTACCAACTTCTGAACAGGCCTGCAGGATCTGGTGTCCAGGCCTTCTCTGCCACTGCTGGGGAGAGAGGACATTCTTTCCTCTGCACCAGCCTGTTCACCAGGATTTCCAGGTCCCTGTCTGCAATGCGGGCAGCCAATTTTTCCTTGTCTTCCATGTGCAGGTTAAATCTGTCCACTTGTGTACGGCGATTCTGGGCTGCTAGCACTGACTGGGTGGGTATCAGCCCAATTTGTGCCAGCTCCAGGGATATTCTTCCAGTGGTGAATACTTTCGCCTAAGACAAGTGGGCAAATCTGACTAGCATTTGGCAAGCAGTGTGCCAGAGGGTTGTGAAAGTGTTTAACAATTTGTGCTTTAGGCGAGCACGTGAGAAACCTTGCTCGGCCTTGCAGAGAAAAACTCTCCCTGAAATACGATGAAAATGACAGTTGACCATTTTTTTGGTAAGATTTGGCCCTATGTTTCTTTGAGTACGAAAAATAACACAGCCCTTTTTGAATCACTCGAAGATTTATCAGCAGGCTGTGATGTAGCATTGTCATAATTTTCCATTCAGTTAGTCTGACTTCTTGATGTCTGAGCCAGTAAAGCCACTATATGATATTATTATCAACTTGGAGCTTCACCATTATGTAACAAATAATGTACAAATAAATCAGCCAAGACTAATATCCTGGTTTAAGCCTGGATAGGTTTTTAATGACTGAGATGAGTTCAAAACCTTCCTTCTGCTTCAAAAAGCTGGCCTGGGCAATTTCAAATTCTTAGCAGTTTTGGCCCATTTCCTGTCTCCAATGAATGAAGTTTGAGCAAAACTTTATTGCCAATGTTTGGTAAATTGGGTAGCCACCCAACCAGCAGTAGGCAAGAGGCTTACTATTGAAAGGTCATGCAGAAAGAAAGCAGGACAAGTCAGGGAGGGAGGTCGGTTCGTTCCTCTCACCTGGGTCCTGAGGAGCACTCAGATTCCTCCGTATTCGAGAAAGTGTAAACGCATTACCTTCAACTGAATCTTCGAAATTGCTCTCAGGGTCCAATGATGTTATTTCACTAGCATCTATATGTATCAATGTGGACTCTACCCATTCAGCAACTTGGGTCAAAATCTGGAGTGGCAGGATCCTTTCTGTTGGTAAGGTACAATTAATATGGGCAATTTTACCCATATTCCAACTAGTTTCTGCCAGATCAGGAGGGTTAAAATCAGGTCGCCCTCCTACCTTTGAGTAGAAAGCTGCACTGATATAGATGACGTGGTACTGTGAGCAAAGAAATAACTATTTAGGCAACATTTCTTAATGGAGAGCAGGAAATAGGTTCTCAACTGTAGGAGCTAAATAAATACAACAAAAAAACTGCAGCAAAGAAACAATTTCAAAGAAATGAAACAAAATAATATTTCCCATACTTTATACATGTTCATATCAAAGCACATAAAATTTAGAGCTAGCATCACTCCAGTCCAAAACACAAGTGATCTAGTAACTGAATAATTCAAATATGTATACACATAGACTGCTTTCACATTGACAGGCAGAGATGCAGAGAGTTTTTAATATTATTTTGCCAGAATACTGCTCTGAGGCAATTTTTCAACCCCTGGAGAACAGTGATAACCTCTAATAGAGGCCAACAAGCGAAGTACAAGGGACTGAACAGATGGCAGCATGGTTGCTTACTCTCAAGCGCAAGCTTACTAATCAGTGTCTAAGGGACCTAACATGCTTCCTGTCACTTTATTTAATAAAGCTGTTTCTGAGCACTTTATCCTTCAAAATTTTGACTGTCTTAAGCTGGATGTGCAAGTGACTGTTACAGCTTACCTTGTGTTTTGATATTTACAAGGTACACAGGAAAGAAACAAGACATTGATTGTCAGCCTTTCAGCGGAAACGTGGACTGGGACATTTCATGCAGCAGCTCCTGTTCTCTCACTATTGCCTGACTGTTGATATGAAGCAGAAACTACATTAATGGTCTTTCTGCTACCTTCACTGTAAAATCTGGATACATCAATGTAGAGCAGAAATAAGTTATTTGACCCTGCAAACCTGTTCTGCCATTCACTCAGATCATGGTTGATCTGTTTTTGTTTCAATTTCCATATTCCCATCTATCCACAATCAACTTTGATTTACTTGCTTTACAAAAATCTAACAACTTCTGCCTTAAAAATATTCAATGACTTTGCCTCCATCACCTTTGAGGCATTGAGGTACAAGGTTACATAACCCTTTGAGACTGTTTTTTTTCCCCCTAGCCTCTGTCCTGGAAAGGTTACCCTTAGATTTAATACAGTGCAACACCACAAGAACCATTGTTTCCTTGTTTACCTTGTCAAGATTGTTTAGGTTTTTACACACTTGAGTCAAGTTACCGTTTCACTTCCAAACACCAGTGAAAACAAATCCAGCCAGTCTGACATTTCCTCGCTAGGCAACCAGTTCAATCCAGTAATTAGTCTAAGAAAGCTCCTCTGAACTGCTTGTAACACATTTTTTAAAAAATTCATTCATTGGATGAGGACATCGCTGGCTAGACCAGAATTTATTGCCCGGCCCTAATTGTCTAGAGGGCAGTTAAGAGTCAAACACATTGCTGTGGGTCTGGAGTGACATGTAGACCAGACTAGATATGGATGGCAGTTTCCTTCCCTAAAGGACATTAGTGAACTAAATGTTTTTTTCCAGCAATCGACAATGGTTTCATGGTCATCATTAGACCCTTAATCTAATATTTTTTATTGAATTCAATTCCCTACCTGCCATGACAAGAATCAAACCCATGTACCCAGAACATTATGTGGTCTCTGGATTAACAGTCCAGTGATAATATCACTAGGCCCTCACCTCCCTTTGTATCTTTCATAGATAAGGAGACCAAAATTACACCAGTATTCAAGATGTGGTTATATTGAATTCTTTTGTAATACCAACAAAGCAGGATAGCTTTCAAGAAATTACATCCAACACAGCACTACACACATGAGAACATTCATCAAAATATTATTGGATGACGAAAGTGTACAAGATGTAAAAATTGGCAGTAGTAGATCATCAGCCTGTAATACCATGGTGATTTTCAAAGGTAGAGTGGGATATTCATGGGCAAGATGCATAATGGGTGTGTGTTCATCTAGTGAGATATATAGTTATTGGAGTAAAAGGGTGGGGATTTTAATGAGCATGCTGTACAGCTGTTAGGTAATTGACACGACCAGAGAAAATGAAATTTTCATCTGGTATCTCCATGAAGACCCAATCTTTTGTGAATTTGTATCTATCTCAAGGTCATTTTTTGACATTTACAACATTATAACAAAATACTTTGGCCATGCTGGTTTCATGCTGGTTATAAACCACCTAAATTTTAGTTAAAAACTAATTAATTTTCTGAATCATCTACGTCTAAATCATAAGTATGGAGTATTAAACTTACTGTGGTCTTCAAACAGTCCTAGAACATCAATGTTCTAAGTAATATATTTAATGAATACTGTCATTAATTTTAGAATTTCAGTAATATCTTGGGTTTACACAGAAATTTGAATTGCTTTAACAATACAATTACACCTTCTGAGGTTTGAAAATGCATAATCTTTCAGAAATGTCTAGTTTAGACTAACCCTAGAGTGAAAGTTTAGACTCATAATTGCCTCAGGTTTGTTCAGAAGTTTCCAGCATTTTAATGGTTATCATTGTAACGCTCATACAAATTGTAAACCTGCAAAGGCTTGAAATTGTAAGGCTGTGAATAGTCAGGAAGTTGCCTTTGGAAGTAAAATTGCCAGAGACGAGTAAAAGGTGAGTTTACTTAACTTTTTCGCTGTAAGTTTTGCTGAGCATTAAAAGCATACATAGAAAAACACAACCGGGGTAGTGGATTGTCAAAAATATGCTTCTACAGTTACAGCCCATAATGATACTCATTTTTTTTTTCTCATCATCTAGAATGTGCAATTGTTCAAAATAACCTTTGACTGTCCTAGACTTATTCCTGTTACCAGAAAATTCTATCCTCTGTTGTATCAGTGTGAAGGTGTTCTATCTTATCGCAACAGAAGCAGATGACCTTTTGGGCAATAATCCAACTCTCAGTATTTTCATTTTTAGCTTGAGGAGGGGAGCCCCTTGCACTCACAGTTTCACTTCTCTTGCCTAGTGGCTGGCCTTTCTTTCAACCTCACACCTTCTTGGGTTTGTGGGGGTAATGGAAAAAGTGTTTCCCTTGAGGTAAGGATTTGTGGAGAAGCTCATAATCATCAGACACTCTGGCTCTTTTGAGAACACTTGGTTTTCCATCTTTGTTCTTACAGAGTTAACAAGTGAGTTCTTAAATTCTTCAAGGAGAATGACCGCTCAGAGGCATTCATTAATGGTCTCAAATTTAAGAGCCTGTGTGATGTAAGCTGTGTGATTTGTGTATCTTCTAACAACACTAATTTTACAGTTTTGATTTTGACTTAGTAGAATGTAGCTTCAGTCTGTGTTGACGAAGAGGTTTAGTGATTATCTTGTAGTTATTTCTATTGGCATTTCTAATTCTAACCCTAACATTATCATTGTCCTAGCAATTTTCCAGTTGCATTTTGCATTTAATGAATGGCAAGTGATGGCAAGGGATGGCAGATTATGGTGGACACTGTTGGCGATGAGTCTCACCTGGTCACTAGTTACAGGGTTAATGGCAAGATTCTTGGCAGTGTCGAGGAACAGAGGAATCTTGGGGTCCATGTCCATAGATCCCTCAAAGTTGCAGCCCAAGTTGATAGAGTTGTAAAGAAGATGTATGGTGTGTTGGCTTTCATTGGCAGGGGAATTGATTTTAAGAGCTGCGAGGTTATGCTGCAGTTCTATAAAACCCTGGTCAGACCACACTTGGAACGTTGTGTTCAGCTCTGATCACCTCGTTATAGGAAGGATGAGGAAGCTTTAGAGAGGGCTCAGAGAAGATTTATCGGGATGCTGCCTGGACTGGAGGGCAGGTCTTGTGAGGGAAGGTTGAGGGAGCTAGGACTTTTTTCATTGGAGCAAAGAAGGATGAGAGGTGACTTATTAGATGTGTACAAGATGATGAGAGGCGAAGACAGAGTGGATAGCCAGAGACTTTTTCCCAGGGCAGAAATGACTGTTACGAGGGCACATAATTTTAAGGTGATTGGAAGAGGGTATGGGGGAGATGTCAGAGGTAGGTTCTTAACTCACAACAGAGAGTTGTGGGCTTGCGGAATGCGCTACTGGCAGTGACAGTGAAGTCAGATACTTTAGAGACTTTTAAGCGACTCTTGGATAGGCACATGGATGATAGAATAATGTAGGGCGTGCAGGGTAGGTTGATCTTAGTAGGATAATAGGTCAGCACAACATCGTGGGCCGAAAGGCCTGAACTATGCTGTGCTGTTTCTATGTTCTATGTTCACTAGGTACCCCTCCAGAGCCTCCATGTCCTCTTTCACCTTACACTAATTGACAGACATTTTCCTCCTATCCTCCAATGTAGAGATCCACCATATTGAACTTCACCTCCAGCTGCCCTCCCTGTCTCATTAATTTTGGTATTTTTTTTATTGGTGCCCATCCTGCTGCTTTCTGATCCCCTTTGGATGCCTTAGTGGGGGTTGCTGCAAATAACCACCTCTCCCAAACCCTACCATGTCCTCTGCTGCTGTTCTCTTTAAGCCCACTGTATCACTGTCTTTGTCCCTGCCTCTATAACTGCCTTGTTTATCCCTCCTTATAGTTATGACTCCACCACCCTTTCTGGTAGTGTTTCCCCTCAATTATCATTATAGACCTCACCGAACCCTCCTCAACAATCAATGGTTGGACCCTTAGATCAATATTTGCCCTGGACTCTGTCCAACTTTGCCCAGCATTCCCCAGACAGGTCTGACCAGATTCCTGATGGCACTCTTTGCAGCTCCTTAACAGATTATACCCAGTTCACCTGAGTTTTCTCCAGGTGACTCTCCAGGGCTGACTGTTCCCACTCCCTGGACTGGAGTCAGACATATCCCCTAACCATGAATGGCCCAAGGGGGTGACTGAATGTCAACAAGCCCTTGCACTGCGGGTAGACTGTGTCTATGACTAATGGTGCCTGACTGACAACGCCCTCCATTGAATGGATGTTGTACTAAACAGATTCCAACATTTGGTTGAATAAACATGCGGACTGTTTGTTGCACAAGCAGCTGGCATATGATAAAGATGTTAGATTGCCATGAATATGATCCCCGCTTGGACAGACAGCTCTGAAAAACATGAGCAGCAGCCTGCCTCTATGGGTCTGTGGTAAAGAACAACTCAAGATGATAGTATCGATAACCTTTGGCTCTGACTGAAGTGTCAGAGTACTGACAGGCATGGAACAGCATGGCAAGGCAAGGCATAGATGCTGCAAGCATGTAGGGAAGCGAAAGTGAGAGAACACTAAGACAGCAAGCAAACAGTCCCAAGGTGCAACCTGGTCCAAACTATGAAGAAGGGTCAACGAACCCTGCAATGCAAGTTTAGTTTCCTGAGCAGTCTGCAAATGGATTAGAGAGGTGCTATGATGCTCGTGAATGGTTCACAGGTCTTGGATGCTGATGTCCATGATGACAGATATATGTGGCCATTGGTCATGGGAGGCTGTTTGCCACTGAGAAACATGGAGTCTCCTCATATCTAAGCTGCAAGCTGAAGTTGCCAAGTATCCACTCTGACTTCCACGTCAAGAAAGCTCAACATCTGGAACTGAATATTAACGAGACAAATTGTGGTGTTAACACAATGTTAGCAAACTGAGATGCTCCTTAATTGGCAATATACTGTCGCCAAGTGAGAATCTCATCTTGCCACTTGGTAAGTGCGTAAAAGGTGGAGTGACATAGTCCTGATATGGGCATGGGTCTTTCCAGACTCCTCCAAACCTGTCACAAATCTGGCCTTATCCTGCAACCCTCAGACCTCTATAAGATTTCACCCAGTGCCTCCATCTGGCAACTTGCTTCTTAACAAATATAATGATTTTGCTGCTATAGCCTGTATCCTCAGCTTTGAAAACTGGTCTTTTCAAAATGTTCAAAGCGCATATATGTTCAATTGATAAATTATTAGAAATTAATATTTTAGATAACACATTGTCCTAACGGGCGAGAAACTAGCTGAGATTTTCCACTGGCCAGACAGGAATTACTCCAGGCATGCTCGAGGACTCTGCGGAAGCCCCTACACAGCAGACTCGAAAGGATTCATCTAGGAAATTGAACTTTCCTCTGGACAATTCCTTTATGCCTGGAACCCTCCAAGTGTCTCCCTTTACATCAAGGCCTTCAGAGAATCCTGACAAAATTCAGTAAAATTGTGACTCAGGAAAATTTATACTGTTAAATACATAGTCTAACTAAGAAACTGACCCTATACATAACTCACTCAGCCGCAACTCAGACCCATTCTACACCCCAGGCCCTGACCCAACATAATCTCGGGTCTTGGTACCACTGCCTAGGGATTTGACATCCTGCGAGACTCGAGATCCAAACCACCCAGCACTCAGAAATCTGAACTGGAACTTCACCCCACCCCACCCTCACCCCACTGCCAGTTCTGATATAAATCCCCACATTCCTGGGCAGCTCAAGACTCGAAATCCATTCCCCTCTCCCACTGCACTAGACCTGACCCAGTCGAGACCAGACCTGATGTCCCTGCCTCCGGACTCGACCTGACACCCCCACCCCACCCAGCCCCTGCAGGACTCAAACCAATCCGATGACCCCAACTCTGCCTGCCCCCACTGGACCAAACCACCAAGACCCAACACCCACTCTCACTCTCAATCTGTCCCATCCACCTCAACTCACCCTGAACATTGCCACGTTGCAATCTGGCACCCTATCCTCTTCCCAACTGACATTCACCCCACCTGGCCCCCATAACCAGTTGGCACCCTATCCCCTACCCATCTGGCATCCTACATTTGTCACCCTACACCTCCTCAACTGGCACCTAACCTAGCTGGCATCCTGGTATGCCTCCCAGTTGCACCCTAGTTACCTGACTCTATCTCCCTAACACATCTGACACCTTACTCCCTCGCACCTCACATCTTACCCAGCCGGTGTCCTACTCACCTGTCAATCCACTTACCTGGCCCCATATACCACCCACTCACTCCACCCCCACCTGTCTGACACCCTAACCTACCAGCTGCCCAACATCACACTTACCTTATGTACTTACCATTCGACAGCAACTGTTAAAGTGGCTCCTTGGAGCTTTACATTTCAGAATACAGCAGTCAGCTACCTGCTATAAAAAGGGACCATTGTTTGCCTTCCTCTGACAGGTCTGTGTTATGAAAGAAAAATCAGAATGAAAGTATGTCTGCACATTCCTGAGGTAGTCCTGAGGGGAATCATCTCCCAGAAAAACGGAGGACCCTTTTTCTACAAAAAAAATCCTGAACTCGCAATCCGCATGAGATTGTCACTCTTCTGAAAATCTAGCCTTATGCTATCCTGGTTCATGTTTGAACGTTAAATAATTACCAATAGAGGGAATTCAGGTGGACTGTGTCACAGACACATCATCCTCCCCATTTGATTTTTCTTCTCTGTATCAGTGCTGAAATATAAAAGAGGAAATTTCTCCCTCATCGATCCAAAATATGATACAGTCAGGAAAAAGATTCATAGGAAGGGGATAAGGTCAACAAAATTTCATCTTCAGGGAGTTAGAGAAATGTGTTTGGCATCCCTGCAATATGTTAACACACTTTGTTTATCAATAAAGCTGTATTGCTCTTTCTTATTACCTTTGAAATGTTAATATATATTATTCAATAATAATTAAATTTGAATTTCCAGATTTCAATCAACTGAGAGCAATTGCTGTTTTTGTTCCTTCAGCACATAATTCTAAATCTATGCGAATTAATTTATAAAAGTCCTCAAAAGTGTTTGTCCTTTATGAAAGAAACAAAGGTTGACAAGTTCAGAAATAGGCTTTGTTTTTCTAAATGAAATATAAATATGCACCGTTATATTATCCATCTCTCCCGAAAACCCACAACTCCACACCAACCCAATACAAGTAGTAAATTAATTTAAGCTAGACTGATATTCCTTATTCAAGAGTATCAGTAAGGGATTCAGAAGTAAGAAATAATTGTTAAATAATTATATACGATAAATATCCAGATCTCTCTTTCCACCTTGCCTTAATACTTGCTTTAGTAACTAGAGATTAATTGTGGGCCGGATTTTCTGAAGATGGCAATCTCACACAGATTCCCACTTTGGTCCTTCTGTTTAATGAAGGAAGAAAGCTCCATATTTCCATAGAGTGCCAAAAGTGCGGAAACAGGCCATTCGGCCTAATGAGCCCATGCCAACCCTCTGAAGAGCATCCTACCCAGCCAGATCCGTCCCCCAACCCTATCCCTGTAACCCTGCATGGCTAATGCACCTAATCTACACACCCCTGAACACTGTGGGCAATTTAGCATGGCCAGTCGACCTAACCTGCACATTCTTGGACTGTAGGAGGAAACTGGAGCACCTGGAGGAAACCCATGCAGACATGGGGAGAATGTGCAAACTCCACACAGACAGTCGCCCGAGGGTGGTATTGAACCCGGGTCCCTGACGAGTTTCTGCTCAGGGCTTCCTCAGAAATGTGGAGCCGTAGGTCCATTCTGATAGTTCTTCCCTTGCACAGAGCTGCCAGGGGAAGACAAACCATGCTCCCTTGTCAAACAGTTTAGCAACTGAATTCTGAAATGCAAAGATCCTGACAACCACTCTGACAGCTGCAACTGTTTGTACATGAGCTATGTGTGACGTTATGGTGCCAGGTAGGTAGGATGGCAGTACAATTGGGTAGAGGGTAGGGTCCCAGTTTAGTAGAGTGATTGGTGAGTAGAGTGCCAGATAAGTACATCGCCAACTGATAAGGGTGCCTGTGAAGGAGAGGGTAAAGATCAGTAGGAGGTGAGGTACCAGCTGTGTAGTGAGCCAGGTGAGCAGGGTGCCAGCGGGAAAGGAAGTAGGATGCCAAGTGGGTAGGATGTCACAGTGCTTTGTGGTTAAGATGTGTTTTCAGTCAAAACACAGACATAGTTTTTACCAGACGGCCAGGCAGCTGTTACCCTAGGAAATTCAATTTCACCTACCCCTGGAGCCCTCAGGACGTTTTCATCTAAATTACAGATTTGGGATGGTTTCAATGAAATGAAGTTACTCAGGTAAAGTTAGCCTATTAAGTACTTAGCCTGACTCCTGATTAACCAAGAAACAGACCCCATACTTACCTCTGAGGAAGGGTCCCCCCCCCCCCTATTTAGAATACTGTGTCCAATTTTGGGCCCCACACCTTAGGAAGGACAGACTGGCACTGGAGCGTGTCCAGCGGAGATTCACACGGATGATCCCTGGAATGGTAGGCCTAACATACGATGAACGGCTGAGGATCCTGGGATTGCATTCATTAGAGTTTAGAAGGTTGAGGGGAGATCTAATAGAAACTTACAAGATAATGCATGGCTTAGAAAGGGTGGACGCTGGGAAGTTGTTTCCATTAGGTGGGGATACTAGGACCCGTGGGCACAGCCTTAGAAATAGTGGGGGTCAATTTAGAACGGAAATGAGGACACATTTCTTCAGCCAGAGAGTGGTGGGCCTGTGGAATTCATTGCCACGGAGCGCAGTGGAGGCCGGGACGTTAAATGTCTTCAAGGCAGAGATTGATAAATTCTTGAACTCGCAAGGAATCAAGGGCTATGGGGAGAATGCGGGTAAGTGGAGTTGAAATGCCCATCAGCCATGATTAAATGGCGGAGTGGACTCGATGGGCCGAATGGCCTTACTTCCACTCCTATGTCTTATGGCCTTATGGTCTTATGATGTCACAGTGCAAAGTGGCAAAGTAAGTGATGCAGTATTTAGGTGTGAATGGGGCAAGTTGGATCTGCTGGAGAAGTGTTGAGTCGATACAGGTGCGGCCGAGACAATGGGATGGGTGTCAGGTTGAGATGGGCTGGGTTTGGCAGCGAGGTAGGAGATGGTGGCGGGGGTGGGGGTTGGAGTGGGCTGGTGGTTGGGTCCAGCTGAGTAGAGGATCAGAGGATGTCATTTTCAGGGAGAGAAACGGGATTCAATCCCTGGGCCAGGGACAGTTTTGAATCAAAGTCTGCGGGATGTAAGGAGTCTGAGGGAGGTAGAATTCGGAATGAGTGAGGTAAGTACGGGACAAAAACAGAAGTTGCTGGAAAACCTCAATGGGTCTGGCAGCATCTGTGGAGAAAAAAATCAGAGATAACGTTTCGGGTCCGGTGACCCTTCCTCAGAGGTAAGTATGGGGTCTGTTTCTTGATTAATCAGGAGTCAGGCTAAGTATTTAATAGGCTAACTTTACCTGAGTAACTTAATTTCATTGAAACCATCCCAAATCTGTAATTTAGATGAAAACTTCCTGAGGGCTCCAGGGGTAGGTAGAAATTGAATTTCCTAGGGTAACAGCTGCCTGGCCGTCTGGTAAAAACTATGTCTGTGTTTTGACTGAAAACACATCTTAACCACAAAGCACTGTGACTAGTACATGTTTATCTAATTCAGTTCCTCCAAGATGAATGTGCAAAAGAGCAAAAACAAAGATGGTAAGCTGAGGATGTTTCATTTATCAGCCAACAGCAGCACTGTAGAGATATCTAAAGTGAAACAGATTGCAATCTTCTAAAGGAATAATAAATTATAGCCCGAATCTTTCAGTTTGAGTCAGAATCTCTATTTCTGACCCAGATCAGGCAAAGGTTACATATTTACATACATCCAATTTTCCATGAGTGACATATCAGGATAGAAGTTCTCATGGCAGGAGTAGCTACAAGCAAAAACTGCAGTTGCCAATGGAAAAGATTGCAGAATTTGATCAGAGTAGAAATCCCCACAGAGAGATTAGCCGAGAACTTTCATGGCAGCTAGGAAAAGGGAAATGACGACATTATGTGAGTGGGTGAGGTGTCAGGTGAATGAGGAGAAAGGGAAGCAGGTAGGTAGGTGAAGATGTTGGGTGGCAGGTGGGCGATGGAGTAGGTAGACAGGTGTTTGGGTAAAGGGGAAGGGTGACAAATCAGTGGGTGAAGAATGCTGAGTGGATAGCCGAAAGATTAGGGTAGCAGGTGAGTGGTTGAGGGGCTAGGGTGTCAGTGAATGGTGTGGGTCAGAGTTTTCAGGTTGAGTTTACTGGTAGTCAGGTGACAAGAGGGTAATCGGGACTGGTCAGGGGGCTGATGGGATTGTGTGGAATTTTCTGGGATCTGTAGACTGATGTTCACGGGTCTGGTCGGGGAACATCGACTGGGTATATCACCGTTACCTCTTCAAAATGCTTAGTTTTGTGTAATTGTAAACTACATTTTGTTTTATCTCTGTAGACTTATTCATAACCCCATGTACATTGCATTTCATAGATGTTTTCTGTTTATGTAGATGTACATGAGACATGATTTTATCTTTGGAAAACAAAACAAGATGCAGTGGGTACAAGTGACAAGATTGACGGTCTCTTGTCAGAAACAGAGTGAGAACCATAAAGGGGCGGGTGGCATGGGGTGTTGGTTATAGAGAATGGAATGTTACTTTAATAATAAAAACACAGAGATCCGGGGACAAGGCTACAAGCCCCATCACAGCAGCTGCTGGAATTTAACTCAATTAATAAATCTGGAGTGTGTAATAAGAGTCTCAGCAATAAAATGTAGAACAGTACAGTACAGGAACAGGCCCTTCTGCCCACCATGTCTGTGTTGCCCATGATTCTAAACAAATCCCATCTGTTTGCACATGGTCTACATCCCTCTATTTCCTGTCTGTTTTTGTGTCTGTTTACCACTTCCCTGGCAGCGCATTCCACGCACCTACTATACGCTGTGTAAAAAATATCCTCATGCATCTCCTTTAAACTTTCCCCCAATGACCTTAAACCTATGCCCCCTCGTATTTGACATTTCCAACCTGGGAAAGAGACTCCAACTATCCACCCTATCCATCCCACTCATGATTTTATAGACTTCTATCAGGTCGTCCCTCAGCCACCAACACTAGTGAAAACAATCCAAGTCTGTCCAACCTCTCCCTAAAGCTAATAAACTTCAATCCAGGCAACATCCTGATAACACAGTGCGGAGCTGGAGGAACACAGCAGGCCAGGCAGCATCAGCGGAGCAGGAAAGCTGACATTTTGGGTCGGGACCCTTCTTCAGAAATAGGGGAAAGAAGGATCCCGATCTGAAATATCAGCTTTTCTTCTCCTCTGGTGCTGCCTAGCCTGCTGTGTTCCTCCAGCTCCGCACTGTGTTATCTCTGACTCCAGCATCAGCAGTTCTTACTATCTCCAACATCCTGGTAAACCTCTTCTACATGCTCCAAAGCCCCCACATCCTTCCTATAGTGTGGCACCAAAAATGCACGCGGTACTCCAAATGTGGCCTAACCAAAGTCTGACTGACTTGCGCCATGACTTGCCAATGTTTGTACCCAATGCTCCAACCAATGAAGGTAAGCATGCCGTATGCCTTCTTTATTCTTTATCCATTGTGTTGCCACTTTCAGGGAGCTATGTACTTGAATGCCAAGATCCATCTGTGTATAAATACACCTGAAGATCATCTTGCATTTGACATCTCAAAATGCATCACCTCATACTTGTCTGTATTAAATTCTATCTGCCATTTCTCCACCCAACCTTCCAGCTGATCTAGATCCTGCTGCATCCTTTGATATCCTTCCTCACTATCCACAACTCCACCAATTTTCATGTCATCTACAAACTTACTAAACAGACTACTGACATTTTCACCCAAATCATTTGTATATATTACAAACCACAGAGATCTCAGCACTGAATCTTGCAGAATATCATGCATCGTAGACCTCCAATCAGAAAACACAACACCGCCCTCCCACAACTACCCTCTATCTTCTAGAGGCCATGAACCTTTGTTGATTGTCAGAAAAATATATCTGGTTCACAAATGTTCTTTAGGGAAGAAAATATGCCATTCTTACTTGTTTTGGCCTTCATGTGACTCCAAATACAGGAATGTGGTTAATCCTGAAGAGTCCTCTTAAACGTTGTAGCAAGCCACTTTGTTGTAACAAACCGTTTTGAAGACAAGTAACAATGAAACCAGTCAGTTTGCCTAATATTTGTTCAGGCGTTAGAAATAATAATGTAAAACCTAGCCTTGTCAAACCATAAAGTCCTCCTAACTAACTTTTGGGTGTTTGAGCCAATATTGGGAGAGCTGTCTCACAGATTAGACAAGTAACAGCCTGACATAGTCATCTTAATCATCAAACCATACCTTACAGACAATATCCCAGACATCATTGCTGGGCATGTGCTGCGACACTGGCAGGAAGACTCCCCAGTATACAGTTAGGAAGGAGCTGCCCTCTGAGACCTCAAGATAGAAACTGGACCCCAATAAAGTCTTATGGCAACAAGCACACTTCAGCAAGGAAACTGTACTTCGGTGGAAACGCTAAGACTGAAACATTTGCGACCATGTTCAGCCAGAAATGCAGAATAGATGATACATTTTAGCCGCCTCCTGTAGATCCTGCCTCACAGATGCTGTTCTTCAGGCAATTCAGTTCATTCCACCTGACATTAAGAAATGGCTGGAGCTGCTGTATACAGAAAAGGCTGTGGATCCTGACAACTTTGCAGCAATAGTAAACACCACCACATGCAAGATCCCCTCCCAGCCCACGAACCATCCTGACCTGAAACAATATTGCCACTGTTCCTTCACTGTCACAGATCCAAAATCCTGGAACTCCCTTCCTAATAGCTCTGTGGGTGTATCTGCACCACATGAATTCCAGCAGTTCAAAAGGTGGCACATTATCAGCTTCTCAAAGACATTTCTGGATGGATAATAAATGTCCAGCATTGTCCATATCCCATAAACAATTAAGAAAAAGTGGAGAGTCACCGAAAGTAGTAAAGGGGCAAACCGAATAGACATGGGGTCAGAGTGGTTGAATGTTCTGACAGCAGATCAGAAATTGGGGAAAATAGTGACACTACCATTTCCGCCAGTGGATTCCTGCAGGGACTCACCCTGTGAAAAGGGCACATGAATAGCCCCGCGGCCCCATCTGCGGAGTTGTGGCTGCAGAACTTTACAATAGAATTGAACTTTTAAAAAATAGAGTTTCAAAAATGAATCAGTTCTATTTATTTATGTCAGAGTCTGAAAGAAAGAACGACAGCCTGCGCAGAAGCAAAATTAATGAAAAAAGGCAATCTTGTGAAGACATCATGTCTGCAGAATGAAAACCTGTCAAGAAGACTGTATTTGAAAATACATTGACACCTTAAAAAATGGCATTTCCATATCCACAATTTGGAAGGCATTCAGATGTAGTGCTTGAATTCAAACTATTTCACAAATAGATGAAATTGTGCCTCCTGGAATAATGAATGAACAAGCAGCAGGCTGTTAAAATTGAGCTCGCACCATGCAATAAGGAAGTGCATTGGATCAAAATATCAGAATTCAGGACTGAAGATCAGAAGGACTCTGATGAAATGCACCCAGAACATCACAAATTAAAATTCAATGTTGGGATCCATATGCCAGGGCTGATGACATGCCAACAATAATGCTGAGTCTATTGACTAGTTTGTTGGTAGGTGCTGAAACAAAGGTCAGAAGTGGGACCAAATTACTGCAGATGCTAGAATCTGTACTGAAAACTAAAAATGCTGGAAATCACAATGGGTCAGACAGCATCCATGGAGAGAGACCAAGCTAACGTTTTGAGTCTAGATGATTCTTCATCAGAGCTGAGGTGAAGTGTAGAGGGGGAAGCATTTACGTGATGGTGTGGGAGTATGACCGTTCAGACACTGAATTGTCTGAATAGATTTTAGAACCACTCATCGCATCTACTTCAACACTGCTATTCAAAAGAAAACTACTCAAGAACAGCAAACACAGAAACAGTGCTTTCTCTCCGTATCGCTTGATGCCTTTAAAATCCAATAATATGTCTCTTTCTTGGAAATAATCAATGACTTGGCCCCCATAGCCTTCTGTGGAGGATAATTCCACAGCTTCAATATGTTTTGAGTAAAGAAATGTTCCCTTGTTTCAATCCTAAATGGTCTGGCCCATATCTTGAGATTATGCTTCCTGGTTGTAGATTCCCCAACCTGGGGAAACATTTTCCGTGTTAATTGTCCCACTATTAAAAATTCAATTGAAGCTGTTTTAAAATGTAGTGAAGGCACATTCATGAAATATTACTTCAAACCAATATAGTGCCTTGTAAATTTGCAATATTATCAAAGCCTTACAAAGTGTTAACATGTTGTTTCTCTGTACACTGAAGTCACCATGACCAGGCTGACCGTTTAAAATGCCTCACGAACCAAGTGCTTGGATTGGATGCACCAATAGTTTTACACTGTGATCACATCTGGGCTAGCTGAATCAGGAGTTCCAGTCTGTCAAGCTTTATGGATTGGCACGGTACAGAGGTACAGAAGGTTGCAATGTGAAATGCACTGAGCCAGTTTGAGAGCTGGAATTGCTCGATCTGGGCAGGTTTCACACAATTGAAGATACTGTGGAGACAGTTAAGATTAGAGGACAAAAGATTCGGTGGAAGCCGGCAGAAGTAGAGGGCTAATGGTGCCAACAGAAATCTTCATTTGCAAATTAGAAAACTAAATGGTGATAATTGCCAAACAAGGGGACATCGCCACTTAGTGGTTTGTGCGAACAAAAGTTTTCAGTGCATTGATCCACGTATGAACTTGCGTGCACAGCATCAGTAAATCTGAAAATGCTCCCTGTATGGTCAATCTGAACAAAATAGTTAGAGACAGCTCTTATGCTAAGAGCTGAGATCAAAACGAGAAGAAAAATTGAAACGGCCAGTCCAGACTTTAACATATGAAAATTAACAGGCAGATCAGAGTGACTCTGCTCAGTCATCAGACTATCACATTTTCGACAGTAAGAAATGTACCTCCTTCTTGACAAGCCAAGAGGAAGGCGTTATGCAACAAGAAATCAGGCCCATAATTAGCTCGGTCAGGCCTATAACCAGCTCAGTTACAAGTGGAACAGAACGTCAGAGGCCTCAATCAATCCATGGGAACTTGACACCTTTCTGAAGTTACTGGGGTGTGGTGCCAATCTAGATAGCAGAAGACCAAGACGCTCAAAGGTGCTCCAATTGTCAGACAGAAACAAATTCAGTGCAAAGAGTTACATGGTGCTATCGATCCGACACACTTGCTTTGTCATGAACAAGTGTGAAAGGTGAAGAATTGGATGTCGAGTATATAGATGAGGAACAGGTTGATCTGAAGGGCAAACTG
The DNA here is from genome assembly GCA_024137785.1 of Ginglymostoma cirratum. Taxonomy (NCBI): domain Eukaryota; kingdom Metazoa; phylum Chordata; class Chondrichthyes; order Orectolobiformes; family Ginglymostomatidae; genus Ginglymostoma; species Ginglymostoma cirratum. Next base: position 7,875,622 of record JAHRHZ010000126.1, on the reverse strand, counting down.
GCGATTGTGTAATAGTCTCAACTCTAAACTAATAAGCAAGAGACACACAATAGATGGTGAAATTCAAATTCCAGGAATCAATCTGGAAGTGAAAAGCTTATCAAAGGGTAACAATGTCAACATTGTTGATTGTTCTAAAAAACCGTAAGAATGGTTCGCTAATGTTCTTTTAGAGAAGGAATTTGGGGCATCATTGCATGGTCTGTTCTATGTATGATTCTGACACACAGCAATGTGGTTGGCTCCTCAGTGGCCCCTGAAATGGCCTAACCAGCTACTCAGTGGTATCTAATTGCATCAAAGTCTGATAAAGGAATGAAACCAAGCAGACCACCCAGCACAGGCCAAGGCACCAGGACGGATAGCAACACACACAGAGCTGTTGTCATTTCAAACTCGTCCTTATTAATGTCTGGGAGTGCAGTCCCACAGACTACTCAAACAAGTGCCTGACACAATCATAATCAGAGGATCATACTTTCAGAATAAACTCCTTCACAACACCATCACTGTCACCAAAAGTTGTGGTACAGAACAGGATGGTGTTGTCTCAGAAGTCCTCAACATAGACTTTGAAGCCCATGAAGCCTCATGGCATCAGATCAAAGATGGACAAAGAAACCTCCTGACAATTAACCCCTACCACCCACTTCAGTAGAAGAACCGGTCCTTTGTCACAGAGATGTCAAAGAATGTGGAGCCGGAAAAACACAGCAGGTCAGACAGCATTCAAGGAGCAGGAAGGTCAAATCAACATTTCAGGTTGGAACCCTTCTTCAGGACCCAAAATATTGACTTTCCTGCTCCTTGGATGCTGTCTGACCTGCTGTGCTTTTCCAGATACACATTTTTTGACTCTAGCTTCAAACATCTACAGTCCTTTTTGCCTCTTTGTCAAGGAGAACACCAGTAGGATGATGCACTGAGCGTGAAAAGGGCACAGAGTGTACTCTAGCTGTGGGACTTCAACGTTCGGCAACAAGAGTGACTTGGTAACATCAGCAGTGACCGAACTAGCTGAGTCTGAAAGACAGTATTGATAACAAGTGGCAAGGGAGCAACAAGAGGGAAGAATGAACTTGATCTCACTTTCACCAATCTGCCTGTAACAGGTGCATTTGTCCATGATAGTATTGGTAGAAGTGACCACCACAACGTCCTCTTGCTGTCTAAATCCTGCTTTCACATTGAGGATATCCTCCAATGTGTTTTGTTGCATTACTATAGTGTTAAATGGATTAGATTTTGAACAGATCTAACAACTCAAGACTGGGCATGCATGAGGGTCTACGGGCGATCAGCAACAGCAACATTCTATTCGACTACAATATGTAATCTCATGGCTCTGAATATCCCCAACTACCCTTAGCATTCAGCCAGGGGATCAAAACTGGCTCAATGGCGAATGCAGCAGGGCGTGCTAGGACTAGCACCAGGTAAACCTAAACATGAGGCGTCTACTTGGTGAAGCTATACCACAAAACATACTTGCATGTCAAAAGGTCGAATCAACATGTGATAAACAGAGCTAAGCAATCCGACAACCAATGGATCAAATCTAAGCTTTGCAATTTCTGCCACATCCAATTGTGAATGGAAGTGGACAATTAAACAACTCACTGGAAGAAGAGGCTTCACAAATATACCTAGCCTAAATGATGGGAAAGATCAGTGCCTCATTGCAAAAGTACACTGAAGCATTTGCAAACACCTTTGACCAGATGCAAGAAAGGGATGATCCATTTCATCCACTTCCTGAGGTCTACAGACCCAGCCGAAGACACTGACACTGCAAAGGATATGGACCCTGAAAGTATTCTGGCATTAACAACGAAGACTTGTGCTTCAAAACTGTTTGCCTACCGTTAATTGTCAAGCTGTGCCAGGACAGCTATAACATTGGTATCTATCTCACAATTTGAAAAAGTGCCCAGTTATGTTCTGTACACATAAAGCAAGATGAATCCCACTGGTCCCATTCCTGTTCCATCAGTCTACTCTCAATCATTAGCAAAATGTGGGAGATGTTGTTGACAGTGCTATCAAACAGAACTGCCTGAACATAAACTTGCTCACTGATGCTCTGTTTGTTTAGGTTCCATGAGGTCCACTTAGCTCCTAAACTCATTACAGTCTGTGTCAAAGCATGGACAAAGCTGAACTGAGGAGGGGAAGCGTGAGTGACTGCTCTTGACATTAACATAACATTTGACAAAGTATGACATCAGTGGCCCTAGCAAAATTCTGAGTAATGGTACTTGGGAAGAACATTTCTGCTTGTTAGAATTTTACTGAGCACAAAGGAAGGTAGTTGTAATTGTTAAAGAATAGTCATCTTCATCCCAGCTTATCACTGCAGGAGTTTCTCAGGATGATGAAGTCAGCAATGGGGATGTTCACTGATGATTACACAGGTACAACAGCAGTCCAAATGCAGGACAACATTCAAGCCTAGACTCAGAATACCAAGGGGCATTATGTTCCTGTTAGAGCGAAGGGTAAGGCTGGTAAGATTAAGGAACAATGGATCAATAAAGATATCGAGGTTTTAGTCAAGAATAAAAGAGAATCATATTTTAGATGTAGAAAACTGGTTTCAGATGAATCTCTTAATCAATATAAATAGTGTAGGGGCATTCTTAAGAATGAAATCAGGAAAGCAAAGAGGGAATGTGAGATCGCATTGGCAGATAAGGTTAAGGATAATACAAAGAGATTCTACAAATACATTAAAAGTAAGAAGGTAACTAGATGGCCCCTTAAAGATCAAAGAGGTCATCTTTGTGTTGAACCCCAGGAGGTGGGAGAGATATTAAATAAATATTTCAGGTCGGTTTTACTGGGGGGAAAAGAATGGAGGCTAAACAACTCAGCAAATAAATATTGATGTTTTAAAAATTGTTCGCATTACAGAAGAGGAAGTTCTAAAGGTCTTAGAGAATATAAAGGTGGATAAATCGCTGGGACCTGATCTGATGTATCTGAGAACACTATAGGAAATAAGTAAAGAAATTGTGGCCCCTTGCAGAAATATTTGCATCATCTATAACTGTGGGTGAGGCGCCTGATGACTGGAGGGTGACTAATGTTGTGCCTTTGTCTTAGAAGGGTTGTAAGGAGAAACCAGGGAACTACAGACTTATGAGTCTGACTTCAGTTGTGGGGAAGTTGTTTTAGGTGATTCTAAAAGATAGGATTTATAAACATTTAGAGAGTCAAAATTTGACTAAGGTTAGTCAGCATGGTTTTCTGTGAGGAAAATCATGTCTCAAAAACTTGTTTGAATATTTTGAGGAAGTTGTCAAAAGATTGGTGAGGGCAGAGCAGCAAGCTTTGTTTATTTGGACTTTAGTAGAGCCTTTGACAAAGTTCCTCCATAGTAGTCTAATTAGTAAAGATAGGTCACATGGGATTCACGGTGAGCTTGCCAATTGGATACATAATTGGCTTAATGGCAGGAGATGGAGAGAGATGGTGGAACGTCGCTTTTTGGACTGGAGATGTGTCACCTGTGGTGTTCCACAGGGATCGGTTCTGGGTCCTCTTTGTCATCTGTATAAATGGTTTGGATCTGAACATAGAAGGCATGGTTAGTGAGTTTGCAGACATCACCAAAATTGGTGGTATGCTAGATCATGAAGAAGATTTTCTAAGCTTATAAAGAGATCTTAATCAAACGGGTCGATGGTCTGAAAAATGGCAGATGGAGTTCAGTTTGGATAAATGCGAGGTGTTGCATTTTGGTACAACAAACAGGAGTAGAGCTTATACAGTTAATGGTAGGGCCTTGGGTAGTTTTGTAGTACAGAAAGACCTGGGGTGAAGGTACATAATTCTTTAAAGCTAGCGTCACATATAGACAGGGTGGTTAAAAAGGCATTTATCATGCTTGCCTTCATTGCTCAGTCCTTTAAGTATAGGAGTTGAAAAGTCATATTGAGGTTGTACGGAACATTGCTGAGGCCTCTTCTGGAATATTGTGTCCAGTTCTGGTTGCCCAGTTATAGGAAGGATATTATCAAGCTGGTGAGGGATCAGAAGAGATTGACCAGGATGTTGCCTGGTATAGAGGGTCTGAGTGATAAAGAAAGGTTGGATAGGCTGGGACCTTTTTCACTGCAGTGTATGAGGTTGTGAGGTGACCTTACAGAGGTTTCTAAAATCATGAGGGATTACATAGGGTTAATGGCTGGTGTATTCTCCCCAGGAAGGGGATTTCAACACTAGGAGGCATATTTTTATGGTGAGAGGAGAGAGATTTAAAATGACACGAGAGGCAAATTCGTTATGTGGTGGGTGGTTCTCGTATGGAATGAACTTCCTGAGGAAGTGGTGGATATGGGCACAGTTACAGCATTTAAAAGTCACATAGATAAGTACATGAATAGAAAAGATTTGGAGGGATATGGGCCAGGAGCAGGTAGGTCTGACTAATTTAGTTTGGGATTATGTTCGGCATAGGCAGATTGGACTGAAGGGTCTGTTTCCATGCAGTTTGACTCTAAGTAGCATTTGCACCAGAGAAGTGCTAGGCAATGACCACCTTCAGTAGGACAGAATCCAATAATCATCCCTCTGACATTCATTTGTCACACCGTTGATGAATCCCCCATTATCAACATCCTGGGATCTTAACATTGACACAAAGTTGAAGTGGGAGACTGTGGCAAGTAATTCACCTCCTGCCTCCCCAAAGCCGATTCACCACCTACAAGGCACAAGTCAGGAGTATGTTGGAATGCTGTCTGCGTGCCTGGATGAATGCAGTGCCAACAGCACTCAGGAAGTTCAACATCATGCAGGACAAACAAGATCACTTGATTGGGACTCCTTCCAGCACCTTCAAAATTCACTTGCTCCACTACTAACACACAGCAGCAAGTGTGTGTATTACCTGCAAGATCCATTGTATCCACTCACCAAGGCTCCTTCAACAGCATTTTCGAAATGTGCAAACTCTGTAACCTAGAACGACAACGGCAACAGATACATGAGAACAACACCACCAGCAGCATGTTCCCTTCCAAGATAGGCAACGTCCCAGTATTGAACTATATCACTGTTCCTTCACTGATGCTGGGTTAAAATCCTGGAACTCCCTCCCTAACACCGTGCCTTGTGGGTCGACTTATACACATGGACTGTAGTAGTTCAAGATGGCAGCTCATCCCCGCTTTCTGAAGGCAATAAGAGATAGGTAGTAACTGCTGGTGAAGCCAGTGAGGACCAAAACCCATAATAAATAACAAAAGAATGCCAGCAGATCAGAAGTGTTGTGAGGATGGTTACATTTCTGAATAAATTTTAATGCTTACAAGATCTGTTTGAATATAAACCTGCTATAGGTTTTTGAGATTCTTAGTTATGTCTAATTGTAAGTCATGTTTTTCCTTACTTATGTACAATTAGTCTGAACCACAACCTTAAAATATATTGTACTTATATTTTCTGATAAATGGGATTTTTATCTTTGGAAAACACTGGCTGGGGGAAGGCAATAGTAATGGTAGTTGTGGGCTTACTATAAGTGAAGAGTTACTGAAGGAAGTGATATGTTTTACATGACTAAGGAGATATGAGCTTAGACTGACTAAGATGTTTATAAACATGCCAATGTACTGGTGGTCTGTATATATATTGCAGGCTTAATTTATAGTGAGGAACTGAGGTATTCATCACATACAGTAATTATCACTATGATTCTTATATCAGTCACACAGTAAACAAGACCTAGATCTTCCAAACAAGTGTTGGTCATTTAAGCAGCATAGACTAGAGATGCACATCAGGGCTATACGGAAATCCTGATAGAACTGACTATGTGGGAATTGTTTCATCTCTGATGGGAAATTACCCAGCATCTGGAACCTTCCGAGAAAATCTCCTACTCCAAGTTAGGGTTAGAGACTTCGGAGGCACCTGACTCACTTTCCTGAATAGTTACCCCGGAAACTTTAGCAGGATTAAAACCCACGCCAACTCTCGGGTAACTGCAAACACTCCTTCCCCACTGACTGAACACGGACCTGATCAACTCTCCCCATCCCCACACTCGTCCCTGACCCAACCTGTCCTGAGTGATGCCTGGACAACCTCCACCAACATGCCCCCGCCCATGACTAGAGTGTCTCAAGCCAACATCCCCCATCCCTGTGATCAAACCTGCCTTGAGCTCGCCACCCAACACCTTCCTGCTGAACCAACACTGTTACACCTCTGATTCCACTGCAGATGTTATTCATATCTTCTCACCAAACCTGAGAAGATTCCACCACCCGATTCTCATTCAACCTGACCCAATTCTTGCTTGACACACTCTACCCACCTGCCAGCCTACCTAGAAGCCTGCCTAGCAAGGTACCACCCTATTCTCTAATCTGCTTACCAAAGGATGCCATCCCTATTACCAAACTATCCCTTTCATCCACATTCTTTCACTAAATATCATGGATGTCAAATAAGAAAAATAGATTATATTTAAATTATTAAATAACAATAATTTTCACCATTTAAAGGAACTGAAATAAATAAAAATCTGTGTGATTGTGCAAAATTCTAGTGAAGTTTCAATGAGATATCAAGAAATATGCATCTCCTATTTTACTCTCACTGGTATGATAAATGCGCATATTGAGAGATGAAAAGTTGCTTACAACTCTCCAGGCTGGAATGAAAACATGATGCAGACACTGGAATCTGCAAGGGAATGGCCTATTGACAGTAACCTTTGAGTAACAAAGGTGATAGAAAGCAATGCAGTGATAATACTAAAGAAACGTACTGGAGGAATTTCTGAGACACAGTGTGAATCATCATTTCAAAGGCAGGGATCCAGGACATTCAGCTTGCATTTCCTAAGGCAAGGTGTCTGTTTGTGTTTTTTTTTTCGGTATCAACATGATGTGTTGATGAATCCTCCAAGTTGTATTTTCATAAGGTCCCACTTAGCAGTCTGGCTGAAAAGTAAAATCACAGAATCCCCATGGAGTCAAAGTAGACCATTCAGCCCACTAAGTCCACACCTGTGAGGGGCATCCCACCCAAACCCACTCCCACAAGCATGCATTCCCCATGGTTAATCCAGCAAGCCTCCCCATTGTTGGACTGTAAGAGGAAACTGGAGCACCTGCAGGAAACCCATGCAGACAAGGGGAGAATGTGCAAACCCCACACAGACAGAGGCCTGAGGCTAGAATCGAAGCCAGGTATTTGGCAATATGAGACAGCAGTGCTAACCACTGAGCCACTATGTTGCCGCTAAGACCAGTAGTGCTTGGGCCCCAGCCATTCACAATATCTACAAATGAGTTAGATGAAGGAGCTAAATGCAGTATACAAGGTGACAGAAAGCTGAGTGGGGTGGTGAGCCATAAGAAGGATGCAGTGATGCTTCAATGTGATGTTTGATGAGTTGACTGAATGGGTAAATGCATGGCAAATGAAGTATAACATGGATAAATGTGAAGTTATGCTCCCTCGGAGCAAAAGGAGAAAGGCAGATTGTTATCTGAATCACAATAGGCTGGGAAAATGTGCAATGAGAACTGGGTGCCTTTGTACACCACTCACTGAAGGTTAGCATGCAGGTGCAGGAGGTGATAGAGAAGACAAGTTGTGTGTTGGCCTTCATAGTGAAAGAATTTGGGACAACGCAGGGAAGTCTTGCTGCAATTCTACAGGACCACAATGAGATCACTATCATAGGCCAAAACAAACACCTTCAAAATATATTAACAAGGTAGCCTAGATCCTAATTTCTTTTCTTATTTTAGAGGTAAGTGTAAGGCATTGCATTTCAGATGCAATTTGACTTGTTTAAACTACTCGACTTTAAGCAAAATACACTTTATTTTTACACTGCAGTTAAAATACAGACAAAATAAAAAGAAAAGAATTGGCTTAACTGTAACTCTATCAAAATGCTTAACAAAATGTATACATATATACTACACCTAATTAACTGTTCCAATGCAGTAACACCCCATAAAAACACTCTGGGCAAAGGCAAGTTCAGTAAAATAGAATGTCTTGCATTCAATTCTAGCAGCAGGAAGAGAACCCAAGCTTTTAGCTGTAACAGAGAGAGGATTCTTGCCAGGGAGCAGTGAGTTGCTTACTCAGGGGGATTATTGCTTCTAAATTATTTTACTAATGACGTATTTCAGCTCATTAATTTGCTGTTTCTTCTCTTACCGAATGCACCAAAAAAACTAGATACTGGCAACTTCAGCTCGCTGCTGCTCCAAGTGACCTCCATATGGGACATAATGCATCAATAACTCAGGACATGGGCACTGACCACATGCCAGCCTTGTCCACTGTCCTTGGTATTTGGCATGTGCCATTCTCTCATAACCCTCACGGCACATCTCTAATCCAATATGCTTTTGCACTTCAATGCTGCAAATCAAGGAGGAGAGTAATGCTGTAGCAAGAACACTGTGAACTTAGGGGCATGCACCCAGCTTGTGGAGAAAACTGAGCTGCATCTCCAGTTTATTCACTTGCTATCATTGCACTGACTCATAGCTTAGCCGGACGGTTCACAGCATCCTGCCTTTAATTGCTTTGCCTTTTTGTGATTTACTACCCAGCTTGATTCTTTGTGCCGTACTGGGAACTGTCTTCCGCCCAGAATGAGAGAGAAGCAGGGATGAAGGGCGATTAAAGTGGGTGACACAGCTATTACTGTTGGTGCAGGTGGGAAGGTGTTCTGAGCAATGAGCAGGCAGCTCAGAGGGCATGCAAGGTTAGTAGCATTGTGTGGACTGGTGTGAGAGGGGTACTTGTGAGGGTTGTTGTGAATGACAACATGTTAGGGAAAGTGTTGCAGGCAAGAGTGAGATTGTTTGAGCAAGAACCTTTGAACCTTAATGGGAGGTGTGTGCAGGAGTAGAGATACAGTGAATAAGAGGATCAGAGAGAAGATTGCGGCACTTACACAAGCAGAGTGGAGAAAGTCATCGACCTTTCTGCGACAGTGTTGAGCATTCCTCCAGATGGCAGATACTGCATTGAGCTGGGTGACAACCTCAGACCAGATTGGAATGGTATGCTGTTATGGCCTCCTCTACTAGTCATGAGGAAGTCAAAGTCCCAACTCTGTACCATGGCATCCAGCAGGACTTTCTGGTCCCTGCCTGCAAGGTGAGGTGCCAAACTTCCCTTGTCTGCCCTGTCTGGGGCAAATATCAGAAGCCATGTGGGACAGATTCAGTAGTTAGTTCGTCATAAGGTATGGCAAGAGATCTTGTTAAGCAAGAAACCTTCCAACAAAACTGACACTTAGCCAAAGGAACAAATTATTCAGCTTTGTGCCTTACTTCTATACATCTTCTAGAGTCGACCTGCAGATAATCACATGTAGAAACTTTGTCATAGCTAAACATGGGGTGACATGGTGGCTCAGTGGTTAGCACTACTGCCTCATAGTGCCAAGGACCTGGGTTCAATTCCACCCTCAGGTGACTGTTTGTGTGGAGTTTGCACATTCTCCCTGCGTCTGTGTGGGTTTCTTCCAGGTGCTCCAGTTTCCTCCCACAGTCCAAAGATGTGTTGGCTAGGTGGATTGGCCATGCTAAATTTCCCACAGTGTTCAGGGATAGATGGGTGGGATGGTCTGAAGGTTGATGTGGACTTGTTAGGCTAAAGGGCCTGTTTCCACACTGTAAGGATTCTATGATGATCACCTTTGCCTATAAGGAATTGTTGTCACACAATACTCATTATTAAAGATAGTAGGAACTGCAGATGCTGGAGAATCTGAGATAACAAGGTGCAGAGCTGGATGAACACAGCAGGCCAAGCAGCATCAGGAGAGCCGACATTTCAGGCCTAGACCCTTCATTTTTAGTGCCTTTTGCTTAGCTTGCTCTCTGTTTTGGCTTAATGAAAACCACTTTGGAGTGTCCATAACTTATAAAGTGAATAGACTCCAAAATCATCTTAAGGAACAGATTGTTTTTCTCCTCTCAGGATTCGTGTGCAAATCTTTACAGTTTCTGCTTTCAGCACAATTTGGATAGTTACTCCTAAATTTAATCTGCTGTGGACCACAGAATTCTAAAAAAGTTTAATTCAAGAATTCCAAGAATTCCAACAGAAATTCTGTTTCTGATAAATTCTCATTTCAAATATCCATATTCATAGTTATACACTAACCTGTAGAGGTAATTAATGAAATTGTCCATATATTCTCCTGGAGACTGAACTCTTCTCTAAAAATTTGCTTATTCAAAAAGTTTAGCTCTTCTCAAATTGACATAAATATCAATTTCAAAACACCTTTAAATGTATCTAATCTCCCTTTGATATTCTGGAAATTAATAACATCATATCCAATCAGACCCATTGAATACGAAAGAGTATTTCCTTGCTCAGTTTCTGACTTACTTTATAATTTGAGTGAATACTGAATCTTAAAAATTGTCACGGTCATGATGCTCATTGTTGAGCACTCAATGGTCATTCCTAGGTATTTTTTAATGCCATTATTATACCTTTTTGATTTCTCTTCAATCTTGTTATTGCATCTTATGGTATTATATTGTTTCAAATCTGTATCATTTTAATACTGCTTGTAATCTGTTGGTACTTTAAGCTTGAATGCTTGTATTTATCAATGCTGCTTTAAATTCAATTCCTGAAGAGCTTGTAGACTCTGCATGGTACTTTCTTTGCCAGTCCTTTTGAAATGAATTCTTCAATAATGTATTAGATTATACTCCTGGCTGTCCTGTAGTGTTTAACTGTTTTCAAGCTCATTTAAATCTGCTTCTCTGTAATACTTCTTAATGCATTTTTCTGCTTTTTCAGGCTTTTCATGCATTGTTAGCAATCAAAATGGTGCCTTCCCAATTTTTCCAGGATCTCTCTGCATTCTGCAGACAGAATTGAGTTTTCTAGCATCCTCCTGGACAAAATAGACATTTTCCTGCCGTTCCTACTCATTGCACAATGCATTTTCTTCTGCATGATATTTTTTTCAAAAAGGATCTGTGTCTGTAGCCTTTAGAAGCCTTTCCACCAAAATTGGCATTTAATTATCGAGTCCCAGAGCATTTAAATCATTAATTTATCCTACTTTTTTTCTTCTGCTAGACTCATTCAGTATGTTTATCCACATTTGCTCTATTCCAGCTGCAATAAATTCAAAGCCAAAAATAGAAATTGCTGGAAAAGCAGGTCTGGCAGTATCTGTGGAGAGAAATCAGCGTTAATGTTTCGGGTTGAGTGACCCTTTCTGAGAATAAATTCAAAGCCTTCCTAGTTCTACAGCGCAAATGAGTTCTATAAGATTTCCCCAACATTTAACTATCTTTTTGACTTATGTCTCTTGGAGCCTATTCTCAATAGTGGCAATGCTCATTGTCATTGGTGAGAATATTCTTTTACTTTCTCCTTGCCTTATTTATCCTGGTATTTGTGCTGTGTTTCATAAAGCTTTTCCATTTTCCCTCAAAGATCACTAACTTTTACCTTCCACAGAATTTAGTTGCTGCTTATAGGGGCTCTTATGCTAAGATCTCTGTATTTTCTAAGAGTTCACTCTTTTGCCTAGCCTATTATTTTGTCTCTGTGCTTCTTACCAACTTCTAAGTTATGTTTTGTCTTTAGACTGCTCGATTATCTTTTTGCTGCTTCATGGCAGCTGCTACATCTGTCAGAAATTGTGCTTCGGTAATTGTGTATCTGTAACTTCAAGCAATAATGCTTTTAAACTGTTAAACTAACTTGCTTGTTTTTTTTCTGGGTTTGTAGCTTTCTTCTCCTCAAGGTGGGGGTCAGATCTATATCCATCGGGGTATTTGACTCCTCCTGGTAGATTGTGGTATTTGCATCCTTGAACAGTATATGATAGTGGGTAAGGCTTGTTTGAGGTAGTTCATTACCAACAATGCTGCTCTGTCTTTGGCTTGCCTTGAGACTATCTAGTTAATAGTATTCTTAGACAACAAGAAGATTAATTGCAAGATAGCAATAACTAAAACTACACTTGGTCAGGCATAATTACTAGCACCTTAGGAACCTGGTATGGATACATCCGCGCCCTCCAAAAGCTATAATAAAATTTCTTGTCTCTGCCCACAGACTGTGTAACATCCTTAGCATGAATGGAGCTAATGGAATATTAACATTAACCATTTCAGAAACATTATGTTATGCAACATAGGGCTGGTAGTGATCATGCCTAGGGATTAGTGACCAGGACCAACCAGCGTGGTTTGGGTGTGAGATTCGGTGAAACTATTTTGCCGTTTAATCACACCAATAAATGGCCTAATGTATGTTTCAGATGTAGGCACTGCATGATGCTTTTTTTTTGCCATAGCAATACAGAGGAGAGCACAAGTTCAGTTTATGATGGGAGTCCTGTTTTTTCAACCTTTCACATTGATGGCTGTTTAGCACCTGAATTTTGAGTCTTTGAGGTTAAGTGTTCTGAAGCCAATATAATGGACTGAGCTGTAAGTACAATAACAAGAGGTAAAAGCAAACAATCTTTTTACCCCGGTATCTGTTTATTACCATTGTTCTCACACTTTGTTTTCTGTCTCAATTGCCTAATCACCCCACCAGCTTATTGTTCACATTTTCATCTCATTTCAGCAACTGAGGCTGTGAATATGAAAAGGAAGTCAGGATTCTTGCATCCCTCAACTGTGATTTAATCTACAAAATAGTGTTATGTGATTACAAACCCACAGAATTTCCATTGATAGATCTGGATCCATTCTCATGTCATTGCTCCTGTCTACCTGGTGTAGTCAGACAGCAAACAAGATTGAATTTAGAAGCATATAATCTGATCCTTCAGGTTTACTGTGAACACAAATTAATGTCGACTAACTTTTCCTCATTATACTCGTCCAAGTGTAAAACTGTTGTTGATGTGTCATTTAATCATTGATTTTTTTTATGAACTCGCAATATAAAGATCAACAGGTGAGTTGTGGAATTTCTAAACAAAATATTCCAACAGAATTTAGCACCTGAAGCAAAGACCACGCAGTGGTATGATTGCATCCCTATCTCTCCGATGTGCAGAATGAAGAAATATGACACTTTAATGTAGTGCTTCCCAAATACTTTCCCATTGTGAGACCCCATTTTTATAATTGACATGAACAATGAGAGTGGCAGTGGGGGGATTTACCTGTGACAGCAAAATGGATGTTGTGGGTTTGTGAGATGGTGTATAAACGGGGTGAATGATTCGTTCCCAGTGTCTCTAGGTTAACAGAGTACTTCCATCTCATCAGGACTTTTGAACGCAACATTTAGGCTTCAAATTCAGCCAATTAAACAATTCCCACTTCAGCAAAAATTTTGGAGATTTAAAGGAGCCATACAGGTTACAACACTTGGTCGGAGCTAGACAGCAACCATTGCAACTTTGGATCTCATAATCCTCAAAATTTTGGGCCGCAACTCCGTTGGAGGCTGTGATCCATGTTTAGGAAGCTCAGCTTTAATGACTTCAAGCATCCATTTCAGTTACTAATGAACACTGGAGATGGCCACAGTCTTAAAAGCTTTTCCGATCAAATTGGAATCTGTTAGTGACATTGCTCCTTTCAGAAGCTACTGTGCTTTAACAGATTTAGAATAGCAAGAGTGTAATTCGATGCCTGCAATACAAACACATCTAAGTCTTGTTAATGCATGGAAATTGGAGCCCAATTAGTACTGATCAATGCAGGTGATAAAAGAGCACTTAATTTGGGATTGAGTTCTTGTTAAATAGTGAGCAGAGATTATTACCAATGATTGACAATATGACTCTTCCCCCAGGGAAAACTCAATTGTTCTTGTGAATGCTTTGGGTTTAAAGGGTATTTGTTATCCCCAAACTTCAGATGGCTTTCCTTAGTAAAGATTTGTATGATGGTTGCATTTCTGTCACAAAGACACAGTGGTAGCAATATGTACCATACAAAATGCAGACGCAATGCAGTAATTCATGAAGGTTCCCCTGACAGTATCTTCCAAATCCACAAGCTCTACCACCTTAAAGGTCAACGACTGTTGATGACTGGGAACACCATCTCTGCAAGTTCCCCTCCAAGCTGCACACTTTCCTGACTTTGAACTATATCACCAGCCCTTCAAAGTAGCTGAGTCAAAACTTAGAACTCTCTTCCTAACAAGCATGGGAATGTCCCTACAAGCCAGAGACCGCAATGGTTCAAGAAAGCAGCTCACCACTACCTTCTCCAGGGCAATTGAAAATGGGAAATAAATGCTGGCCGAGCGAACAACATCCACTGAACAAATAAATACAATGTAATTGTCTGATAAGAATATTACAATATCCTTGAAGTCATTGATTGTTCTATGCATTGTACCTGTCTTATTTTGTATTGCCTCAGGTAACAATAACATGACTGTAATATTTTAACATGACTGACCTGCTGCTAAATCTTCCATACGTACAGCTCTGCTCATGACTGTCAAGTATCGAAACAACTTTTACCTTTTACATTTCAGACTAATGCATGATGCCTCTGGGAACATTAGCAACATAAGACAGAAACTGTAAATAGTCACATAATTAAATTACTGATACTTTGCTGAGTTCTGATGAAAGGGCATCAACCTGAACTGTTAACTCTGTTTTATACTACACCAATCCTGTCAGACCTGGTTATCATAGAGTCATAAGTTATAGAGTTGTACACCATGGAAACAGACCCTTCAGTCCAACTCATCCATGCTGACCAGATATCCTAAATAAATCTAGTTCCATTTGCCAGCATTTGGCCTATATCCCTCTAAACCCTTTCTATTCATTTACCCATCCAGATGCCTTTTAAATGTTATAATTGTACCAGCCTCCACCACTTCCTCTGGCAGTTCATTCCACACATGCACTGCATGAAAAGATCGCTCCTTAGGTCCCTTTTAAATTTTTCCCCTCTCACCTTAAACCTATGCCCTCTAATTTTGGACTCCCCTACTCTGGGAAAAAAAGACCTTGGCTATTCACCCTATCCATGTCTCTCATGATTTTATAACTCTCTATAAGGTCACCTGTCAGCCTCCAAGCTCCAGAGAGATTAGCCCCAGTCTATTCAGCCTCTTCCCTATATCTCAAACCCTCCAATCTTGGCAACATCCTTGTAAATCTTTCCTGAGCCCTTACAACAGTAGCAATTCTCGATTTTTTTTTTGTTTCTGATTTTTTTAAAAATTATTCATTCATGGGATGAGGGTGGCACTGCATAGGCAGCATTCATTGCCCATCCCTAATGTCTTGCTTGCTTGAGAAAGCAATTCTACTTACTTGGCCATTGGCAGTAGCAGCATGTACAATTTTGGACAGTAATGGGATTCTTGAAATTCTGAACATTATAGATTAAAACCTGTATTACCTACACAATGCCTCATAGAGAAAGCTTCAATCCTCTCAAAGTGTAACTTCTTTGTAACAATAACACCACCTTTTCTAGGGTAGTGCATGTCAGCTACCTGCAGGATGAGTAAGCAGTGAGAGTTTAAATGCATAGTTAATCAGGTGGATTTCTTTACATGTATAAGCATTCCATTGGAGTTTTATCCTGTACTCAAAAGCACAATAGAGAAATACCTGTCTTTGCAGTTCCCTTTTTCCCAGCTATTTGACATGTGGCCTTCATTGGAAGATAGTTCCTCATTCCACCAACATTTGAGTCACAATGATTGTTTTGCAATTAGGGCTTCCCTTAGAGGCTATGATACATGACACCATTATGTATTCAAAGGCTAATCACAGAATTGAGGATGAACATGTTCCATCCAGCATAAGGATCATTCAGCATAACATCACACCTACTCCCAAAACTTTGCCAAAATCTTTGTTTGCACACATATCTTCACTGTGCTCACAATGTTAAAAATCAACTGTGGCATTTGACACTGCATCAGATGCTTGGTAGATGTGGGGACATCTTGCAATAAAGTCAGGCTTAAAGTGTTGTGATAACCTGTTTTATATTGAACAACTTCACCCTGCAAAGAAGCATCATTATGGAGGTTCCAGAGAATGAAACACGTTCAATTCAATGAGAGAACCATGTCATTGCAGCAGACTAAACATGTAGCCCAGTAGCTTTTACTGAGTTACTGCTGTTGTGAAAGATGGTGGTCAGATCTGCTTCTGGCAGATCCCTGTTCCAAACAGGGGTGCCACTCACAATGTCATTGACTCCTTTAATTCCTTTAACCCTTAGCTGGTCTCTCAAGCTCAGCCCCGCATTTTCATCAAACCTCACACTGGATGTCCTGAATTAACCTTCAGTTCCACTACTATAAACCTTTTTGCTAATCTGTTCAAGAGTATGGGTATCACTGGCTGGGCCAGCATCTATTGTGTGTCCCTAATTGCTGTTTGAACTGATAGGCTTACTCAGACCATCTCAGAGGGAAGCTAAGAGTCAACTACATTGCTGTAGATCTGGAATCGGAACAGATTAGGGAACTGATTTCCTCCCCTAAAGGGCATTCGTGAAACAGGTAGATTTTTAAAATCATTAACAATGGAGTAGCTTTTAATTCCAGATATTTGATGATTCATATTTCGTCAATTGCAATGGTAAGATTTAAAGTCATACCTCAAACCGTGAATTAGCCTGAGTCTCGTGATTACTAGTTCAGTGACAATCACGTTATAGAACTATCTTCCCTTCATTCAGAAACAAAAACAGAAGTTACTGGAAGTTACAGCAGGTCTGGCGGCATCTGTGGGGAGAAATCAGAGTGAATGTTTCAGGGCCAGTGAGCCTTCCCCTTCGTTCAGCTCCACCTCTAGCTAACAGCAGTGGCTACTGGTTGAACCTGGTGCCATTGGGACAATTTGATTGGTCACCAGCTCTCTAATATAGGACCTCCCCCTCAGATGGGGTCAAAAGTCTTTTAACTAATGTCCTGCCAAATGTAAAATAGTTGCTGTTTCTCATGGACAGTCTCCTGACTGACATTTTAATTTGGGATTGGGGATTCAGTGCAGAAACATGGAGTTCAATGAAGTACAGTCCAGGCACAGGCCTATGTTATGATCATGAGACAGGCATTTCAAATACTTGCGGGACCAGCTATCCTGTTTTGTTAATATGGGAGTCATGCTTCCTTGGAGATTTCTGAAGGCACTACATTCAACGTTACTTAGGACAACATGATTTGGCTGTGGGGAAAAAAAAGTCATCCAGTTTAACTGACTGAAAGAACACACGATTCCCACTTAATGTATGGTTCTTCAGTGATAAAGACGACTTCAAATTCTGCACCTGAAATTTAGCATCACATCCCGGGTACAACATAAACAGAAATCATCACATCTGTGTGGATTTTAATAACCTGGCCCATCACTCCACAAAGCATTGGTGAAAAACAGAGCAACTCCTTCTGATAAAATTAGTAATTTCATTTCAATCAAATCCCTGAGGCAATGGGAAACTGGGAGCAGGTGTGTCAAACTTGGTTATAATTTGTCCTCGGTGGAAACTCATTTTGACTTATTAACAACAAAGATGTACTGAATTATATGGTTGTAGCCAATCGTAGCAGATCATTCATTAGCATAGGAGCACCTCATTAGCATAGTATTAACCTTTGCTTGTAAAAGATAACTTACTCCTTGAAGTCACTGTCTGCCAAAGCCATGCTAATGTGAACGGTGAGTTGCAGTGAATAAATTGTATCGATATTATAAGAGAGCCAGGTTGAATTTCCGATGGATGCAACTTGGGCGCATTTTTTGATAATAGCAAAGAGAATTTGTGAACCGAACTGCCTGTGACAAATTAAAATTATAGAAAGCTTATATATTCAGAAATAACTGAGGTGGGAGAGTGTTTGTGAAAACAACGTACGCGGCAACAAGATTTCTCTCCACCCATAATCAGATGAGACACAGAGTGGCCATAACCAGCCAAGATTTTGACAGAAACAATCAATCAAGTGAATCCTGTTCACGTGTGGAACTTAGTTTTATTCTGTTACAAATGACTCATAAGAGACCAAGTAAGCAATTCAGTACTTCAGGTATGAATAGCTTATACTTCACTTTAATGTATTTTTTCAGAATGTTATTTTATGATTCCTTAGGGAGTCAGTATATCTATGGGTAACTGCAGTTGGTTGATTTAGTTTTCGAAGGAAAAGAGGCTTTTTGGTCCCAGTGGATTTTAACATTGAACATCATTGAATTTATTATTCTTATTAGGTTATAGAAAGCAGAGACCCACAAAACAATTGTGGTGAAATTAGTGTCTTTATTGCCATTACGTTTTTGTCATTCTCTCTTCCTTGCCACCCCATCCTTCCCATTGCTAACTCTTTCTTTCGTTTCTCTCATTCTATAAACACTCTATTTCTTTCAACCTTGTCAGGTCATTTCTATTATACCATCTTACCCATTCTTCCTATGCATCCTCACCAACTCCCACATTATACTTCCATGCATTACTTCCACACCTATGCTATACTCCTAAACCATTCTTCCCCTTCCATGCCGTCCTCCTTTCCCATGCCAATTCCACCACCTTATAACCCCATCACTGTGCTGAAATCTCCACTGTCATTACAATGGTCCCCATGCTCCCTCATCATGTTTCTCAGGCTTTTCCTCACTGCTTCGGCTGTAGTTGTCGCTAGGGAGCCAAGTTCAAGGGCTGGCCAGCTGCAGAGTGTCTGGCCAATCAGAAAAAGAGATAACAAAATTATTCAAAGTAGATAAAAAGTAGAATAAGGGGACTATGTTCACAAAGTATAAACTTCACTGTATCTGTGATCCTGAATTAATACAATGCACAGCTGACACCTTGCAGCCCTCAACATATCTCATGTGCCTCTGCCAGCTCCAGGCTCCATGCATTTAGTCATTGTATCAACCAAAAAGGTTATTGCAGAGAATAAATTGTGCGTTATTGTTATACATTCTGACTATTAAAATAGAAAAAAAGCTAGCCAAGTCAACTGCAGAGTAGCAGAACAATGGAAAGGATTATGGAGGCTGCAAGGAATGCAGGTCTTATGTATATCACTCATTTTAGATTGGTAACCTGGCCTCTTGAAATTTTCTTTTATGGTTAACAGTAATCCAATATAGCCTTGGGATCAACAAACTTTCCTGATTTGACTGTATAGGTTTTTTTTGCAATATTAACAGAACACGAAGGATTAAAAAATGTGGTGGAATAAATGCAGTACATAGCAAAGGAAAATCTTCAAATATATTGCTGCAGTTTTATATCATCTTTGTACTTGCCTTCAATTTGCTTTGTCTAACAAAATGTTAGCAAAGCCACTGTGATATTTTTGAAGAACTGGACCAGCTTTTGGCACCAGAGGGACTGGTCTCTTGTAATTCCATTGTGTGCTACTTGAAATCAGTAATAAAGCTCCACTTTAAGGATATGAAATCGGCTGAAGTAAATATTTTTAGTCAGATGACAAAGACATGAATAACATCATTCAAACTCTATTAGTTTTTTTATTCAGTAAGGCCCTATGATTGCCTTGTGTAGGCTTCCAACTGCATATTTAGTAATTCTATAGATTGTGCCTTCATTGTAAAATCCCAAAGTCCATTCTGTACTTTGATCTGTCTTTATGTGCAGAGGTTTTTGACACCAGCCTTAAATTTGCCTTTTATTAGTTTGAAACTGTGCCACTTTGTCCTACTCTAATATTTAACTCAGGCATGGCTTCTCCAATGATTTACTAAATGAGAAGTTAATTTAAAATTAATCACATAAAAGTAATAAGATCATAATGCCTGTTAATCAAATGCTAATTGTCCATTTAATTACATTTCATAAATTTATTTTCTCTTATCTGTGTAGAGTTTACCATGCTGAATATCATAAAACCATTGCTGGTAAAACTAGAAAGTTGCTTATAAACCTACTTTACATGATATTTACTATCTTGTGTGCCTCTCCAGGATCATGTCAATAATAAGAATCATCTTTATAAGCCCGGTCAGAACTGCATCCAAAGTTTGATATATCCAAATCGATAATCGTGTCTCAATGACCAGAATTTAGCACAATGCCTAACATCTGGTCTGACCAGAGCTCTACAGTCCACTAATGATAATTTAAAATACTATTTTTTTGGGAAAACAACAATCAATTTGAATTAAGTTATGTAAATGGCACAACAAAATAAGGTATTAATATAGCAAACAAATTAAGAGACAGTTTAATTAGATAGTGTTAGAAGAGTAGACCGTATAGAATTCCTAACTCCCTTTGACATCTACTTGATTGTTAATCAAATATTCATCACTAGTAACACACATATAAGGATGTAATCTCCTGGTTATAGGTGAGGTCTACGAGGGGCCATCGCAGAGTGGGAGGCTATAAATGATGGGTGTATCTTGAATCTTTCATCACTTACTTGGGAGTCAGAGAGGAATGGGACCTGCAAGGGCGGAGCTAGGAGTGGGCAACTAGCAATCATGGGTGACTCTTGAGGTACACAACATTTACCTGTGAATTGGAAAGGCATCAGACCTAAATAATGGATGAGTGTCAAGGTGTACACCACCTACCTGTTAGTCGGAGAGGGACACTATTATGTGGGAAGTCATAGACCCCACTAGTGTTCTAGATGACCACATGTGAAGAAGTACTATCACCTGCAGAAACCTAGACTTTGGGTTTCGGAAGTTCCACAGTAACTGGAATCATGTAAGACGTTCTCAGGGTTGAGAGTTACTTGGATAACATGATCAGAGTTGTGGTCACTCTCCAGCTGAAGGGCCTAGAGGTGATCTGGTCTTGTGACTGCCACACAGTCTAAGAGAAACAGGCAAGTGTTGGAGGAGACCCCTGCTCATCTCTTTTTCTCTGTTTTTAATGCTGATGAGAATATGGTACAAGTGCCTACAATCAGAGGCAAGTTCGTGGCAATAGGAACTCTACAAGAAGGGAGGAAGAAGAAAAGAAGAAGTGATAAGGAGTTCATTAGTTAGAGGAACAAAAAAGGTTTTTGTGTGGCTGTAGATCATCCTGGTGCTAGGGTCAAGGACATTAGAAAGTGGCTGCAGGATATTTTTCTCGGGGAGAGAGAACAGGCAGATGTCATGGTTTACTTTGGTACCAATGACTTGGGCAGGAAGAGAGATGTGGTCCTGCATGCAGAATTTAGGGACCTATGTAGAAAATGAGCAAACATCACCTCAAGTAGAAAGATAAGGCAGATGAATGAGTGGCTGGAAAGATAGTGCAGTAGGGAGGACTTTGATTCCTGGAACACTGGGAGTTGGCTCTGGGGGGAGAGCGTCTGTACAAGCCAAAAGATTTGCAAGTAAACAGAGCTAGGACTGTTATGGGGAGATCTGCTGGTATTGCTAGGAGGACTTTGAACTGACTTAGCAAAAATATAGGAATCAAAATGATGTCAGAGCAATGGAGAAAGTAATTCAAAATCAGGGTTACTGTGCATGTATGTGAATGCAGAGAATACTGTCGATAAGACTGGATACTATTTCCAGTGTGCCATGAGGAAATATGAAGTTGTGGTGATAAAAGAGACCTGACTCAAGGAAGGTGAGGACTTGGTGTTAAATATTCGTGGCTATATGGTGTTCAGAAAAAATAGGAAAGGGGGAGGGGTGTCAGTATTATATGAGGCGATCTTTGCAGTTCTGGATAAGGAAGGCCTCCCAGAAATTCAAGTAGAGAATCAATGTGACTAAAGCTAAGGAATAAAGAGGAAAACAGGGTGCAATTGCTTAGTCTAGTTTATAGACCACTGACTAGTGAGAAGGATGTACATGATGAAATCTGCAGGGATGTTACAGGTGAGCAGCCAACATTTTTGAGTGGAGGCCTTTAGTTACCTGCACGTAAACTGGGTCAGTGGTAGCATTAAGGATAGTGAGCAGCAATCAACCCAAGATTATGTTCAGGTCCAGTCCAACTAGAAAGGATGCAGTGTTGGAGCTGGCTTTTAGCAATGAGGTGGGTCAAGTAGATTAAGTGCCATTAGGAAAACATTGATGGGACAATGATCATTGTATCATAAAGTTAAAGATGATCATAGAAAAGGATAATAGGCAATGTAGAAGAAGAATAATTAACAGGGGGAAAGCTGACTTTACTAGGGTGAGAACCAAACTGGACCAGGCAGACCAGAACTAGAGCTTGAAGTGGTAAACAGTGGCTGAACAATGGGATACATTCAAGGGGAAGATGGTTTATGTGTAAACAAGTTTCATTCCCTCAAAAGATAAAGGGAGGACAAACAAATTCAGAACTCCCCCAACTTGTCCATGCCGAGCAGGTTTCCCAAACTAAAATAGTCCCATTTGCCTGTTTTTAGCCCATATCCCTCTGAACCTTTCTTTTTCATGTACTTGTCTTTTGAATGTTGTAACTGCACCTGCATCTGCCACTTCCTCTGGCAGTTCAAATATACGTACTGCCCCCCGTGTGAAAACATTGCCCCTCAGGACCTTTTTAAATCTTACCCCTCTCACCTTAAAAGTATGAACTCCCATACACTAGGAAAAAGACCTTTTCTATTCACTTTATCTATGTCCCTATGCTTTTATAAACCTCTATAAGGTAACCCCTCAGCCTCCTATGATCCTGGGAAAAAAAATCACAGCCTATCCAGCCTCTCCTCATGACTGAAACCCTCCAATCCTGGTAACATGCTTGTAAATCTTACCTGCACCCTTTCCAATTTAATAATATCCGCTCTATAGCAGGGTGACCAGAACTGTATGGCACTGGGACCAGATTAGAAGCTTCTCAGCTTACTCAAAAAAAATGAGAGTAGAAATTGCAGGGCACTGACAATATATTTTAGTTTTCCAGGTGCACTCCGGGGAC
Source organism: Ginglymostoma cirratum (assembly GCA_024137785.1). Lineage (NCBI taxonomy): Eukaryota > Metazoa > Chordata > Chondrichthyes > Orectolobiformes > Ginglymostomatidae > Ginglymostoma > Ginglymostoma cirratum. The sequence continues at coordinate 7,852,793 of JAHRHZ010000126.1, read as the reverse complement.
CAGCCAGAAGACTGGAGATTTACAGATATTACACATTTGTTTAAAATAAGATTTACAGGATAAGCCCAGAAATTACAGAGCAGTCAGTTAGACTGAAATTATACCCAAATGTTAGACTTTAACTGTGTACAATTCTGGTACCACACTGTCGGAAAGGTCTGAACAGATTGGAGAGTGTGCAGAAGAGGTTTAGAAAATTAGTTCCAGGGAAGAGAAACTTCATTTGTGAGGATAGATTGAACAACCTGGGATTTTTCTCCTTGGAGAGAGGTGAAGAGGGGATGTGATAGAAGTTTCCAAAATCATGAGAGGTCTGGATAGAATAGATAGGGATAAATTATTCCGACTTGTTAAAGGATAAAGAACAAAAAGCTTACAAATGTAAAGTGATTTTCAAATGCAGCAAAATTGATGCAAAAAAAATATATTTTCATACAAGTTGTTTGGGTTTGGAATGCGCTGCCTGGAAGTATGGTGGAGGCAGAATCAATTGAGGCATTCAAAAGGGCATTGGATGATATTTGAATGGAAACACAGTCTTGGGGAAAATTCGAATAAATCGCACAAAGTCATCACAGAACCAATGAGACATAATGGGCTGAATGGCTTCCTAACAATCCAGTGATAACAATACACTTTGATAGTGCAGATAGAGATCCTGAGTCTCATGACCATGGTTTGATCCTGAAGTAAAGGTATATGGAAGAGAGACTTATAAACAAGGACAGAGTATTTGGATTCAGAAGGGATGGGAATTTGGAAGCATTGGGAATTTCTGGGAAATCAGCATTTGGGGAGATAGAATCTAGCAGCCTATTCAGGAGGATATTGATAGGGAAAGCTCCACAAACTTTCAGACCTTACCAAGATAAACGCAAGGTTCAGGATTTTAATGGATGCTCATCTACGGCAACTAGATCTAGCTGCGCTAGGGAATTGATCTTTTATTTGGAAATGAATGTTCAAGTTATTGTCATGCACTTGTGCCAGTCAAAAGCTGACTACACATTATTATCTTGATCTCATTTGCATAACTTCATTCAAGTTGAGTTTTCTTTTTCCCTAGAAGAACTACTTCAAATTCTCATTAGTGAACCGTAAGGCTCAGGTCAGAGCAGATCTTCGGCACTGTGCCAAGTTCTTGTGAACTGAATTGTCAGTGTAGACACATCAAGCTTGGTAGGTAATTCAAAACAAATCTATAAAAATGATCCATAAGGTACAAACTGGGACTGAAAAGAGTAGAGGTTTACAGAGTTGAACTCTGTCAATATCAAGAATAGCAGCAGTTAGTAAATATTCCCACCTATCCCCAAATGAAAATTAGAAAAATTGTGTCATGGAAAGCTGAGTTAATGGGAAAAATTTTGTGGAGGTGGTAGGGGTCTCGATTGTTGCTGGATAGTTGGTGAGGGCTCTGTGACCTCTTCTAGGGAAGGCCTAATGTATTTGTGCCACACAGGCACTTGACAAACCAGTAACAGGTCTCTCCCCCGGCTCAAAAATCCAGGGAATAGAAATCCCACACACAAAAACTGTAGGTTAGCGAAAGGCTGACAGCTCTTCTGTACTCAACATCTCTACCGAGGGGGCAGTGCCTGCTGTCAGTAGTACATCCACCCCAGGTCTGAGATTGAGATGGGACCTGAGTACAGGTGAGTGAGAGCAGGAACGGGGTCTGAGGGTGGAAGCCACAGTGAAAAGTGATAGCAGCAAGGAGAGGGTGGCTCTTATCTGACCCACCCTTCCCCACGTTGAATCCATCAATCAGGCACTGACTGCCTTTGAAGTAGGGATTCCCCACCTACACTCTACAGTCCTTAAGCAAACACAAGATTTGCTTCACAGACACCCCGTGTGATGAACATCCTGCCCATTGGGTTAGTACCAGCATATGGGATGAGGCCATTCAGTGGGCACTAAAGGCACCTTCAGCTATTCCAACACAGCTTAAACTGGGACATGAGTATCCATACCCACCACCTTCCTACCCCCAGCACCAGCTCACCCCCAGCACCAACTCCCCATGATTCCACCCAATTCCACCCACTTAACACCATCACCTAGAGTCAAAATTATTCCAAATGCACAGATGAATTCTCTAAATCTTTGCAAATATTGGACAAGAGTGTCACTGATGTCGATCAGAAGTTAATTCTCTCTCTTGATCGCTCAACTTTGTTCAACTGGGATCTTTAAACTAGTAAATCGTTTCTAACTTTACATGGGCCAAGGAGCAAGACAGCAAACCTCTTTCATTTCAGTGGAGCAGGCATCTTGAACATTCTCAAAGATAAGAAAGATCATGATAATGGATTCCTATTTGTGGCTATTTCTGGTAATTGCTTCAATAATTGCTTTTCCTTTAATAGGCCAATAAAGACTGATTGCATCCTGAGAGTTCTGATAGAATGAATCTCCAGCTGTTGGTATTTTACCTTTAACGTTAAAAAATGACGGCAATTAGTTTTGTGTTGTCATTTTCTCAGTGGTCTGGGGTTGGGTTTCGTCCATAATCATGTGATTCGCGTCATTATTTATGCAAGTGGTGTTACTCAGAATCATATGGCCAGTGGGATAGAAGTGCTCACCACTGCTGGGACCTTCTGGCTTCCGCACCTGTGGCACCATATTCAAAGCCCAACTGGATACTACTTCAGACACTGCAAGCTGGGAACCACTCCTCCCACCATGGACCTCTCCTCTAAACACCAACCAATTGCAAAGAAGTACGCTATGCTCCCACTGCTCCCTGACTTTATTTCTTTATTCATTCATGGGATGAGGGCATTGCTGGCTAGGCCAGCATTTATTGCCTATCCCTAATTGGCCAGAGGGCAGTTAAAAGCCAACCACATTGCTGTGGGTCTGGAATCACACGCAGGCCAGGCCAGGTAAGTATGGCAGTTTCCTTCACTAAAGGACATTAGTGAACCAGATGGGTTTTCACAACAATCGGCAATGGATTTATGGTCATTATTAGACTCTTAATTCCAGATTTTTTTAATTGAATTCAAATTCCACCATTTGGTGAGGTGGGATTCAAACCCAGAACCCCAGAATATTATCTGGATCTCTGGATTAACAGTCCAATGATAATACCACTAGGCTATTGCCTCCCCTGCTTACCCCCACTTCATGGAGAAAGCTCTCAAAGCTTTGGTGGACATGGTGATGAAGAGGAGATCAATGCATTTCCTAGATGACCATAACAGGAGGTGACCCCATCAGACCTAGGTAGCCTAGGCAAAGATAATGGAACAGATTAGTGCTAACTCCATTGAGAAAAGGGAGACCCATCAGTACAGAAAGAAAAACAATGGTCGCTGATGTTTTATAATGGTTAGTGGTAATATGTTCCCTCTGCTACTTCACACTCGCAGGGCCAGCACTCTAACTCTGCCACTGTACAATGCATCTCAACAACAATTATAGACTACAGTGTTCAGCATCACATGTATCATGTCCTCTCAACGGCTCACAATCACCTTATGCTCTCCAACTACTATGCCTTCCTGCCCTCTGTGCTTCCAACTTACTCACTGGGGAGACCTCACCAGTTGTCCTCCTAATGCTATCCCTATCCTTATCCCCGACCCTAACCCTAGCCTTAATCCTAGCCCTAACCCTATCATATGATAACTAACTGGTCCTGCACCCATTTCTATCATATTTAATCCTTCTCTTCTTCTCACTTTTTTATTCATTAGTGTGATGTGGACATCACTGACTGGCCAGCATTTATTGCCCATTTATTGCAGGAAAAGCTGACTCTCAACCAAGAGCTCCAAGATGAGCGGAAGTTAATGGGCATCAGGTTCCTCAGTCCCTGTGAGAAGAACCGAGTGAGACTGGTCGAGGAAGACAAGGACCGGTTGTGGTTATGGGGGCATAATAATGAGCAACCATATGAACAAACTCCATGGTGCTGTGTTACTTTCTAATTACCACCGATGCCAACTCATTCTTGTTCTACGTAAGATTTTATTCTTTTGCTCCAGCTAATTCTCTCTTTTCTCTTATGCAGACACTATCAGTATCAAGGGAACCTCCATAAGGAAGACACTATAGTTTGGACTGCTCAGTGATAGATCCACCTCACAGAAAGAAGCCTGTGGGCACTCAAAAGATTCAATGGCAAAGTCTGCTCCAACTTCTATGTCTGAATTCTTGTTATCTAGTTTGCTTGTGGCAGTGGTACGTTAGGAAGGTGCATATTATAGAGGCAAGATGTGAAATGAATAAGGTCATTAGCAAGCAATAATTCACCTTAATAGGCAACTTGCCACTGTCTACTGAAAATCTTGCCTAAACACCTGACACTCAGTTAAAAGATGCAGCAAGTTGCTCCCCATGTCGCGATAGATCTCACCAGATCTCTGACACGATTCTGCTACATTTCTCACCATCCCAAAACCTTTGGGCTCCTATAAGAGCTTCCAGCCCTGGCTACAATCTCTCTCGCACTGAAGCATTGCAGAGATACAGATGGAGGAAAGGTCAAAAGGAACTTTTCCCAGGATTCGTGTCAACTCATGAGGGAGTGGACTACAGGTGATTCAGATGTCACATCCTAACAAATAGATTCACAGCGACATAACTTTACTGCTGTGCGATGGAGGAGCACTGTCTTGATGCTGCTTTTTGCCTAAAGATGATATAAGGCAGGACCCGTAAAGATAAGGTATTCAACTGAAGATATCGTTCACACATTGACATTAATTTAATCGGTAAGACAGAAAATAAAGAAGGGCAAACCAATTAATTAGACATGTCCTTTGCACTAAGTAGATGCTGCCTGCCAGATGAGGAACCTAGAGACACAAGCAATCAAAGTCCATATCCAGCACAGTCATCCTGGAAGTGGGTGGCAATAAGAATGCCTCTGGCCTCTTAGGTTCTCCAAAACTCTACTCTGTCCTCCTCCTGGCTGGATGGCCCTCCTGGTTAATGTGCTGATCCTCAGCATCATCTTCAACCTGAGGGGCTTGAGCTCATTCCTTCATTAGGTCTGTATCCAGGACATCCTGCTTTGCATGGCTCAAATAGTGAAGAGCAGACAATGCCACAACAATGTGGGATACCATTTGTGGGATAGATTGCAAAGGTCTGCCGAAGCAGTCCAGGAATCAAACTTAAAAAACAATCAAAATGTTTTTGAAGATGCCTATTGTCTGCTCCACTTACTGGGCTTGCTGGAGCCCTCATCTCTGCTACCTTCATCTCCATGTCCTTCTCAGGAGGAGAAAAGACAAAAATTACTTCAGACATTTCAGTTCCATTAGAAGATAATCTGTAGGGAAAGTTAGAGAGATCATAGCGAGTTAATGATGATATGCTTTAGCCCCCACCTCCTCAACAGTCCAAGCTGAATGCAATGGTTTCACACAGAGTGGCAAGAAGGTTTCCCAAGGGAGTCACTGTCAGGTCTCATTAAACAGCCACGAGGAATACGACTTTATCCGAATGCACAGCGAATAACAAAATGTCAGGGTTCCATTGGGAACAGGTTTATGTTGTAGGCCTCAATGAAACGCATGCCTCCACCTTACAAATCTCGCGTCCACAACATAGATCTTGCAGATGGACCTTTCTTGGTGAGGAATAACCATCTGCTGTATATTGTCTTTCAGTACTTGCTACAATGTCATGGCCAATTGGAACAATCAAGTTCAACTTTGAAGTGCTTTTCGATGATAAGACTTGTTGATCTTACAACACACAGTGACAATTGGTGGGCACAGTGTAATGCTTGTGATTGTTTGAGGCCATAGTCTGTTATCTGCCATTTCTGACAATTACTGACTTCCAGATGAAATTAAAATTGAGGGTAGATGGGTACGTTTGCTTTATCACTGAAGGCCTGATTACTTCAATTGTCTCTTGCAAGGCCTCAAAGTGAAAGTTGCAAACACCACCCATGTTAAAAATAACTGTAACTTAATCCTTCTAATTCTTGTATGCATTCACTGCCATTTGCAGAATTTATCACGCACTTCACTTTCTATTCAATATGGAGACATTTCATCTTTGTGTTTATGTGATTGGCCTGCTGGTGACCCATGAATTCACACTCCTCCCAATTCTTCACATTCCCTTTAGTGTTGCAGCCCTTGCAGACCCAATGACCCCTCATCCTCCACCCATTTCTATTGAGCTTCTTCACATTTCTACTGGTCTGCCTGCTGGAGTCAGACAAGCTTGTTGACTGACTGTAGCAGTACTCTCTGCTGTTTGAAGTCCAGCCTCATCCTTTAAACAAGGGTCCACTAAGATTATTCACATATTGCCATTTTCTTCAAGCATATGCATGTGTTTGCAGTGTAAGCTGCTGGCACAGGCTGCATTTCTGTTGTTGCTGACCCAGCACTGTTCCCAGTCCTTAGCTATATATCCACCCTTATCTGATTGTTACCTTTACCCTTCAGTACCCCCTGTCACCATTAGCTGCCTACTTCTTCTGCATTAAAAACTGTGTAAAACTGTAAAAGCTGCCTGGCTCTAACTCAGCATGGTACACCTAAAAAGCAGACAGACCCACAAAGACTGTTGTCTCTAATTAGTGCTAATGACCTTGTGCGCTATAAAACAGGTCAAAACACTGGTGAAAGCTGACTCAATGTCAATGCTAAAATTCCTGTGTCAATGCATAAGATGCTTGGTTGTCCCTCAGCAAAAGATTTACCTGTCACAAATATGCAAATCCTGGCTGTCCCACTGATCCAAGGTACATGCTTGAAGTTCTCAAGTCATATCTGAGTTGAGCCAAGACCAAGCCTAATGGTGTTGTGAGGCTGGTGCTTTGCCAATGCCGGGTTGTGTGGGTGAAAGGTTCAGAAACAGCATACTCATTACCATTGAGGCACCTTATACAGCTGTGGCTCCATGTAGAGAGCAGTGACAGGGTAGCCATTCTGTGAGCTGCAATGGGCACTAACACGTCTCTAGGTACCCATGTTGATTCACCAGCCAAGCTTTTATGCCATCAAGTTTCTCAACTGGGGAGAGAAAGATTGGAGAGTGTTATTAATGAAATGCAATTGCATAGAAATTAACGTCTAGGTACGTAACAAAATTCTGAACTCACCATTTAAGGCAAGACAGGAGAGTTTTTTCTCGATATTGAGCACCTAATTTTTGGACTGTCTCCTGATTAATTTATCTCACTTGCCATCAGTCTCAGTACCTCAGAGGGAGGCAAAGTTACACCCATTGTTTTTCACTTTCAGGTACTAAAGTTCAGATGAATAGATTTCTTTTTAACAAGTTAGACTACTGCAATTTAGAGGGGATTTCGTTCTCGTATAGCTCCAAGCATTTTATGAGTTCTGATTATTCTTACCAATCTTTTCATGTGGATGGTTTTAGTTTAAAGATTACTGAAAACTCATAGCGCACAATCTATAACAAGTTAACTGGAGCTTAAAATTCAGCATAGATTCTCTGTCATATATTCTAATAAATATTTTTACATTTCCGTGTAATATGGTGTCGCTGGACTGTACTTAATTATTTGGTCAGGCTATTTTAATGAGATATCACAATTCTGCCCTTCAGCGATTAATTTATCATCCTCATTAAATTATCCTAGGGCAGGAATCAATGATGTAACAGTTCCCCTCAATAAATTGCTCCAAAACCATGCTTCATAACTTAACTTAAGATACGCTTTATGACTGTGGACCGTTGTGACTCAGAGGATGGCCTCTTGTGGCACAGTTATCGTATCTCTGAGCTAGGTGGCCTGGCTTTGAGTCCCATCTGCTCCCAAGGTGTGTAATTACATCTCTGAACAGGTTGTTTAGGAAAATATGTGCACACTATGAATATCCTCAATATTTCCTTCCAGAATGGTGCCCATTCAGTTACCCACAAATTAAACTTAACATCTTAAATGCTTTTTTGCTCTCATTCATCTCCATTCCCAATATAATTGCTACTAGTCTTTTCTATCCCTCTAAACTTAGACTCACTGTGCGGCTTCATTTCTCCGTCAAGTTGGCAATTGTTTGCTGTGTTCCAAACACCTTCACAATTTAGAGGTGGTTAGTGTAGTATCTTAGTTAATCTAGCTTTGGACTGGTTACTGAGTCAATATGTTCAAAAAACAAATAGCTTATTTTATACACTGATATATACACAACTCTCTGTGACTAAGTCTTCCACTACAAAGAAATGATAATACCCCCTTTGTCTCTCAGTCATGCGCCAACCTGCTTCATTATTATGGGAAGTGTGATTTCTTCAGTCTCAGGCATTAACCCCTACAACTTTTAATACTCCATCTCCTTCCAAGAATTAAACTTTTCATTCATATTTGCATGCTACTCTATCTCTCCCCAAGTCCCTGCCTTCCCTGAATCAATCTGACAGGAGATTTTATAGGTCTCTCTCATTGTGCTCTTGTCAGGCATGGAAGACCGATCTTACTCCAAACTTCTTTTTCTTGACTTGGATGGCCTTCATTGAGTTTGTGGTATTCTTTACTAATTCCTGACTCAGACTCCGGTTCTTTCAAACTTTTGACTAATTCTTATCTTTCTTGAATAGAAATAATGTGTCACTGGTCACTTAAATATAGTACTTTCTGAAATATGTACGAAATAAGACCTTTATTGAATTTCACTCTGAATTGTTATTCTTGCTCTGCTTTGGTTCCTTACATTTGTTCATTCCATTGCCCTGGGGTAAGTTTTCTCCAGTTATAATTGTAATCTGTTGTCTTTGATAACTGCTCTATTCTTGAACACATTGATAATCCTTGAGTTCTGGGCATGTGAGTAAATTTTCACATAGAATGGGAAGCTGGGTTCTGAGCTTTCTGTCCGTCAATAATCTGATGCTGATACACACTGTAGTGGAGGACACCTGTAATTTAGGTGTGCAGTTGCAAGGAATTATTGTAGATAGTGGGAGTAGTGCTTGAGAATTCACTAATGGCTCATGTCTGCCTTATGCCATTGGTGTTAAGAATGTGCCTTAAGAAATGAATAGAAGTTTTCAAGAATTAAAACTTTTTATTAAATGCCAGGCCTTCTTCATTTCAATGGACACTACTCCTCCTATCAGCGGACATGACATTCCTCACCCTGGTGACCTGACCACCCTCTGTTCCCCACTCCAGACCTAATTTCTCTAAACAATGATGGTCTACCCTAAAACTACCCTAAACACTTCTTCACCAACCCTCTTGCATCCTGTCACTGTACTCAGCATGGACCCAATGCCCCAGCTGACACCCTTCTTAACTGGCACCCTACTCACCTGAAACACCTTACCAACCTGGCATCCTACCATCTAATACCCCATTCCCAGCTGGCATCCAACATACTCTTTGAAAGGAGCTGTCAAGGTAACTGCGTGGACCTTTAAATGTCAGAACACAGCAGGTGACTGCTGTGAAAAAGGGGTGTGGTTTGTCTTCCTCTGATGGTTCTATTATGCTATGAAAGAACAGTCGAAACAAAAGTATGGTTTTACACTTCTGACAGAGACCTGACCGGAATACTGTCTCAGAAATGCAGAGCTCCTTTCTTTCGTACAAAGTTAGAGCCGGAGAATCGATCTGTGTGTGATTGCCACCTCATGGAAAATCTAGCCCCTTATTCCTTTAGCTCCTACTCAGTATTTAATTCTTTCAGTTCAAATTCTGCAAACCCACCATTTTGCTTTCTCAACATCCTCAGGTTTTCTGAGTTCATGTATTAGAAAGAAAGCATTATGATGAAGAAAATAGAAGCAAAGCTGGTGCTTCACGGTCCCTATTGTGGTCTCCATCACATCTTCCGCCCTGATGTAGGAATGGTCTATGGAAAAAGAAGAATAGAGCTGAGTTGGAAGTGAATGTAAGGACATAACTTTCAAGGCTATGGGACAAGTAATAGAAAGTAGTATGGGTTTGGAGTAGTTTTTATTAGTGCAGACTCAATGGAATAAAGGGCCCCTTCTGTACTGTATGTTTGCATGATTCCTTGATTCTAGAAGTAAGACAGAAGTTAATCTGATATCATCCACTTGACCTCGGTGCCAAAAATCAAAATTGTGTCAGTGAATGCTCTCTGTTTGCATAATATGTTATTCCATAGATGCAATAGCAGGCAGACCATAAGGGATTGATATCAGCTGCATGTCATAAACCAAGGAAATCTTATGAGTTTTCAGTGCTACAATTCATGTGAGTGAAATGAGATAGAAGTTTAATGAGATTCTAATACCGGCTATACATTGATAGCAAGGTAATCAACCACTTAAAATTCAATTTGAAGGTTTGACTGCAAATCATTAAATCACAGTTCAGGAGATGCCACAGCTTTATCTTGTTTTGGCTGTCCAGTTGAGACCACTGACATTCTGTTGATTCTGGACTCATTAGTGAAAAGTGCTGGAGGTGATATTAATTGTCACGGTCATCCCTTTCCACTATGCCTGATTACCTCTTTTTGATGAATACTCGTACTCAGTACCAACTTTATATTGTCTTGTGTATTATATGGGCCTGCGGTTGCTTTGTCTGTGTGTTCAAGAAGTTTAGAGCTTAGGATACTGGAAGTGTGCTTCGTGCATGCTTTCAAGAAACTTTCAGGTATACCTGTATTTTTGAAATTTGCACCTAACCTCTTCAGGCAGTGCCTCCTTTCTGGCAAGCTTCCAATTGCAAATAACATTAACAATGCAAAAAACTCAGTAATGGTTTCTGATGAAAGGTTTAGGCCCGAAACGTCAAGTTTTCCTGCTCCTATGATGCTGCTTGACCTGCTGTGTTCATCCAGCCCCATGCTTGTTATCATGGCACATTCTACTGTCTTTCTGGTGGCAATCCAATTCCCCTCAAAATGTCAGGCCATTGAGTCATTAGATGAGTTTAGAGTTTCATTACATTAAGATTTCTGCATAATTGTCACTTGTATAAATGATTACATTTATCACTCAGGCTGTTTTTCTGAGTCTGTTCTTGGATAGAAATTTTATAGATCAATATTTAATGATTAATGTGCTTGAACAATAGAAGAATCCTTGTTCAATACTGACCTTTGGATGAGGGAAAGTGAAGACATACTGGCCATTAATTCACACGATCTACTGTCTTTATTGAGTCAACTTGCCAAGTAGGTTAAAATGGAGAAGCAAAGGCCTTATGGTATTATTGCTGGATTGTTAATTCAGAGACCCAGATAATGTTCTGGGGACTCTGCTTTAAATACTGCAGATGGTGGAATTTGAATTCAATTTAAAAAAAGTCTGGAATTACGAGTCTGATGATGTACGTTGTTGACTGTCGAGAAAACCCATCCGATTCAATGAAACTGCCAACCTTACTTGGACTGACCTACATGTGATTCCAGGCCCGCAGTAATGAGGTTAACTTTTAACTGCCCTCTGATCAATTAGGGATGAGCAATAAATATTAGCCTAGCCAGCGATGTCCTCATCCTGTGAATAAATGAAAAACAGGAAGTTTGTGAGACTGTTTTTGGAGTACTGTATACAGTTCAATTTGCTCTGCTATAGGAATGAGATTATTAATTTGGAGAGGGTTCAGAAAAGAATTATAGGAATGTTAAAGGAAATGGAGGGTTTGACTTATAGGGAGAAGCTGGATAGGCTGGGACCTTTTTTCACTGGAGCCTAGAAAGGTTACCATATAGAGGTTTATAAAATCATGTGTGGCGCAGATAAGGTGAATACTGTGGTTGGTTCGCTCGCTGAGCTGGTTCATTAGTTCGCAGACGTTCATTACCCTGCTGGGTAACATCATCAGTGAAGCCTCCGATGAAGCGCTGTTGTGTTTTCCCGTCTGGAATTTAAACTCTGGGGTCCGTTGGAATTGGTTACCTCATTTCCGGTTTTGCTTCGCAGTGGTGTATATATAGAGTCTAATTCTATGTGTTTATTGATGGCCTTCTTGGTGGAGAACCACGTCTCTAGAAATTCCTGTGGTTGTCTCTGTTTGGCCTGTCCTAGGATCCTAATGTTGTGCCAATCGAACTGATGGTTCTCCTTATACGTGCGAATGGAGATGAGTGAGTACTGGTCATGTCTTTTTGTTGCTAGTTAGTGTCCATGCAAGAGGCTTGATTCTCCACCAAGAAGGCCATCAATAAACACGTAGAATTAGATCCTATATCTACACCAATGCGAAGTAAAAAACAGAAATGAGGTACCCAATTCCAACAGACCCCAGAGTTTAAAATCAGATGGGAAAACACAACAGCGCTTCATCGGAGGCTGCACTGATGATGTTACCGAGCAAGGTAATGAAACATTTGCAAACTAATGAACAAGCTCAGCGAGCCAACCAACCACAGCATCCGCAACCCGAGCTACAAATCTACTCAAGAATCTTTGACACCTTTGGGCACAGTGCGTTCAAATTGTCCCAGGAATGGGAAACCTACACCATACGGTGAATAGAAAAGGTCTTTTCCCTAAGGTTGGGGAGTTCATAACTAGAGAGCATATTTTTAAGGTGAGAGGAGTAAGATCTAATAGGGACCTGAGGTACAACTTTTTCACACAGACGGTGGTTCATATGTGGAATGAACTGCCAGAGGAAGTGGTAGGTGCAGATACAGTTACAACATTTAAAAGATATTTGGACGGGGACATGAATAAACAAGGTTTAGAGGGATACGGGTCAAATGCAGGCAAATGGGGTTAGTTTAATTTGGGAAAATTGGTTGGCATGGATGAGTTGGACTGAAAGGTCTGTTGCTTTGCTGTATGACTCTGAATCTATGATTCTATGCGTATTTGTAGGTATCAAGAAGCTAGGAGTTGACTATCTAAAAACATCTGATCATAGATGGATTAAATACTTTTCCACTTACAATGCCAAATAAAGAAAAATAAAATAAAGAACCCGTATTTTGTAAAGCATAGTTCACAACCTCAGGTCATTCTTGGATGCATTACAGCTGTATGAAATATAGTGAAAGGCTTTGTTTACGAGCAGTACAGGCAGGTCACAGCAAGGATGTACAGATCAAAAAGACTTAGAGACATACTGGTTACATTGCAGGTTACATTATTTGAGGCTAGAATCCATTCAACTGTCTGATTATGGCTGGAAAGAAGAACCTGGTCGTGCTTGTGTTCAGGCTTCTGTACCTTCTGCCTGACAGAAGAGGTTGCGGGAGGTCATTACCGGGTATAATGGGTCTTTGATGATACTGGCCGCCTTTCTGTGGCATTGAGCCGTGTAAGTAGAGTCCATGGATGGAAGGTTGGCTTCCATGATGGTCTGAGCTGTACACACCACCTTCTGTAGTTTCTTACGGTCCTGGGCAGAGAAGTTGCCATACCAGGCTGTTAAGCACCCAGACGGTGTGCTTTCAATGGTGCATCTGTAGAAGTTGGTGAGGGACCTTATGGACATGCCAAATTTCCTGAGCCATCTGAGGAAGAAGAGGCATTGTTGTGCCTTCTTGACTGTCACATTTATGTGGGATGTCCCAAGACAGTTCATCAGTTATCGTCACTCGGAGGAACTTGATGCTCTTCGCTCTCGCAACCTCAATTTGGTTGATGTAGATGGGGCTGCGTTCTCCTCCCTTCCTTCTGAAGTCGATGATCAATTCTTAAGTTTTGCCAATGTTAACAGACAATGTTTTCATTGCACCACGTCACCAAGCCCTCTATCTCCCTTTTGTCGCTGCAGTAATGACAGCCAAAACACAGAAAATTCCATTATCGGATGCCTAAGAAGATATTAAATTCCGTAAGTAAGTTGAGCCGCTCTTGAGAGATCTCTGACTGAATTTAAATATTGTTGAGGGGGTAGCTGGTGAGCCTCAGAATTCAAAACACTGGTGGCTCAGAAAGCCATTAAAGTTATCATTTCTTTCGGCAAACAAAACATTTTTGAAACTGAGAGCAACAGGAGCACCCCTCTGATTTCATAGAATTTGCTGTATTCCCTGCTTTTTTTTAGTTTTCCCTGATCCTTCCTCCTGAGACTGGCTGTGAGATGTTACTGGTGAAGCAGACAGCCTAACATTAATCAGTTCACTCAGGCATCCTGCTTATGCAGGCATAACCAGTGCTAGTCGGTCTGAGTGAAATGTCGAAGAGGCCCAAGGTTGAAGTCCCATCGATACTCATTCCTTGAGTCGGGCTGAAGTCAGGCTCAGGCTACCTCAGAAAATGCAGCTTTAAATGTTATCTGTTATTTTTGTCATGCCAATTACTTTAAACTGCAGACAAATCAAAATGAGCATACTTAGAACTATACAACATTTTGATGTTTAGCTCCTACAGTAGATAAAACTAACCTGCAAACTCTATTTTAACACAAGAACTCACTAAAAGCCTTAGGCACTGGATGAAAATAACCAATAAATGGTAAACTAACAGTATAAGTTTATTACTCTCAAGCCTACAACTATTATTCTTATTTTGACTATATTCATTATTGCCACAAAGCCAAAGCTTTCCTGAAAACATTGTTCGAGCGGAATATTTTACAGTTATTGATTGTTTGTAATTGATTGCACATCCTGATAGACTGTTGGCTAATGGATGATGCTTATTTTACAGAACAGTGGTAGAATTTTTAAAATATTAAGACGCATTTTTTCTTTCATCTTCATGCATCTTATTCTTTTTAGGAAGAGAACAGACTCTTCTTACAGCATATTACTGCATTGCAGATCCTTCTAGAAATACTTTAAAACAGTGAATTTACTGCCTTCGAAAGAAAAATGTTATGGCTATGCTCAAATTGATTATGCTGGTTTGAATTTAGAAACAGTAAATGGTTGATTATCATATTGAGAAAGGGAAGATAGAAAAGTTTGGAGCCATAAGAGATTTGTAATGAAGGCAGATTCGAATGAATTTAGGGCAGATTGTGACAAAAGAAAAACTTGTGCTTAACTTGTAGAGAGAGTTCTTGGAAGAGATTGATTATTATATTTAGGGTGGCACAGTGGTGCCTCACACCCACAGGGGACCCGGGTTCGATTCCACCCTCGGGCGACTGTCTGTGTGGAGTTTGCACGTTCTCCCCGTATCTGCGTGGGTTTCCTCCCACAGTCCAAAGATGTGCAGGTTAAGTGGATTGGCCATGCTAAATTGCCTGTAGTGTTCAGGGATGTGTAGATTAAGTGGGTTGTAGGGGGATAAGTCTGGGTGGGATGCTCTGAGGTTCGGTATGGACTTGTTGGGCCAAAGGGCCTGTTTCCACACTGTAGGGATTCTTCTATATCTATATTTGATTAGCCAGGAATGTAAGTGCCGTATACAAAGCATGAGGAGTAAGTAACCTGATGATGTGCATGTTCTTTTAAAACAATCACCATACTTAATCATATTCAGATTGAAAATAAAGAAAAAGTGTCAAAGACATTGGATTTCAAATTAGAAAATTTCAGAGTGTTCAAAAGGGGATAATTAGAAATGAGAAAATGGCAGATCGAACAAGTGCATCAGAAGCAGAAAATATTATGAGAGAGATTGTGCACAGGTTAAATACATTCTTATTGCGTGTAATGGGACTTAATCAAAGGATGGTCATACATAAATAGAGAGGATTAAAAAACAGAATATGAACACCAAAAAAGAAATAACAAAGAGATCATAAATTCAGCAGTCAACGTAAAGATAAATAGCAAGAAATTTTAAATGCACATAAAACAAAATCCAGAAAAAAGGGTGGAATGACTGAAAGGGGAGGTGTGGAGTGGGGTGCATCAAGGATTTACAATTTGAAATAGTTTCAATCGTATTTGTTTTTTATTTTTGCAGACAGTTGTGAAAATGGGATTGTGGAGGTACCTGAGTAGGTGGTATAACCATTCCTGCAGATCTTCCTCAAATTAGTGACAAATAACTAATCTAATGATGCTGAATATTTATGTGGGTGGGTACACAGATGTCAGTTTGATAGGGAGTATCATCTCACATTCATTAAGCATACAATTGGGCAGGATGCATAAACCCAGGCTGCAAAGGGTCTAACTTCTTCAACTTCTTTTGGATTTCAGTTGGTTCCACTTGAACCAGTTTGTTTCTTTTTTTTCCCACGGGATGTGGCTGTCATTGGCAAGCCCCATATTTATTGTCAATCTCTAAATGGCCTTGAACTGTTTGGCTTGTCTGTCTATTTCAAAGGGCAGTTGGAGTCAGCCAGATTACTCTGGATCTGGAGTACAGACCAGATCAGGTAAAGATGGCAGATTTCCTCCCCTAAAGGACATTAATGAACCAGATGGGTCTTTTTTAACAATCAACGACGAGTGTCATATACAACATTGCTAAGCCTACCTCTCATTTTCATTAATTGAATTTAAATTCTACCATTTATTTCGGATTGGCCCGGGATTCTTGATTATAGCCAGTGGCACCATCAACATACCTTCCAGAATATCTTAAAATGTGCAATAAATTTAAATTATCTGTATCATCCTTTCAGAGTGAATGAAGATTATGGTACCCAAAAGTATCATATATCAGATCCAAGAGCTTTCATCGAAAGAACTCCCTTCCCTAAATTATTTCAGTGAATGTAATAAGACAAGGCAATAGGAAACTAAACCAAACTGAGATTTAGTCAGAGACAAAAGGTACTGCAGATGCTGGAGAATCCGAGATAACAAGCATGGGGCTGGATGAACACAGCAGGTCAAGCAGC
>JAHRHZ010000126.1:7800403-7835763 GCA_024137785.1 Ginglymostoma cirratum | reverse complement strand
AACTGAGATTTAGCTGGCAACAGCAGCTGGTTGGTTGGTTGGTTTGTGGAACTGTGTCATCATTTGATTGTATATTTCAGATTGGTTTCTAAGTAGCTATACAGCTTGCAGGTAAAAGCAATACAGTGAGAAACTCTTGAACTTCTGGAGGGAAGCTGGAATCTCTCACTCTCTCTCTCAAGTTTAAATACCTGAAGCTAAAGAAAGCCAACTATTTTCTCCCATCAGTTGTTGTAAATTGTTGCTTTTAACCAATAAATCAGATGTTATAATTTGCAAAGCAGTTGCTCAGTGCCTCCTGTGAAGAAATAAACTATCCTAAAGGAAAAGCTCAAAGGCTGAAGGAGTTGGGAAATAAAAGGAACATCCTATTGAACGCTGGTGACTGGCGATAGTGTACTGTTTCCCCAGGGTTATTTTTCTCTCCACCCATACTGCCAATTCTTTTTGTGTCTGTCTATATGTGTGTGGAGAGCATTTTAGAAGATTAGAATTTTAGCAACTTGACTTAGATGCCAAAAGTTCACAGTTGTTTACTTGTGGTTAGAATCTCTTAATAGTTCTTGTTAAGTACAGAAAGCTGGTCTTTTGTTTTCTGTTTATCTGAATTAAATTGGGGACTTTGCGTACTTTGGTAACTATTTTTAATTTTTGTCCCATCATTGAGGATAGGGATATTTGTAGACCCAACTCCTGCAGTGGTTTAATTATCTGCTACCATTTGCGACTGGATAAGATAGAACAGCAGAGCTTAGATTTGATTGGCTGGCTGTGTAATTACTTACCTCTGTGTATCATTTGTTGTTTTTGATGTTTTGGATGCAAATAATGTGTTGTAGCTTCACTGCCTTGATATCATTATTTGGTGCTGTTCCCAGCATGTCCTCTCTGCTCTTTATTAAATTGAGTTTCCCTCCTTGGCATGATGGTAATGGTACAGCAGAGGATGTATCATGCAATGAAGTTAAAGTTTGTGATTGTAAACAAATCTATTGTTGCTGATGGTCGACTGCACCACATGGATTTTGGGAGAGAGAAACAGAGGAAAGCTTTCAGTCTGGTTTGTCATCAGAACCGTTCTGACTATACCAGACTTGAAATGTTAACTCTGTTCCTCTCTCCACAGAAACTGTCAGACCTGCCGAGTTTATCCAGCATTCTCCTCTTTTGGTTTTATAACAGTACTGAAGACTTTGCTCCAGAGCCAGCTGCACTCCTATTAAAGCTGTTCAAGTACAATTAAAACATTGGCTGCAATATTAATAATTGCCCAGGTATGTCCTATCTGCAAAAAGGCAAAACAAATACAACCTAGGCAAATACCGCCATATCAATTCATCCTGGAACATCATTAAAGTGATGGAAGGTTTCGACAACAGTTCCATCAAGTGGACCTTAAGTCAGCATTAACCTACTGACTAATGCCCAGTTTGGATTCTGACATGGCCAATCAATTCCCACCCTTATTACAATCTTGGACAAAAGATTTAAACTCTAGAGATGAAGCGGAAGTGACTGACCTTATCACTGAATCCGCATTTGACCGAGCAAAATTAGAAAAGTCAGAACTGGAGGAATATTTGTTAGTGGATGAAGTCACACCATGCAGAAAGAAAAATTATTGCAGTTGGTGGAGATCACTCGCCTCAGGTAGAGGACTGACTTAGGATAGTATTTCAGGCCCAACTATCTTCAGCTGCTTTGTCAATAACTTTCCCTCTATCAAAATGTCAGAAGCAACGGCTAATATACTAAAACAGCCTGTACGCAAATGTAGCAAGACCTGGACAACAGTTAGACGTAGGCTGACATATGGAATGTGACATTTGGACCACACAAGTTCCAGGCATTGACTATTACCAATCAGTGAGAATCCAAACATCACCCTTTGACATTCAGTAGCATTACCCATCACTAAATCCACTTGTCCAGAATCCTGAAACACCCTCCCTAACAGCACTGTGGGTGCACCTCCACCCAAAAGATGAGCCGTTCAAGAAGGCAGCTCACTTGTTTCTTTAGTAGGTGAATTAGGGTTGGACATTATGTGCTGACGCAACCAGAGATACTCACATCCTGTGAAATAATAAATCAAAAAAGTCTGGCTAGGGACATGGCTTGAGATTGTTGGGAGCATTGGTCTCCATGTTATTGCTGAATTACATTACAAACAAATAAAGATGAATGATTATGCTATAACATACAGAAGCATTATTGTACAATAATTCAGCCAATGACAAGAATAAAACCTTATGGATGTGATGAATATTTCTTCAAATTAATCTCATGGAGTCCTGACCAATATTTCCTCTAAACTGCACTGTTTGGAGATTCTGTGCGCAGTGATTGCACACACGCATTGACTTCTGAGCATAGAACTCAAAGCTTCACGCATCAGGTAAGGTAGTCTGAACCAGTTATAAAAATTATCATAATAAATCATTTTAATTGAGAAATTAACACTAAGAAACATTTCATTATATCGATAATTCAACAACCTACTTAGAACTGAACATTACCTTGCTTGCAGATTGCAATGCAGATCAAAACCATTGTTTAAAAATTAAAATATCATACCATTTGTTATTCTTAGCTACAGATATTAATCTCTACTTATATTTCCCCAGCAATTTGTTTCAATCTATGTAACTAATTTATTTATGCAACAACCAAATCTAATTTGTTGAAATCAATTCACTTGTTTTATTGTGGTTGTAAAATCCCATCCGTTACCCTAATTACATTTAGATTAACGCTGAATTGCTCACTTTTGGTTGTAGTATTTATTCTTCAAACTCAACCATAATCACTTGTTGCAGGTATATTACTGCTCGTTGAGATAATTTTCTTTAAACAATATGATCAACCATGACCTTTGGGGGAGAAACCTATATCTAATGTGGGGCTGTGGTCCCTTTAAGAAATGGTCTATTTTAAAAGGGATTTACAGTATAACACCTGGTTACCAGTAAATTTTCATGTGGCCAGGTTACCTGGGAAATAAACAAGTGAAAAGGGTCAGCATAAATAAATTATAGGGTAAATAAATCATGATTCTGTGTTGAAGCAAGATGTAAGTTTTGTGTTTTGGAACAAAATAGCTGCAGAAGTAAAAACATCTTACTTAAAGTTCATTTGAAATCTGGTGTATTGGCTAAAAGACAGACAAGCTCTTATTAACTGGCAAACTCATCATGGTGAGATGCACTTCTGATATAGCCAAACTGAAAGATAAAAGGAGAAAGAGAGACAGAAACAGAAGGCAAAATTTAAATGTGCCTAAACAATACAACTCTGGCGAAATCCTTGGCAGAGTCGTGCAAGAGCCTGGTAAGGCCTATCTCAATGTCAGAAACTACTCAGGAGCTGCATCATTTATGCATCTGCTGGGCATTGAGGTAAGTTTCTCACTAGGTGGTGGCAAGTTGTCAGTTATGGGGGAACACTAGCTATTAAATGCCTTATTACTGCCACAACTCGCCCCATTAATATTTATTTTTCTATCTTACTGAAATCATCAAACAAGGGAGACGTTGAGAATTCTTGACATGTAAATCAGAGCTGGGGACATCAGCTCACTGTTTTCTCCAAAAAGTCTCTATGTTGGACACTAGGCATCAACATTTTAGGGCACCTTCTGTGGAAACTGACCGCATGTACTTCATGTCCACTGACATTGGCATCCAAAAAGTGGGCACCTCTAAGAATCCTCATCTTCAATTCACTTACAGGACACTTTTGCACTTCAGGCTACACTGGTAGCTAAGCTGTAATGCTGCAGCAAATACACTGGGCAGACACATCCAGCTCATGGACTGGACCAGACTGTTTCTCCAGGCTCTTCAATCGCTGTCATTGCACTCACACACCCTGAGTCTATGTGGATACTCACAACATCCCTTCTTTACATTGCCTTAGTATGCTTTTTTGCACTTCCCCCCCACCCCTCCTCAGCCAGAGATACCAGGCTTACAGTCCTGCTGCATTGCCTTGCTGCGGCAGACATAAACCCAGGAAGCTTCTCATGGTTGTCAGCAGGCCTCAGTCCAGTCAAAAGGGAAAGTTTGTTCATGGACTGCCAGCACAGTAAGTCAAGGGCAGTCTCTGATACTGATTAAGTCTTGGACAGAGTCAGTCAGGCCAGTTGGAGTTAGAATAGTGTCCACATAGGTGGTGAGGAGCTCAATGTCATGCAGTCCACCATTCATCTTAACCCCACTCTGTCCTATTGTGTGCTGTTTTCCTCCTGGAAAGAAAGATGGGATTTCTACTATTATTTAACACAAAACTGCCTTCACTAGTCAGTACACCATTGGGATGCCCACAGTTCAATTCGATATAAGATTGGCTTTATCAACAACCTCGTAAATAGGACCTGAGCCATTTGATCATCGTGTAAATATGATGCTAAAATTAGTCACATTGGAGCCATCCTTAGGGATATTTATAAGCCTGATCAGATGAATCCTTGCTGTATGCCATACAAACTCATGAAAGATGTTAGGGCCATCACTCTTGGTCCTGAAAAATGCTTAGTCTATCTCAGATTCCATTGGCAGCGTAAGGGATCTCCAAATCTGACCAACAGGTGAATCTCAATGTTCCATGCTGCTACAATGTGATAGCACATCGCAATTTCCACTAACAGGATGCTGCCATCAAGCCAAAAAGATGTCTTACCTATTGCACAAGTGAGAACCATGATTTATGAATTTCACTGCCAATGTGAAGTTAAATCTGTAAGCTGTACATCCCAATTACTGGCAAATTGTATCTAAAAGCATAACCCGTCAACTATTTGTAACAAGCAAGGTGCTGATCCAACCAGCCACCTTTGCGCAAACAACTAACAACAGTGTCCAACATTAGATATGATCTGTGACTGGACAACAATTGATTAAAAAAAAAACCTGACTGCAGTAAGAATTACATTGACAACCAATTTAGGATTGTCAGATGGACTCACAGTGTTGTGCACTTATGTGTGCTGGAACTATCTATATTCATGAACAGAGCTCTGATCTTTGCAAACAGAAAGCACATGTGCACACACTGCACTTGTTTCAACTCAACAAAAATGGTGACAGAGGTTCACTGTTTATTGTCAGGACAATGACTTACCAGGTCAATAACTAATCAGAGTCAACCTGCTTTAATTATGATCTAAATAAAACGTGGCAGTTTAAGGCACTAGTAGCTAATTCGTTCTACATGAAAATACTTTTATCAGTCAGAGTCTACTTGCCAACCAACCAGAACTCTCACACAGTATAAATATATTTTCCCCCTTTGATACTTCTCGCAAATTGTCCTGATCAGTTCAAGCTGAAAAGCTTCAAAAAAAGTGTCCTTTTTCAGAAATGCTCAAATTCTTTGGCTTTAAAATGTGAGTATTGTAGCTTTGATATTTTACTTAATACCGTGGTTCTCAGATTCTTAAAAAAAAAGACAGCTTCCACCCATTTCATACAGCTACTGTTTAAACTGAGTATCCTGTAGTTAAGTGGAACGCAGGAACAGATTACTTATTGATCCCAGAGAAGCTCAGACAGCAGCCATTTCAACCCATTGTCTGTATTTCCCTTAATACACAGCAGAGCTCCTGCTTAATGTTATTACTTTCTCATTTTATCCCTGCATATTTACTTATGTGATTATCCAACTCCATCTAAATAGTCATATCAATTGAATTGATTGTTTATAATGGGGAGAATATTCCTTACACTAATTATACATTTTCAGAATAATATTCTTCTGGTTTTCCCTTTATTCTAATAAAACTAAGTTTAAACTATGTCTCTTTGTTGCTAATTAAGCCACCAGTAAAACTTGTCTTTCATTATTTCTTGGCCAAATCAGTTAGTAATTAAACAACTGCTCAGATGAATAGACACCCACTTTTAGAAGGTTCTCACAGTAACTACGCCCTGTCACTCCTGTTGTCGTCCAAATAAATCTAGTTTCTCTTGGATCAACATCTTTTCAGTAATAGAGTTCCTTCATTGGCAACAAGGGCTGGAATTTTGTCAGAATGGCAGAGATGCTGATGCTGGGCCTGAAAGCCTGGCAATCCCCCTTTGGTCAGGTGGAAAATAGGCTGGATTTTACCACCCCTCCAGGAAACCAGGTCAGTAGCAACAGAAACAGGTAAAATGGCAAGGGAAGGCAGGGGTGCAGTGTCCATCACTTTCACATCGACATAGAATCCCTACAGGGTGGAAGCAGGCCACTCCCATCAAGTCCATACCGACCCTCTGAAGAGCATCCCCTCCAGACTCACACCCCACCAAAGTTTTGAGGTGTTGTCATCGAGGTAGTTTTCGAAATTACACTAGCCTATTCAACACAGCTCTCTTTATCTAATGAAAATACACATGTTCTTTTCCTCTCAGATTAACTAGAAGTTCAATGTTCACAAATTTCTATTTGTCATTCTTTTCCTCGCAGCATACAAATTCACATTTACCTCTGCTGAACTAGAGTTAGCCATCTACCATCCTAACTTGCTGATGTCCTCCCATCCAATGTATTCTTTGGCACAGTCTGCCTTGCCCACAATCTGTAACAATAAATTTTGTACCATTCCCCTCTTCACCAATGTCTAGACTTTTGTGTCCATAGGGATAGGTTTTGAAAATAAGTGATTCTGCAATAAGCTCTCTGCAGCAAGTGAGACTATTCAGGAGTTCACTCACAGAAGGCAGAATACATTGTATGACATTCACGCTTTTGAATCTTAATCGTGTACAGCTCGCTGATCACAGCAGTCAAACTCAAGTCTACACAGGGATCAATCATTTAGAGAAAAAGTACATTGAGAGAAGATAATTTCTCTGGTGGGAAGTCCAAATAAGCAGACGTAACCTTAAGATTAAAGCTAGGTCATTCAGGGGTCATGTTAGCACATGCCTCCCAGAAAAGTTAGTGGAAGTCTGATATCTCTCTCCTGAGATCCATTAAAAATTTCAAATTGTGATAACGGATTTTGTTAGGTAAGGGTATAAAGTATTGAACAAGCAAGGCATGTCAATGGAGTAAAGATATAGATCAGCCGGGATTTAACTGAATGGTTGAATTTGTTTGAGAGGCCGTATGTCTTACTCCTGTTCCTATATCTCTCGGTGAATGAGTAATCTCATCACAGATTCCCGAAGGCACATCCTTCAAATTTAAGAATGATTTACTAGCGCTGGAGAAGGGAAGAGGCTTTAGTTTTAATCTGGGTGAGATTCTATGTGGGCAGTAGGTACAAATATCTGAAACTCTTAGCATGTTGGGAAGTAAGATGAAACCTGCTGATATCCCTCTTAAAGCCTTGCTGATTGACTGGTCTGACATTTGAAATGTTAAATGGTCATTAACTGCACTTTAGTCAAGCATTCAGACTTTAACTCCAAGTGCACATATTTCTCAGCCATCCCAGCACACACCAAGTAAAACATGGTCAAAAGATTGTGGATAGCAGCTGGGCAGTTAACAGGGTAGAAAGGCTTTCAAGACGTGAATATGACAGCTGTTGTCTTGCCTAAATTAGAGGCTTCTTGTTTTCTCACAGGCCTTGTTCTGACTCTGTGTTTTTGCTTCTTTGGAGTCTACTTCTAGAACTTGGGGTTTTTTGCCATCAATCTGCCCTTCCCTGGAACCAGCTTTCCCAACAGCGTAGGAGCCACTTATGCATTTATTCTACCCCGGACTCAAGTGAGGAACAAAATGATCAGCAACAAAATAGGCAACAGGAGCAGAAGCAATACCAATGGAAGTAGAAATATCTTAGCAATTTCACTGGGTTTATGGAGACAGTGCTGCAGACAAGGTTGAGATATCCTAGAGAGGTAGTTGAAAAAAGCAGCAATGGGGCCAAGCAGGTATACATCTGGGAACTTGAAAGTGTAAGCTATCTTATGATGATGATTCAGACAAGGCTTTAGAGAGAATGCTGGAAGACAAATGTTCTGATATGGATACTCATATTGATCGACATTACAAGATCACTGAAGAAAGCATTTTGGCATTGGCACAGGACCAGCCAAGGCTGAGAAAGTGAAACTACATGTAAGGCAGCTCTCAACTGGATCAAGAGTAAGGTCTCATCATCTTTGATCATTTTTGTACCTTTGAAATAACTCTTTTTAACTAATGTAGAAACATAGAAAATCGGAGCAGGAGTAGGAGTAGGCTGTATGGCCCTTCAAAATAGCTAGGAAAGTAAGTTGCAATGAAGAAATTAAAACTTTACAATTGCATATGGAAAGCTTAGGTGACTAGGCCAAAATTTGGCAGATAATGTGTAATGTGGATAAAGTGTGGGAGGTTATCCATTTTGGTCAGGGAATTAAAAAGGCAACTTATTATTAAAACAGAGACAATAAATTCCAGGTGCTTCAGTACAGAGGGATCTTGGTGTCTTTGTGCAGGAATCACAGAAAACAAATATGCAGGTAATAAGGAAGAGAAATGGAATTGTGGAATTTATTGCACAGGAATAGAGTATAAAAGTAGGGAAATGTTGCTGCAATTGTACAAGATATTAGTGAGAATACTCCTGAAGTGTTGGGTACAATTTTGCTCCACTTACTTGAAGAGCGACATAGTTGTACTGGAGGCAGTTCATAGGAGGCTCACCAGATTGATTCTAGAGATGAGAGGTTGGTCTTCTGAAGAGAGATTGAGCAATTTAGGCCTATACTCTGTTGAGTTTAATAGAATGAGAGGAGATCTAATTAAGGTATGTGAGATGTGTGGCACAGTGTCTCAGTGGTTAGCACTGCTGCCTCACAGCGCCAGGGGCCTGGGTTTGTTTCCACCCTTAGGCGACTGTCTGTGTGGAGTTTGCACATTCACCCCGTGTCTGCGTGGGTTTCCTTAGGGTCCTTCGGTTTCCTCCCACAGTCCAAAGATGTGCAGGAGGATTGGCCATGATAAATTGCCCATGGTATCCAGGGATGTGTAGGTTAGGTAGATTAGACATGGGGAATGCAGGGTTACGGGGACGGGTATGGTTGGGATGCTCTTCAGACAGGCAGTGTGGAATAATGGGCTGAATAGCCTGCTTCCACGCTGTAAGGATTCTATTCTATGGTAAAGGAGATTGATAAAGTAGATGTAGAGAGGATGTCTCCTCATGTGGGCCCATCTAAAATGACACATCCTAGTTGTATTGGGAGGTGGTGGAGGGTTGTTTTTCAGGCTGGAGGCCTATGACCAACAGTGTGCCACAAAGATTGGTGCTGGGTCAGCTGCTTTTCATCATTTACATAAATGATTTAAATGTGAACATAGGAGGTATGGTTAGTAAGTTTGCGGATAACACCAAAGTTGGAGGTGTAGTGGGGGACAGCAAAGAAACTTATCTCAGACTACAATGAGATCTTGATCAGATGGGCCAATGGGCTGAGGAGTGGCAGATGGAGTTTTATTTTGGATAAATGTGAGGTGCTGCATTTTGGAAAGGCAAATCAAGGCAGGACTAATACACTTAATGGTAAAGTGCTGAGGAGTGTTGCTGAACAAAGAGACCTTGGAGCGCAGGTTCATAGTTCCTTGAAAGCGGAGTTGTAGGTTTGCGGATGGTGAAGAAGGTGTTTGCTATGCTTGTCTTTATTGGTCAGCACATTGAGTATAGGAGTTCGGAGGTCCTGTTGCAGCTTTACAGGACATCGATTAGGCCACTATTGGAATACTGCATTCAATTCTGGTCTCCCTGCTATAGGAAGGAAGTTGGGAAACTTGAAAGGATTCAGAAAAGATTTACAAGGATGTTGCCAGGTTTGGAGGGTTTGAGCTATAGGGAGAGGCTGAATAGGCTGGGACTACTTTCCCTGGAACATCGGAGGCTGAGGGGTGACCATTGTAGAGGTTTACAAAATCGTGAGGGGCACGGATAGGGTAAATACACAAGGTCTTTTCCCTGGGGTGGGGGAGTCCAAACTAGAGGGCGTAGGTTTAAGGTGAGAAGGGAAAGATATAAAAGAGACCTAAGGAGCAAATTTTTCACACAGAGGATGGTGCATGTATGGAACAAGTTGCCAGAGGAAGTGATGGAGTCGGGTACAATTATAACATTTAAAAGGCATCTGGATGGGTACATGAATAGGAAGGGGTTAGAGGGATAAGGACTAAATGCTGGCAAATGGGACTAGATTCATTTAGGATATCTGCTCGGCAGGGACGAGTTGGGCTGAAGGGTCTGATTCCGTGCTGTACAGCTCTATGAGTCTATGACTCTTTTAGGATAAGCAGAAGCAGATTTTAATTAGAGATGAAGAGAAATTACTTCTCGCAAAGTGTTGTGAATCTATAGAATCACTATCCCAGACTGAGGTTGTTGCTGGGACAGCGAGTAAATTTAAGTGGAAGATAAATTTTTAATTAGTAATGGGTTGAAAGGTTATGGAGCTTGAGCAGGAAAAGGGAGTTAAGGTTGAGATGAGGTCAGCCATGATCATATTGAATGTGGAGCTGGCTCGGAGGACTGAGCTGCCTATTCCTGCTCCTGCTTCTAGTTCTTACATCTGAACCTGCTCCATTATTCAACATGTTCATGGGTGATCATCCTACTATGTATCCTGTCCCTGCTTTCTCCCCATGTCCTTTGAGCTCTTTAGCCCTAAGAACTATATCTAACTCCTTCGAGAAAACATTCGGTGTTTTGGCCTCAATCACTTTTTGTGGAAGAGAATTTCACACGTTTTGGTGCCAGTGGAATAAGGCGTCACTGAACTGGAACTTCATTTTTTCTTTCCAACATTACTGTCCGTAAAAACAGATATTTTACTGCAAGCACCTTCCAGATGTCAGCTGACTGGTGATATTACCATTCATCACAGATCCCTCACAAAACAAAACTGTTCTTATCTTTGCCCGACCCTATTTCCTTCTGGATACATTAGCCAATTAGTCACAAACAGAAATGCCTCCTTTGCATCACTGTGCAGCTCCTGCCTGAAATTTATCCAGGAATATAAGCCTGTTATAATGTCTCTAAGGTTTCTGAGTAGGTCTGTAGCTTGGGTTGTGGTTGTTGAGGTTGGTTGGCTCGCCGAGCTGGTTTGTTGTTTCGCAGACGTTTCGTTACCATGCTGGGCAACATCCTCAGTTCAGCCTCTGATGAAGCATCGGTGTGTTTTCCCGCCTGGTTTTTAAACTCTGGGGTCCGTTGAGATGGATTGCCTCACTTCCGGGTTTCCTTCATAGTGGAATGTATATGGAGTCGAGTTCAATGTGTTTATTAATAGCATGCTTCGTGGAGTGCCAGGCTTCCAGGAATTCTCATGCCTGTCTCTGCCTAGCCTGACCCAGGATCTTGGTGTTGTCCCAGTCGAAGTCGTGGTTCTCCTTGTCCATGTGGATTGAGATGAATGAGTATTGGCAGTGTCTTTTTGTAGCCAGTTGCTGTTCATGTGCTCTTGTTGTCCTTCCTGTTTGTCTGATGTAGTATTTCTCTCAGTCTCTGCAGGGGATCTTCTAGATGACATTGGTCCTGTCTATGGTGGGGAATGAGCCTTTAGGTTGGGTGAGCAGTTGTCGTAGGGTTGTTGTGGGCTTGTGTGCCACTCTGATGCCCAGCGGTTGTCGGAGTCTTGTAGTGAGTTCTGACGTGTTCCTGATGTAGGGTAACGTGACGAGTGTGTTGGGGCGTGTAGAATCTTTCTGCTACTATTCGTGTAGGCATCTCCTGACCCAGTTCTTTGGATATTCATTATCCTTGAAAACCTGGAAGACATAGTCTCCTTCCTCTTGGCGTAGTTCCATGTTGCTGCAGTGTGTTGTTGCCTGTTTAAATAGTGCTCGCACACAGCTTCATTTGTGTGCTGGGATGGTTACTATTGAAGTTCAGTACCTGGTCTGTGTGTGTGGCTTTAAGGTGTACGTTCATTTGCAGTTCCCCATTTGTCTTGCGCTCTACCATGACGTCCAGGGATGGGAGTGGTTTGTTCTTCTCCTCCTCTCTGGTGAATCTTATTCTGGTGAGGATGTTGTTTATAGGTTTGTGTGTCTCTTCTAACTTGGTCTGGTTTAATGATGACAAAGGTGTCGTCTACGTAGCGTATCCACAGTTATAATGTTTCATCTCACTGACAAGGCTTGTACTGGTGAAGCTTTTTCAGTGATATTACCATGTGACTTGCCCAGGTAGACTTGCTGGACTGGAGGCCTGTGACCAACAGTGTGCCACACAGATTGGTGCTGGGTTCATTGCTTCTTGTCATTTATATGGATGATTTAGATGTGCATATAGGAGGTATGGTTACTTAGTTTGCAGATGACACCAAAATAGGTGGCATAGTGGATATCGAAGAAGATTATCTCAGAGTACAACTGGGCCTTGTTCAGATGGGCCAATGGGCTGAGGAGTGGCAGATGGAGCTTAATTTAGATAAATGTGAGGCGCTGCATTTTGGTATGGCAAACCAGGCAGGATTTATACACTTCGTAGTAAGGTCTTGGGGAATGTTGCCAAACAAAGAGTCCTAAGAGTGCAGGTGTATACTTCCTTGAAATTGGAGTTGCAAGTAGACAGGGTGGTGAACGAGGTGTTTGGAGTGCTTGCCTTAAATGGTCAGAACATTGAGGAGGGGAGTTGGGATGTCATGTTGCAGATGTTTAAGGCGTTGGTGAGGCCACTTTTAGAATATTGCATACAATTCTGGTCGCACATCTATAGGAAGGGTGTTGTTCAACTTGAGAAGGTTCAGAAAAGATTTTCAAGGATGTTGCTGGCAAATGAGACTAGGTCAGATTGGGACACCTAGGTTGACACGGAGGAGTCGGACCAAAGGGTCTGTTTCCATGCTCTATGACTCTATGATAAAGACATCTCACACATTAACGGAGGCATTTATTAAATGAAGTGCTTCATTTAGATTATAATGACTTACTGAACCAGAAGTCAACAGCAGGTTATGTTCGCAATCCGGAGAATTAGGTGTGCGCTACTGATTTGTTATTCAATTATTTTCAACCACACGAATTTGCCAGTTATTTGTCAATGATTTAATAAATCTTGGCTCTTTGGACAAAATATAAACAATTAAAGCAAAACTGATCTTATTGAATAGCAAATTTAAAATGTTTATTAAAGAAAAGATACACTTAGCAATCTTGGGACAATATTGTTTACAGCTTTAACCAGTCGTAGTTTATTGAAGTGCAAGTCTCTAATCTTGATCTCAAACTCACTTGTGGGGATTGAAATATAGGTCTTATTCAGAAACGTCTCTATTTTGGCTAGCAACAAATCCCAGCAGATCTTTAGATTTAGCCTTTCAATGAGCAACAAACCACATTAATAATTTATTCTAGCTGTTATCAGACGTCTGTAATTGGTCCTTAATTACATCTTCCAATTGATAAAACTTGGTTGAAAATGACTGAGGAATATCATGCATAAAAAACAATGGCTCCTTTACCAGTTTTAATTTGATTTTGAACATTTAAGCCAAGCTTTTACAAGGCAATAGTTACTAGTTTATCAGGGTTCCAAGAGATTCTTTTGCTTAGACATGGTCTTGCTGAAGCTATGCTTTCCAGAGATGTCTATCTTATTATTGCACAGAAATAAGTTAAATGAAAATGCAATCTTTGTAATATAATTGTTAGTTACTTTATGAACAAACGACCCCTTCAGCCTGCTATGCCATTCTATCTCCACACCATTTTCCCACCCTGACACCATATCCCTTGATCTAGAACTCTATCTAAATCTGTCTTAACCATTCTTGATATCTGAGCTTCCAAAGCCCACTGTGATAGAGAGTTCCAAACATCCGCTTCTCGTTGGTGAAGAAATTCTCCATTCCTCAGAGCCGAATGATTTGCTCCATATTCTGAGACCCTGTCGCCTGGTTCTGTACTTGTCAGCCAGGGAAAACATCTGTTCTACATTCACTCTGTCTCGCTGTTTCAGTATTTTAGAAGTTTCTATAAGATCACCTCAGATTCTTCGAAACTATACAAAGTAGATGCTCAACCACCTCAATCTTAATTCACTACCAACTTATTCAACAGACATCATTTTTGAAAGTAGCTAGTACTTAGTACAGCCATTCAACCAATGTGTTAATGCAAAATATGAAATAAAGGGTCCTGAGTCACAGTGGTAGTGTACCAGCCACTGAGCCAGAGGGTCAGGGTTCAAGTCACACCTGCCAAGAGGTGTGTCCTTACTTATCCAAAGTGGCTGATTAAAAAACTTTAAGAATAAAAAGTTCAGCCACATGCTAGGATTGAAACGGCTTCCTTGACCTTTTTAGTTATTATAATGAGCGTAGTGCAAAACTGGTCAAATTAAATTAAAAATAGATAACACGGTGTGAAGCCGGAGGAACACAGCAGGCCAGGCAGCATCAGAGGGGCAGGAAAGCTGTCTTAAATTTTTTTCTGAAGAAGGGTCCAACCCAAAACGTCAGCTTTTCTGCTCCTCTGGCCTGGTGTGTTCCTTCAGCTCCACACATTCTTATTTCAGACTCCAGCATCTGCAGTTCTCACTATCTCAGAAATTAAATTAAAATCCGGGTACCTTATATGCGTGGATGATGGTAGGGAAGGGACTGTTTTCCTTGGTCCTCTATTTTGATGGAGAATGATTCCAGCATTCCAGTGTCCTTCTAAAATAATGTTTGTGATGCTTAGGTTTAGAGCATTGTAGAACTGGGTTCTCCAGGCCACTCCCTGACACGGATAACAGACCAAGACCATCTGCTCAGCTGGTGATAGTACGGCAGGGAACCAATCACTATTGTTTAGGCCTTAGGGGGAGCTGAATTCAGTTGTTTCTGGGTTCACCATTTTATTGGAGCTGAGGCCTATCAACAAGCGCTTGCCTCAAAAAAAGGCAATTAGGATGAACTGGTTATGTCAGGTCAAGGAGGTGGGGCTGAGACGGAGGATTGGTCATGGGATGAGGCCGGGGTTGGGGAGATTTTGAAACAGATAAAATCCACATTAACGCCATTGGGCTGTAGGTTTCTGAGGAGGTATATGAGGTGCTGCTCCTCCAGTGTCACAATGCCGCCACCCAGAAGTTGGAGGAGCAGCACCTCATATTCCACCTCGCAAGCCTACAGCCCGATGGCCTAAATGTGGATTTTACCAGTTTCAAAATCTCCCCACCCCTGGCCTCATTCCATGACCAACCCTCCCTATCATCCCCCTCTCCTTGACCCGATACAACCTGTCCATCTTCTCTCCCACCTATCCACCCCTCCCACCTCACTGACCAAGAAGGGTCCTGACCCAAAATTTCAGCTTTCCTCCTCCTCTGATGCTGCCTGGCTGCTGTGTTCATCCAGCTCCACACCTTGTTATCTCAGACTCCAGCATTGACAGTTCTTACTATCTCTGAATTAGGAAGAACTAGTTCTGTTAATCTTCTGTAGTGCATCTATAAAAAGCAATGCTAAAAATCTGCCTGGGACTTTAGGATAGAGGCAGTAAACAAATTTAAATATGGCAGGACAGGTAAAGAAATCATAGAACTTCATTAATAGGGATATAGAGTGCAAGAGCTGTAAAGTTGTCCTTAAATTATACAGGGCACGAGTTGGACCTCAGTTGCAGTGTTGTGTACGGTTCTAGATGCCAAACATTAGCAATGATGTGGAGTTGCCAGTGTTGGACTAGAGTGGAAAGATGACAACAGGCTATAGTCCAACAGGTCTGGACAGAGTAACTGGGGAGGAAACATTTCCGCTCATAAATAAGATTGAGAACCAGAAAGAAGGGTTTAGGCCCGAAACATCAAGTTTTCCTGCTCCTATGATGCTGCTTGACCTGCTGTGTTCATCCAGCCCCATGCTTGTTATCTCGGATTCTCCAGCATCTGCAGTACCTTTTATCTCGGCTAAAGACTTAAAATGTTTTGAAATGAAGCAAGTACGAGGAGAGAAAAAAAAACTTCTTCATACATTGAAAGTTAGGGTCCAGAATACACTGCCTGGAAGGGTGATGGCCAAAGATTCAACTGAGGCATTGAAATGGGCAATCAATGATTATTTAATATAAACATGTGAAGGGTTATGAGAAAAAGGCAGGAATTTAGCACGAAGCCAAAATACTGACAAAGCCAGTAAAGACAGCTCCTTCTACACAGTAATAATTCTGTGATTCATAACAATTGTTCTCGCTCCAAATTCTTCACTGCAACGTTGCTGAAATGTGTCAATAATTTTACAGGGCTTGGCAGGTTCTGGGTAGGGACTAACTTGAGAGTGGGGCTGATATCTTGATATGAATTCTGCTAGGGTTAAGTAAGCATACCTCAAGCCTGAATAAACGAGAGCTCTATTTTGTTTAATTCTTGCAGGCTGCTTGCACTGAAAAGACCTTCAGTTTTGATTGAGTTTGACAGGTTTCTTACTGGTTCCATACACATCATATGCTTTTCAGGTGTAGCTGTGAAGTGTTCCCTATGCTGAAACATTTATACATAACTGAACAATACATAAAAGAATGTATAATAGGGCTAAGTAACCATTCAGTTACTTGGTTTTAGGTGAAAGACAGTTTGTGCGTAACACTTTAGACGATCTGCTAATGACATTGAATTCCACTATTCCACATTCACTGCATCAATATATCAGGGTTTGTTAAACGGCTCGCATTACTTATTGTGATTTTCACAAATAATGAATCGAGACAAATATGTTCAGACAGACATTGAATGTCTGCAGCATTCTGTACAATCTGGTTAAAGTTCTTTTTTCCATTGAACACAAAGCAACACAGAGCGAAACTCTTGGCAACTTCTTGACATTATTCACTGCTAGATTGATGAGTCAGTTATCCACAGCCACTGCTGCTCAATTTCTTTCACTTAAACTTCACTTTTCCTGGATTACAACAGTGGTTAGACTTCAAAAATACCTTAGTGGGCAGAACACACTTTGGGACATCCTGTGGTCATGAAAGACACTACATAAATGGAAGGCTTTCTCTTTCTCTTCAAACCAGTTGTGTAGGCTCTTGGCTGAAAAATTACCATCTGATTGTGATGAGCAGTATGAGGGTGAAGCTTGTCCTGTCGTGATAGGGACAGCTCTAATTAAAGAGGCCTCACCTCAATGAAAGAGCACCTGCGAAACCCTTAGAGATTAATATGAGCAAACAATGACAATATTTTTAAATGAGTGTAATGTTAATCAGACCTGTCTGAGATGCTTGTTAATCCATAGTTAGCAAACAATTTTTTACTAATTGCTGATCGCCGTAATTTTTTCTGGTGATGCCAAAGCGGTAAGTGCTGATAAAATACAATTTTCATGGAGCAGTGCACATGGGCTCTTTAACCCATCTCCACCGACTGTGAAGGGTGAGCTGTTTGATGCACAATGGGATATTTGCAGAATGGTGCAGAAACCAAGTGAGAGGATGGAGAGATTCTCTGACACAGCAATTAAAGTCTCAGTGCAGGTGATAAAAAAGGGATGACGTATTATACCTGTCAGGGAACAATGCACCCTCACTCTGCTACTTCCTCTCTCCTGAAGCCTCTGGTATTCTGTCTGTAAGCTTCAGAGGGTCTTTGAATGCTAAAACAATAGACTTAAGTTGTTGACTTCCAAATTCGATATTTATAACAATGGGGTGCTCAGTTGTAAGAAGAAATAAGTGACTGGAATTGATGAATCATGTAGAATTGATTAAGCAAGGTTTTATAAATACTTAAGAGGAAGACTAAGTTGTGTTGGTTCATTGCAGGATTTGGGGCCTTGAGGCCTTCTCGTGTTGTAGCTGACCACATCCACCTCATTCACTACCTACGGCGCCTCTATGGCATCGCTCTCAACCAATTTCTATGCTATCTTACCACACACCCTTCCTGGGAAATCTCAGAAGTTAGTGAATATCCGCCCAAATCGCGGAAATGCATCACTTGTGTCCATACCATCTTTAAAAACTGTGCAGTGCACCCGGACAGGTGCTGGCATGCTGAAGCCACCCTGTTCATTGTAGGTCATGTCCACAGGGTGCCAGAGAAGGAGAAAATGGCACTTCCATGAACCAACTGGGATCTGGAGGTGTTGGTGGATGGAGCTGGTGCAGAGGGGACCACACCACCAGATGCTGCCAGTCTGGTCCGAGTTTGCTACCTGGGTAAGTGCTGTACTAAGCTTGTGAAGCAACAGCCAGAAGTGCCAAAAGAAAGATCAATGACATCCTCACGCTCTTCTCTCGGCCACCTCAGAAGTATTCTATCCCAGTCACTATATTTACCTCCCCCCAAGGTTCATGCTGTAACACTCTCACTGTTGCCTGTAACATGTTCTCTCACTCACTGATCTGCCCTCAGCCTCCCACATCACTAATCCTGCCTGCCTCAGCACCCAGCTGGTACATCTCACCACCGTTCCTGCACATGCACCAGCACTAACAGTTATGCCATCCATTGGCATAATGGACTCATTATGACTCATTCCCCCCATTTGACCCATTTCAGGAGAAGACAGGCATGACAGGTCAGCAAGAGGCTGATGAGTGGAGAGAGACGCTATGTCAGGTTCCACATCGCCTGAGAGGACAGAATGTTGGCCATTGTGGAGAAACCAGGGACTGCCCTTGCTGAGATGCAGAAACATCCATGTCCCACCGAAGCAGTAAGTACCCCTCTGCATGCCACTGCTACTCTCCCATTAACGTCAGTATAACCCTCAATTATTGGATACCTGTTCTAACCATTGGCCCTCTCTCTCTTTTGTCTTGCAGATCTGGCAAGCCTACTCTCAACCTTTGTGTTGAAATGCCCATCTCTGTCAGAAGCACCATCCTCAATCTCTGAGGACAAATGCACAGAGGCATCAGAGGAGGCTTTAGCAAGGCTGCCTTCTGCACACCCCACCATCCCAGTAACTAACACCTTGATGGGAACCATCATGGTAGAGAATGAGTGTATACAATCTGGTGAGCCCCTCACTATGACAGCTAAGCAGGCAATGGCCTTAGAATAATCGCCCAGGCCACTGGCTCTCAGAGACTACCACAAACCAGGCACCGATTCAGGCCCAGGGACGAGGGGATACTGGGGTGTTGATAATCAGGGACTTTCTCCAAACGCATAGGGAGAAGCAGATGCATCAGGCAGATACATGGACACAGAATCACCAGTTTATTACAGCTGAAGGAAGGCATTTGGCCTATCATGCCTATACCTGAGGATCATTACCTCGTGCCAAACTGCTAATTTCTCCGCATACACTTACACATTATTTTTGTTCAAATAACCATCCAGCCTCTTGAATAGCTCAACTGAACCTGCTGCCACCACATTTCCAGAAGGTGAATTCCATACCCAAACTACTCACTAACTGAAGGTGTTTTCTCTCAAACCACCCTTGCTTCTTTTACAGATAACGTTAAATCTACGTTCTCTTGTTCTTTTTCATTTTACAAGTAGGACCAGATTCTTCCTATCTACTCTATCTAGCCTGCTCATAATTATCAAAAATATCAATCAGATCTCATCTTAGCCTTCTTCTCACCAAGGAGAACAGTCTCAACTTCTTCACTTGACTGAACAATCAATTCTCATATCTGAAGTTCTTCATCCCTGGAACATAGAACATAGAACAGTACAACACAGTACAGGCCCTTCGACCCAAGATGTTGTGCCAGCCTATTATCCTACTCTAAGATCAAACTACCCTGCACACCCTACATTTTACTATCATCCATTGGTGCCTATCCAAGAGTCGCTTAAATGTCCCTAAATGTCTTGTAAATGGTTTCTTCATTCACTTTAATGCCTGCAGCCCCCTATCCCCAAGGCTAAAGTGCTGAGCTCACTGCGGCAGCCGTAGCCTTTCACATATGTTGGATGCTGTGTATCTTGCTCTGGGCTGAAGGTTGGTCCCAGGCAACATGGAAGTGGTTTGGAGCAAGCAGTGAGCTGATTCTGCCAGGTGGGTACTTCCTGGGGTTTCCTTGTTGAGTCTTCATGATGTCAACGTTATTTGGTGAGTTTGTTAAATTGGGAATGTAAAGATCAATGAGACAAATTGTGGTATTGAAAATGTGTTTTATAAGCTATAATGAGTGTTAATTGGACAATGCCACACTGCTTGAGAAAAGCATAAAAGATAGAATACAATGATCTCAATGTTGAGACTTCCCATCCAATTCAGCCACACATCCTGCCATAGCCTATGATACTCAGCCCCCTACAAGTTTCTGCCCTCTGAGTTTCTGTCTTTCATTTCTAATTCTGACAATGACTTATTATCTTTTAAGAAACAGGTTGACCTAACCATTTTCATTAGCTTAGGTGAACTGTTTTCACCCCACCCCTATAATTGTTGACACTAAAAGAATGTATACTTCTATATCCTTGGCCCCAGGACCTAATGATTCATTCAAATTACAATTTATTTTTTGTGCAAAGCAGTAGGCAATCAATGTTACATCCTCTTATCAATATACTACTCCAACTCCTAAATATTCCAGGATATTCACCTAAATATTCCAGGATACTAAAGCAATTGAGAACAAATACGTCTAGCAGGATATCAGATGTTTTGATCTTTTAATATAGTTGCAATTGTAGCAATTAATAAACTAAAACCTAATAAAAATACCTGGTTCTTGTTTATAGATAGTGCTTGAGAACTTTTAGAAGGGTGACCAATGTGGGCAATGGTGAGATTTGTGGCAGAATCATGCAAGATTCTGGTGAGGCACATCGTAATGTTCAGAATAACTCACTGCATCTTTTACGTCTCTGCTGGGTGGTGTCATACGTTTCTCACTAGGCAGCAGAGAGTTGCCAAAGAAAGGTGATTATAGCTTGTTAAATGCATTGTTAATGACACAACTCACATCATTAATATTCAACTTTCTATTTTACCAAACACACTAGAAAAGCTAGATGTGGAAAATTCTCAACATGGAAATCAAAATGTAGACCTGGAGACTTTAGCTCACTGTTGATTGCAAACAGCTTCCATTGTTGCTCAGCACCAAACAGCATCTCAGAGCGTGATCCATGAGTATGCATCCGTCACCTACAGACATTGGCATCTAACTGTTACCAACCCCTCATGATTCTCCCAGCATCTCTCCAACCTACTTGCAGGATGTTTAGCAAGCACTGACCTACATCACAGGGTGCACTGGCAGTCGTATTGAAAGGTTGTTGCAAGGACACTTTGCACACAGAGGCTGCATCTCAGGCTAATCGATGACTCTCTTGGTGTTTGCTTTTAGAGCTTGCTTGCATGGTCACATCATCCCTGCCATGCCTTCGCTGTTTGCTTCAGGCAGAGCCAATGGTTATCACTACTGTGTATGAAAATGTTTTTTGTGCAGACACACAGACACTCTACTATCAATGGGGAATCCTCTGGGGGTACAGGTGACATTTTCAGCACAATACACTGAGACATCAATCTCGCACTGACAGTTGTATTGGCGGCCTGCGCAGTAAACAGATAGTACTTTTATTCAATCAAGTGACCGTGTTGGAAAGTGGGTGGAGGTTAGTCGTCCATCCAGTAAAGCTGGGGGCTGCTGTCTGTCAAAGGGTCCCAGTACTATCAGTAACAGGCACAGTCCATGGCATTGGCCACAATCAGGCGTCAGTTCAGGCTGGAAATGGTCAGGGGGTATGTCTGACTACAGCCTGGGGACTGGGCAACAGTCTGTCCTGTAGTGTCAGCAGCAGCAGTCGGGGCAATCATGTATTATCAGCTGGGAATCTACAAACACAGTGGTCAGCGGTCTGGTCAGTGACATCTAGGTGTTGTTTGTTGACATTGTTTAGGGGTCTGAGTGATACTGTTCTGAGAGTCTGTCCATTGTTCATCAAGGGTCTGCAAGGTGGGGGTGGAGGTGTGGCTGTAGAGGCACTGAGTAGATCAAAGCAGTGGGGGAGGGACATAAAGCAGGGGAGAGAAAAGCAGAGGCATATGTAGAGGTGGGGGCAAAGATGGTAACAGGGTGGATGGAATAATCCAGGTAAATGGGGGTGTGTAACTGCATTGAAGGGTGTGGTAGGCTAAGGGAGGGAAGGTTATTGGGTTATTGACAGTGACTACCACTATGGTCTCCACAGAGGGAGAGTAAAGGAGTAGGCGTGGGCATTGTTAAGGTGAAAGGCTGGGGTTTGGCGGCAGAAAGGATACTTGGATGCAAAGTTGAATGTGATGGGTCGCCACGTGCAGACACGGGTGAAAATGGGCTGTCAGGGTTGTGTGAGATAAAAGGGACATGGTGGCTCCAAGGAGGGGACCATATCGGGTGACCAGGCAGGGCCCATTGTCAACAATGCAATCACTTGCTATTCTATAGATGCCAAATACAACTGGAAAATTGTTGGGTCAGCACCTGGGGTCAGTGCCAGTTTGGTGGGTTGAAGCATGGGATACATGACTGCTGGACATTAGGATATTGAA
The DNA here is from genome assembly GCA_024137785.1 of Ginglymostoma cirratum. Classification (NCBI taxonomy): domain Eukaryota; kingdom Metazoa; phylum Chordata; class Chondrichthyes; order Orectolobiformes; family Ginglymostomatidae; genus Ginglymostoma; species Ginglymostoma cirratum. Next base: position 7,813,381 of record JAHRHZ010000126.1, on the reverse strand, counting down.
GGAGCAAATAAATGATGCATGAAAATAAAACCTCAAGTTACATTTAATTTCCAAACATTTCTTCACCCAGTTGCAATGCATGCAAAGCAAACGTGCTTAGGGTTCAAATGGTGGTCAAAGGTGATTTGCACCATGTCAGTGACACTTCAGCGATGCAGACTTTAGTGGCAATGACTTAAGAAGTCACTTGTTCAACTGTGGGAGGAGGGGATCATTGCCGCATCGTAAGGGTGACAATGGAATCTAATGAGTTCAATGAAAAGTGGAATGGTTGATGTGGATCCGTGATGGGAAAGGAGTCAGATTGCAGCAGAGACTCCTCCCTTTTTGAAGTAATGTGTTGGTTACTCAGCTGTCATGGCACCAACACCCAGTTGGTGCCTATGCTTCAAATTATGCCATGATGCAGCAGACGATGTGGCTGCTGAAGATGCAGTTCTGTTGCTTGGACTGGTCCGGGAGGGGGTGGTATTGCTTCATTGTAGCTTAGAGAGAGTGTGCTGCAACATTGAGCTATGCCGTACTCTGCACACTTGGAGCAGGCAATGAAGAACTGGGAGATGGAACCTATATTCCAAAGAGAAGGATAAGGAGACTGGGGAGGAGGAACATCTCCTTGTGCAGACAGACCTCAGCTGTGCAGGACCTGATTGACCTGCAGTTCCAGTTGATGGGAGCTGGGCATAGCAGACCCTCATGGACTGTAGAATAGTTGTTGATCAAGTTGCTGGTATTTGATTTGCATTGTGGAAGCAAACTGCAGCCTCTATTCATTGTTTATATTCACTTTTGTTGGATGTAAATAAATGCTCATTTTTGAACTGCCCAGTTGCTTGACGTATGTGATATTTCTCTACTGGATAATGACAAGCTGTGGGTCTCCTGTGGACAAAAGGGGCAGAATAATAGAGAACTCCAGAGGCTGACTATAAAGGATATAGCTAAGGATGGCTAAACTATATGGGTTGGTAGTTAAACAGTAGCTAGAGCAAGAGAATGGGTTAGATGTGCAAGGGATTGCCAGCTGTGCAAGTTACATACTTCGAGCAGCATGGCTTTGTAGCTCTGGTTTCATTATTTGAGATGTAATGCTGGATTGCCAACTCTCGTCCAAATGCACAGTGTCTTTTCAAAGATGGTTTGGGTGCAAGGAATACTGGTTTTTCCAACAGATACCTGCTGAATGATGAGTTGTTCTGAGAATGTTGTGTGGTAAGATGGAGATAGAAATGAGTGAGAAGAACCCTATAAGCATTGGGTAAGTAATTAATGAGTTGAGTTCAATATTACATCGTGAGAAATCTTGCTAGGTCTCGTGAAGAAAATCCCTCTAAATAACGCAACACAACTGGCACTTAATCAAAAAAATACATAAAGTTCAACCCAAGGTTACATTTTAAATTGTAAAGTATACAAAATCCTGATTATTATCTTGAAGCTGAGAAACAAGCCTTAAGTTATACCTAATGTAAGTAAAACAGACACAATTGCGTAAATGCAATTATTTTTGCACCTTTAGGTCATCAAGGCTAGTTATTCATAAATAACCACATTAACTATAATTGCCTTGATACTAAAAATTTAAGCTCATTGTTTAAAAATGTAGCTTAGGCAAAAATAATACTTCAAGTCTACAAATGGCAATAACAACATTTTATATGCCTGACCTCTCAGTCTCCTGATATTTTTTGGCTAGACCAAGGGAAATTCTTAGCAAGATGCCCATTAACAAGTAGTTCCTTTCTCCTAGTAACTTCTAGAAAGTAAAATTGTACGGTACTTACACTGTACAATTACAGTTACTGCTTTCAGGTGATGCCTCAGGGAATTTCTGGATTTAATGTTATATTAGCGTGGATTAAGTCTTGGCAAAATGTCTCAGAATGTTTCCCATTGACTTTCACAGGTTTTCTCCAAAGATCAAACAGAAATTGATATGTGTTTTGTCTCCAGCAGGATATCTTAATCTGATGTGAAAATGGTCTATATTATCTCCTGGAACGTAAGAATTTAGATATGGGTTGTGGTATTGAAAGCTCCCACAAATACTTATTACAGCTCATTGATAAAAAAAATTATATTCACTTCATTGTCTGTGCTAACAGCATGCTTCCATCAGCAAGTCAAGCTTCAAGTGGTTTGAGTTAAAATGGAATCAGAAACCTTTCCACCCTCAGGTGATGTGAATCTGGGATTTGAGAGTCATTTCTTTAAATTATTAACCCTAATACATTCTGATCTGTCTCATGATCTACCACAGATGCTGTGTTGGATTTTTTTCCTTCTGCAGAATATTTGCACTTGGTAATGTAATACTTATATTAGATCCTCTAAGATAAGAACAAGACATAGGTAAGGTAGTACTGAAAATTCCATTCAAAATTTATTAACAACCCATTCCTTTCCGTTGATCTATGCACCCTTCTGCAACAGACATTATCAAACACACATTGATACAGATATGGCCTGGGGCGGACACTCGCTCATATAGATGTGATCTGACACCATCCAAAATGCATGGATACTGATATGATCAAAAACGGGAGTGTAGGACATGGTGTCAGATTATATCTGTAACAACAGAAGTATCAGAAAGACACTGATACAGATACAGTCTGACAATAGCTTGCCAGTAAAACACCCTGTTAAATCTACTTTTGCTTCATGATTCAGTTCCACTGCTGCTGTCTGCCCTCCCAAAATTACCTGCCAACTGTCCAACATCAACAGCAAGCTTTCCACCATCCTGCTATCAATGCTGCTGTATGTACCATCTTCAGGGCCTGCTCCAGCCTTTCACTGCTCTTATCCTTCCTAAAATCAGTTAATGTTCTATTATTATTAACATATATGTAATACAAGGTCAAAATACCCTTCTTGTTACAGAAATGCAAAATGAATATCTTCTTTTGAAATCAAAGGATTGAGAGTTCATTTTGTTCATCCTCCATTGTGCTGGCAGCAGCAAAACATTTCAACATGTATAATTGGACCTTGTGACATTTCACTTGGTTGTTGGAACAAAGGTTGTTTCTCAACAGTGTTGGACTTTAAAAGCTGATTGATAAGACATGAATTTACTCTATCAAAATTTGAAATTTTATTTTACTTATGCTTACATTGGCCAAGAATTTGTCAAAAATAACATGAGCTCAAAGTCACAACCACGAATAGGATAACTTCAGACAAGGATAAATGTGCAATTAAATGCCACCAGCAAAGATAGTTATCGAGTTGTACTGCTTTCATTGTTATCTCCTGAAATTCTATAGTCCTTCCCGATATATCTGCTCTTTTAAATCTGGGCTCAAGAATTGCTGATTTTAGCAACTCAACTATTAATGGCCTCGGCTTCAGCTACTTCGGCTTTAAGCTCAGAATTCCCTCCCTAAAGCTCTCTGTATTTCTATTTTGCTTTCCTCTCTTAAGACAAACCTTAAAATCTACCACTTTGACTGGGCTATTAGTCATCTGCCCTAATATTGCCTTAGGTATGAATAAAGGAAAAAAAAGGTAACTGCACATCATACTTTGTTTGATAATGCTCCTGTAAAACGTCTTGCAGCTTTTTAGAGAAACTGTGGTCACAAGTTGCTATTTCTGACGAAATCTGTATCTTTCTGTTTGACTCACTATGAAAAATGTACTGAATAGTGTAAAGTTGTTGTTTTTGGAATGATAGAATTGAATTAAATCCATTTCACCCTGAATATCTTTTTAACAGTATTAGAAACTTGATTTTCAGTTTATTATCGTCCTTGTAGCTTCATAAACTTCATTCTAACTGTAGTCTGTTCTGAACTGCATGATATTACCAACGTCACTTCCTCTGTCACCGAAACCCTCAATCATCTTCTGTATTTTAATGTGCTCTGAACAAAGGTCAAGTTCATGAGTAGGACATTCGTGTCTCATCTATACGTTTGAGTCTCCAAGTATCACATTCAGCTGTATATTAAATGACCCTGGTATTCTTGGGATTAATTTCAGTTTGTTTCCCCACCTCCTTGTGTGGCTTCAGCGATGAGTGGAATGCTAGGGCAGAGGCGTAAGTGGCCATTATTAGTTATTTATCCTGTTTCTCTGATCTTCTGCTGAAGTCATGATGAGAGATCAAGAAATTCCTTGTGAACATTCCAGACTTTTATCCAGACATATAATTTCACTTGTGAAGCAGTAAGTATTTGCAAATATCAAGAGATACTGCAGTAGCAGAAGATGATAGCTCACGACCAACTTTTCAAGGACACCTGGGTTGGGCAACAGCGACATCGACAATCTATGAAAGATCTTAAAAAGAAGGCAAAGTTGTTCTTTCCAATACTGGTTGATGAATAATTGTCAAATCAAGGCTCAGACATATTCCTTCGTTTGCAGAGAATAGATGCCTGCTTATGAATGCATGTTGCTTCTAACTTTGGGAGCTTGGATGATTATGTAAAATTGATTATTAGTATAGTTATCAATATCATTCTATGCTGAGTGGTTTTACAATTAAAGGGAGATGGCAGGCTACATCTGGGTCAAGAGTTTCACACTTCTCAGGTCACTGAGATAAGGGGTCAGTCAGATGTCTGCAAAATGGGAAACGATAATATAATTCAGGTCTTGGAGAGAGAAAGGACTGCAGATGCCAGAAGCAGGTCAAACAGCATCCAAGGTGCAGGAAAGTCAATGTTTCAGGGTGCAACCCTTCTTCAAGACTGTGAAGGGAATCCCAGAAATAAATAGTGGGACTGGTGTTGGTCTGGGGAAGAGTAGGTGAGATGGAAACAGGTGGATGCAGGTAGCGGGTAAAGGTGGTTGGTCAGTGGGAAGGGTGGGACAGACGGATGAGTGGGAAGAGTGGCAGGTGGGGGTGGAGAGATTTTGAAGCTGGTGATGCTGGTAGCAGGTTATTATGGTTGGTCTGTGAGAAGGGTGGAGCAGTTGGCTCTGCCTGTTTTTCAGTTCTGAGGAAGGGTCACTGGACCTAAAACATTAACTCTGATTTCTCTCCACAAAAGCTGCCAGACCTCCTGAGCAATTCCTGTTTTTGTTTCTGAATTACAGCTTCCGAAGCTCTTTTGATTTTTTAAGAAAGTAATGTGTTTTTTTAAGGCAGATTACTAGAAAATGCATTTACTATGAAACAGTAATAATACTCAGCAGTATAACTGGTTACAGGAGTCCTTTATTATTGCAAACTATACATACAGTAAAAAAAAATGCAGCATAGCCTTTTCATTTTGAAATGCAAGTTCAGTTTATAAGGAAAAAAGAATGGAAATGTGTTATATTATTCGTGGTTTTTTGTTAGTCCAGATTTCGGAAGAAACATTTAAGAGCTGACAATCATATGTTCTAAATAAACAGCACACAATGCAATGTTATGTTAGTAACTACAAACAACTTTGATTTTTGTTGAAAGAGGACTTAAAAGACTCAACTCTAATATGTATCAAGGCGATGGGATTCCAACATGTCTATACAATCAATTAACATGCTAACATAAATACAGGGCAATTTAATCTATAGCAAAATTGTTAAGTGCTACTGCTACACATTTCTGGCATATATTTATAGTCCATAGGATGACTGTTATAACTATTGAAAAATTAATTACTTAAAATTACATTTCTCTTATCCCACATTTGCAGCTGCAGTACTTAGCTGTGATCGGGCATGATTAAACATTTCCTGAACTCCTATTTTTCATACACAAAACAAGATGTCTATTTTTAAATTGAAAGGCACATCGCAATGTGACTTCTATTTACTTCAAACTACTAATTAAAAGTATATATACTTTTAAAAAGATGATTAATTTTTATTTGAAGACAAAAAACATCACTCAGGTAGTCAAGGCATCCACGTTCTTTAGTAATGTTTTAGTCAACGTATGGCAAGAACGGTTTGTTGCCATAACCACCACTGGCTAAATATTCCAACTGCTGCAAATTTCACCATAATAATGTGCATATGCAAAAGTTAACTAAATGCTGACAAATTATTCTTTTGGTTACGTAATGCCTATGCCATCTGAATAACCAACTTACTCTGAAAACAAAGCAAATCAATACTATGACTCGTTTTCAGGTTCAATGCCAGGAGCAGTGTACACAGGTCATTTGTGGAGGAGGAGCCTAGGCTTACTGCATCACAATGTGGCCACGTACGATGACAGGACACAATTCAAAGGAAGTTGATTTTCAAAATCATAGTTGAGGTTTTTACATGTGTTTTAGCATTGTGTTTCAATTAACTGGCTTGGATTATAATTATTAATTTATGCTTTCAAAAATTACAGAGCTAACAAGTACTGCAATAATTTTTAAAGGGTACAGACCTATTTCTGGAGGATCCATATTTGAAGGTATAATTGTACAAAATATACATGTTGACTGAAATATCTTTTGTTCATTTTAACGTGTCTAATAATGGATGAGATTTCACTATAGAAACGTGCAAAATATTAAAGTTCATGACATTTCCAGACTACCATATGTAGCCCCCTACATCATATTCATCATCGTCATCTTCATCATCTTCATTGTCAATTTCTGTATCCTCTTCCTCATCATTGATTACTTCCACATCATCCTCATCATCTGACCATTCATGGAAGTCACCACTGCCAAAGTCACCTGAAATCTCTAGATCACCAACTAGAAAATAGACGACCAACACATTTACTTGTAAGAACATTTGTTCTAAGTCAGGCAACAATTATTTGCCTAATTGTGCTGATAACGTACAGAATAAATTACATGAAATGGAATTCTAATCACTTTAAATGCTCATCACAAATGCAACTGTTGTTCAAATGAAATAATCTATGATACAAATCTTAAAGAGAAATGAGGGAGTCGATTTCTCTATGTTGGTCAGTAAGGAAATGTACCACTTATACCTGTAGGCAGCCTTGAATATCATTGTATTTCAGGTTTATGGTAAATCAGCTTTTGGTAGTAATGTGTGCTACCATGCTTCCATGACCCAGGCATTGGACAGAAAATCGAAAATGCCAAAATACCATTTAATTCACTATTTCTGAAAAGGCTAAGTGACGTTTCTTGTATATCTACAGCATTGCAGGAAACTGCAAGCAAAGTGAAAGCAAGGAGTGTGAAACATAGACTAAGAAGCAATCTGAGGAAGACCAAGACAAAGGTGATGAGTACAGACCTAACTTGGAAGCGAAAATTGAGGTAAACACACATGCAAAAAGGTTCACAAAGCTTGGCCAGATGGCTATATATGAAGAGAAATGTGCGCTGAGACCCACAGAGAATTCAAATAACCAAGGCCTACTTTGTTAGAAGAAACTGAATTTGAATCTTAGGAAAAGGATACTTATATGCTACATTTTATCATCTATGTTATACACTATGTCTTAGAGACACGGGCTTAATTCCTCCCACTTCCTACAGACAAAGTGGGTGGCCATGGGTACCTGCATGGGTCCAAGCTAAGCCTGCCTCTTTGTAGGTTACGTGGAACAATCCCTCTTCCTTATCTACACTGGCCCTAAACCCCACCTCTTCCCCCGTTACATTGATGATTGCACTGGCGCCGCCTCGTGCTCCCACGAGGAGCTCAAACAGTTCATCCATTTCACCAACACCTTCCACCCCAACCTGAAGTTCACCTGGACCATCTCCAACACTTCTCTCTCCTTCCTGGACCTCGCTGTCTCCATCTCGGGTAACCACCTAGAAACCGATGTCCATTTCAAGCCCACTGACTCCCACAGCTACCTGGAATACACCTCCTCCCACCCACCTTCCTGCAAAAATGCCATCCCCTATTCCCAATTCCTTCGCCTCCGCCGCATCTGCTCCCAGGATGAGGCATTCCACTCCCGCACATCTCAAATGTCCTCATTCTTCAAGGACCGCAACATCCCCACCCCACAGTGGTCGAGAACGCCCTTGACCGGGTCTCCCGCATTTCCTGCAACTCATCCCTCACACCCCATCCCTGCAATGATAACCAAAAAAGAATCCCCCTCGTCCTCACGTACCACCCCACCAACCTCCGGATCCAACGCATCATCCTGAAACACTTGCGCCATCTGCAATCCAACCCCACCACCAAAGACATTTTTCCCTCCCCACCCTTATCTGCTTTCCGGAGGGACCACTCCCTCCGCGACTCCCTTGTCCACTCCTCACTCCTTTCCAGCCCCACCACACCCGGCACTTTTCCCTGCAACCACAGGAAGTGCTACACCTGCCCCCACACCTCCTCCCTCACCCCAATCCCAGGCCCCAAGAAGACTTTCCACATCAGGCAGATGTTCACCTGCACATCTGCCAATGTGGTATACTGCATCCGCTGTACCCGTTGTGGCTTCCTCTACATCGGGGAAACCAAGCGGAGGCTTGGGGACCGCTTTGCAGAACACCTGCGCTCAGTTCGCAATAAACAACTGCACCTCCCAGTCGCGAACCATTTCAACTCCCCCTCCCATTCCTCAGACGACATGTCCATGCTGGGCCTCCTGCAACGCCACAATGATGCCACCCGAAGGCTGCAGGAACAGCAAGTCATATTCAGCCTGGGAACCCTGCAGTCCAATGGTATCAATGAGGATTTCACAAGCTTCAAAATCTCCCTTCCCCCAACCACATCCCAAAACCAGTCCAGCTCATTCCCGCCTCCCTAACCTGTTTTTCCTCTCACCTATCCCCTCCTCCCACCTCAAGCCCCACCCCCATCTCCTATCTACTAACCTCATCCCACCCCCTTGACCTGTCCGTCCTCCCTGGACTGACCTATCTCCTCCCTACCCCCCCACCTACACTCACCTTTACTGGCTCCATCCACGCCTCTTCAACTTGTCTGCCTCCTCTCCACCTATCCTCTCCTCTATCCATCTTCTATCCGCCTCCCCCTCTCTCCCTATTTATTTCAGAACCCTCTTCCCCTCCCCCATTTCCGATGAAGGATCTAGGCCCGAAACGTCAAGCTTTCCTGCTCCGATGATGCTGCTAGGCCTGTTGTGTTCATCCAGCTCCACACCTTGTTATCTCGGATTCTCCAGCATCTGCAGTACCTATTATCTCTGAGACTATTGATGAGTTGAATGCATTGCAGATGTGGACTTACAGGATGATAATCCGTATTCCTTCGCCATTCTGTCTGTATAAGATATAAGTGCTAGAACTGGCCAGATAAAAGTGGGACTTAGTGTATAACATCAAATTGAAAAGAATACAAGAGACATGGCTACATTATTACAGCAGTTGGTGGACAGAGGCAATTATTGAATGGAAAAATGCAACACAAAGTAAGCACTGGTGAGCAGTAATGGCCTGAAACTGAGGGAAGTCTTTCCATAGATCACCATTAGTATGATACAATAAGTAGATTCATGCTGAAGATAATGAACAAGAAGCTAAGGCCCACATAATAATTTATTACTTACACTCTATAGTGTGAGAATATTTTAATTAAAGTCACTGGTTACCTGTTTCACAATAATGTGTTTCATTCATCTGGAGTATAAACTCAGTTTGTCACTGTTGCATATGATTTTAGCTGCAGGCTGTCTGGTGTATTTGGTGAATCTGCCTTTCCATACCAACCTAAAGGCCTTTAATGTGTCAATTGCCCCTGGAACTGTGCATGGTTAACTCTCTGGAAACAGTCAATCAATCTTTTTATATGCCTTAAGCTCTAGTATAATTCGAACCAAATGCATTGTATATCACTTTAATTTAGATTTTGGATTTTGTTGTATTTGTTAGCTAAGAAGATTCACATCTGTTTAACATTCTTTGAAATAAACTGTGGAACTAAGCTATAACATAAAAAGAATTCTGACAAAATCTATTGGTGAATAAAAATAGAGGGCTGACTCTCCTAGGAGTCCTGTGATGTCAGCTATGGTGAAATGTGTTGCAGAATCAGGCGACAAGTTTGGTGAAGATCATTTCAACATTGAGGTTATTTCACTCCACCTTTATACTTTTCACGAGTGGTATGGAGAGATTCTCATTAGAGAGCAGTGATTTGCTAATTGATGGCCATTCTTGGCTTGTTAAAAGCTTTGTAAATACCATAATTCGTATCCTTAATATCCAGACTCCCATCTTACCACACTCACTAAATAAGCTAGACATGCAGAAAACTTGACAGGGAACCACAGCACATACTTGGCGGATTCAGTTTGCTACTTCCCCAAGTGATCTACATGTTACACACTGGACAACAACATATCAAGATATGATCCACAGGAACCAGCCGAACTCACTCCTGCTCCTTGGACATTTGCATTCGGAATCAGCCAATCCATCATGCCAATCCTCATACTTCTACTGTGCAATGTCAATGTGCTCCAGAAATATAGGGTTGCATTGAAGTGCAGACCAGCAACTAGCTCTGGAAAGCTGCAGCAAGGGTATTGCGCACAAGGACAGACGCCCATCTCAGGGACGCTCACTTGTTCTCAGTGCTTGCTCACTTAGGACCGCTCTGCACACTCACAGCATCCCTGCCTTGCCTTGCTGTGCGAATGAGTGCCGTCACGCAAACAGGCAACTTGCCTTGCTGCCATGTAGCGCTGAGTCTAGAGAGTGCGCATCATGTAGAACTGCAGGGTGCTAAATCCATCTCACACCTGTGCCCTGTGCCATCAGCTTACACACAACAAACACATGGCCAGCAAAAAGGCAGCAATGTATCCAAATCTTATGGGAGCAGTCTTCGATTGGTACCAATCAGTCAGGGGTCCTGGCACAGTAAGCCAATGGCAGTGTGTATATACTGTGCATGGTGTGGCATCTGGTCAGCAGGGTGGAAGGGGTTAACAGTCTAGGGAACCATGCTTCCACATTCCAGGGAGCGGGCCATCATCAGTCCATTGGCTCTGAAGTGAAAAATCGTGGGGGCGGGGAGATTTATAGGCACCAGTCAGGAGTCTGGATACATTTTGTGCAGGGCAGTCCAGGCAGGTCGGTAGAGTGGGGCGGGCCATAGTCAGATTATCGGGTCTGTCCACAGAAAGTAACAGGGGCTGAGGGGAGGAGAAGTGGTATTGAGCCTTATTGTTTAGTGAGGGGCTAGGGGTTGCAAGTTCTAGGCAAGGACACCTTCCAATTGTAATGGGGAGCAGCAGCATTTGCAAAGGGTTGAGGATAATGTGAAGCATTGCTGGGAATGGTATGTAATGGGGGAGTGAGAAGGGGAAGTAATGCACGGTCCCCTCACTTGCCAGGGTCTGGGTGGGAAGGGTAAGCAGATGTGGGTGAATTTAGATCGCTTGACTGGGGACTTTGTGAAGTATGAATCCCGTGAGGTGGATGGGATAAGCTAATAGAAAGGGAATGTGAAGATTTGGGGGCTCATTGATACATGCAAGCTGACCCTGGGACCGCAGCACTCACTATTGCCTTTCATGATGCTGGAAATTGAAAATGTGTAGTGGGAAGAAAAGGGATGTGCGCCCCCTGGCAGTGGTTGGGGTAAATGACTTGACCTGTGAAACAGCAAGCTGCTACAGACACCATTCACAAGGCTTTTAAAGGGGAAGAGCAATGGCTGTCACATTGCAACACGCAACGTTGGTTACTTATGACAGGTAGAGCAAGAGAAAACAGGTTGCCTACTCCCTTGCCATCTGACAGCACTGACCCCCTCAGTACGTTGCAATGCCCGGCACAGCCAACGCTGCACAATTCTGCAACAATTACATTACAGACAGAGCAGCCAGAGGTAAGTTGACTCTCCACAGCTTGAGCTTCCAAGAGTTTGAGGAAAGCAAGTAGTATGCAGTTGGATGGCTGGGGCACCTCCGTAGTGTTCTGCGTGGAAACTGCTGAGGAGTCTACGTGTGGCTGTACCTCCAGCCGGATGCCTCCCGGCACTGCCCAAGCTCCTTGAGGGACAGGGGTGCCTGGACTGGGGTAAAGGTTCCTGACCAGGGTTGGGCAGGTGGCCTGGTATTTAACAATCTGTTGAGTACTGCAGCCTGGTCTATTTCATTCTCGATCAGCTGTGAAACTGTCACTTTGAGGTGCTCACCAGATTGTGCTCTTGCATTTCTCTGTGTATGGTTTCCTGCCCTGCCCCCACAGTGTCAGTGTCTGAATTGGTGTTGGGGGTGCGGTGGGGGCGTGGGGAGGGGCGTTGTTGCACAAGGTAGCCTTGCTGATGCTTCCTCCCTATGCCTTGGTACTCTTGTCCTCAGAGGTCCACGATGGTGGCTCTTTCTGCAGCCAGTAGATTCTCCGCAGACATCAGGAGTAGGCTTACAGAACCGAGAAGATAAGAGACAGAAGACATCATGGCCAACAGTTAGAAGTGGTGTGCAATCAGTGAGTGATAATGGTGTTAATGGGAGAGTACATACTTATTTGCTAGGCAGGACATTGATGTTTCAGCTCCCCGCAGGAGCAGCCTTGGTCTTCTCCTGTGAGGGCCAGGATTCTCTCCTTGAATGGGATAAGGGCATTGAGGATATTGACGATGGCCACACTCCCCATTCCCTCTCATATGGGCTCACGCTGCTCTGTAATGGGCTCTCATTTCCTGTGGTGAGAGAAGAGGGAAATGTATGAGATCACGGTGGGAGGCACAGCTGTTAATGTTGATGCTTTTGGCAAAACATGGTGCGTTGTACCAAAGGACTGAGGAGGCAGCACTGAGGGCAAACAGGTTTAGTAAAATGATATGCTGAGGGGGAAGAGCAGGTAAAGGAAGGAGTTGCAGGCAACAGTGATAGTGGTAGGACATGAGCCATGGTGGGAGCTGTGTGCAGTGATACTGATAGAATGAGTGTGAGGTGGCTTACAGCAGAATGTGGCACTTACCCTGGTGGCGTGTAGAGAGTCACTGACTTTCTGCATTGCTGGTCATTCATCGCACCCTGGGTAGTGACCTCAAACCAGGCTGGTAGGGTTTGGTGATAACAAGGTGTAGAGCTGGATGAACACAGCAGGCCAAGCAGCATCATAGGAGCAGGAAATCTTGACGTTTTGGGCCTAGACCCTT
>JAHRHZ010000126.1:7776652-7800003 GCA_024137785.1 Ginglymostoma cirratum | reverse complement strand
GTGTTCATCCAGCTCTACACCTTGTTATCTTGGATTCTCCGGCATCTGCAGTTCCTATTATCTCTGGTATGGTTTGGTGTTTTGACCTCCTCTGGCAGTCCTCTGGGAAGAGGACACCTCTTCATTGCACCATCCTGTTAATCAGGACCTCCAGGTCCCTATCAGAGAATTGCAATATCATTTTCTCGTTTGCTGACATCTTGTGCATACATCTTTGATTGAGTAATGTAGCTTCATAATGCCAGTATTCTTCCAAGCATTTTAAAGATGTGAGCCCAAGAGCTGCTGGACTTTTGGTGGATATTTACTGAGTGGCGAGCTGTTACAGGCACATCAAATAGTAAGATGGTTTGGAATCAGACGCGAGACACACCACTGGGGCTTGGTAGGCAATTAATAAGGCAAGTTTGGTAAGACATCGCAAGAAAGCTCAAGGCATTATGGCAAGAATTCCTCTGACAAACTTGATGCAAATTGGACTTAGCCAAGAAAAGTAAGATTCAGCCCAGAAATTATTAGTAATTAGCAGTATTCAAACCAATTTCTGAAAAACCAGCACTGCTACACTGCATTCATTTCTAAAGAAGGGTCTAGGCTCAAAACGTCAGCCTTCCTGCTCCTCTGATGCTGCTTGGCCTGCTGTGTTCATGCAGCTCTACACCTTGTTATCTCTGCTACACTGCAAACCTCTTCACCAACAAAATGTAGTAATAGCACAATAATGTTTTTTTTTGCTTAATTTAAGCAAAGATGAGACAGATTCTTGTAGAGGTTTTAAATATTAGCATATGAGACTAAAGGTTTTGTTTTGGTTTAAGTGCATACCGCAATCTGGTGATCCACTTGATCTAGATCCTCTCATTTCATTTCCATATCGGTCAACACACCAGCATTGTCCTACACTGCCGTGACACTGGATTGCTTTATAATAACCATCTTCATCACAAGTTGGAATAAAAGTTCCTGAGGAAACAAAATGCATGTTATGAAGTACACATAAGAACAATTGAAATAACAGCAGTATGTGGAAGCCTGCTCCTCGCACAGAAACAAAAGAATCTTGTCAGCTTCATGAACCTGGAATTGCCTTGGATGGTCTATGATGACAAGTTAAATTCTATTTTTAACCAAGAAGAATTCTGAACACTTGCAATGAGAATGTGCTACCAACATTTCCTTAGTATTTACTATCGTAATTTATCAATAAAATCTGCAGGCACTTTTCTTAAGAGATTAAATTTTAAGTGTTATTTACTACTATAAAAGACAACCAAGTTCAAAAATTTTGGCATGAACTCTGGTGTTGGCAGTGTCATCTTGCCATGGAAGAAATGAGATAATTCAATTCACAGCTACAGACTTTTCTGGTGCCAACTCCACCTTCCCTCCTCAAAAATATTGTCCTATCTTCTAAAATCATCTGTACTGAAATCAATTGGATCCCTCAGTTCGAGCTGATCATTTGTTTTGAGATGAACTGTCAGCAGAATATCTGAATGGTTTTTCACTCATTGTACGCGTTGCATTAAGTAGCTTTAGAGCACTTTTATCCCCATCAATGAGCCATTATCATTACCTGAGAAGAAAACTCAGAATTGCTGTGACATTAACACATACATTTCCAATATTTCTCTTTGCAGCTTTAACAGATAAGTTAACTTATTTGAAGTAAACAGGTTAATTCTTCATAAAGGGTTCAGGAAATAATATTTTTTCTACTTAATACCATTAAAACAAAAACAGTAATATGTATGTGACAAACATGAAGTCACAATAGTCTGATCAGACCACAGGGCTGCTCTCTCATGAGAGAGAGAGATGACTGGTGACGGTGATGGAGGTGAGAAGCTGAGAAGGAATGTCCTTCATGATAACCTCGGCTGGTGCCGATATTGATAAAAATATGCACTTAATATTTAAATAAAATGTATAATGCAACCATTTAATAACTAATACCCTTTATTTCTTCCATATAACATAAATTCATTGTATGATTAATATATTGGAAAGGTTAAAATAATTATTACGATATGAAACATATCCCATAACAATTGGTAACTCATCTTAAGAAGTTTTGTTGGTTCATTTCTTTTCATGCTATTTCCATTGATTAAATTAAGAGGTTGTTCAAAATAAAACTCAGAACTCACCAAGCAATTTCATTCCGCGTTGCTGTCTTTGAATATTGTTTAGTTCCATCTGGCAGGGTGGCTCTGGAATGTATTTAACGTGTTGTGTGAAAAGGTTGCCACATGATCAAACACAAAACTACAAAGCCTCATCCATCAGATATGCACGAGCAAAACTTACAAAGTACTTACACATGTCCTAATTATTCTGTTCTGCAGTAAAATGAGTATATTTGTTTGTAAAATTAAAATCTGAGACAACGGTAAGGTTTCGTACAGAACAATTTTTTCTTTAAGTCGAATACTAGTAGAGTATTGGAGCATGTTGGTATTAATTCACTGGAAGCACTGGGGGAAAGTTTGTTCTTGTGAAGTTGCACTATACAGACTATGTCAATCACCTGGTGCAATGACTCATTATCAATAGGATTCCCTGTTAATATCAATAAGGAAACAGTTACGATGCGCATGCATTCCCTACTAGAATAATTGAGAAAACACACAGAGGTTGCCCTGCTCAGTGCCACTTCAGTGAGCAACTGTTTCAACAACAACTTCTATATTGATAGCACTTTTAATGAGCCAGACCAAGATGCTTCAGAGGAAGTAATTAAAAAAAGTGACATCAAGGAGAATTAAAGTGATCAAAACTTTAATCAAAGTGACGGCTTTTAAGCAGGCTCTTCCCCTGTAATTTAAATTGCTGTTGACTGTATGACCTAGAAAATCCACCGTAATTACTGAAACAGAATTAGTCATTTTTTGCATCTAGTTTTGAGCTAGTTACTCACACTTTTAAAGTTTGCAGTGTCAAGTATGATTCCCTTGTGATTGGATGTTTCATGCTACATCCTCCACAAAGTTCCTAAAAACCTCAAGGATTACAGTCCAGTATAGTGCAGAGATGTGTCCTGCTCCCTCATCCACCTCGAAAGAGGAATTTTAATGCTACCACATAATTTTTATAAAGGGTGGTTAGCTATTCAAGTGCTCTTTATCAAAATTTGGTTGCAACCGTACTACTGACTTCCAATTCAACAATAGACAGATATGTACAATAAGATCAAATGTCCACACACTGAAGCTTTACCTAACTTTGGGCCTAAAAATGGGCATCATTGCAATCCCTCGATTCTGGAAGAGGGACTTCCATCCCCTGGAACAGTTCCCTTACATTGACAGAATGGCAAGGATAGGCACAAACCCCAAAAAAGCTTTTCAAGGTCAGGACCTGGTATGTATGGATCACAGCCAGCCTGACACACTTACACTGAACATACATCAGGAGATTGATGGAATATCAATGCAGCTTCAGGCTCTCTCTCTTTTATCAAGCAAGGTTGTTAAACACACATTTTAAAGGTTTTCTTTGGCAAACTTTTCCTTTGCATTGATTATCTTGATGACTCAGTTTCTACATTATGACAATGGAAGGATTATCCAAAGAAATAAATTTGATCAAATTGGCAGTACTAAATAGAGAGAAAAACCATCCAACATTTACAAATGGCTTTAGGGGTAAAAACCTTCCCAATATATTTTTGGGCTTATTTCTCAGATTAGTCTTGCTTAACTTTGACATTTTACTTGTTAGGTTTTCATTTCTTCACAAAGATAGCTGTGAAGGCCTTACAGAATTAAAGTAATAGAACAACTAAACAGAACCACAGTGCTTACAAAGCTCCAGTTGGCCAAAATCAATTTGGAAGATAAATAAAGGTCACATCAAAGAACTCGTAATTTGAAGCAAGCAAGCAACACATGGCGTTGCACATTTCTAGCAAAAGTAGTTTCCACTTTAATAAGCGCACTCAAAATATGGATAACAAAATCAATAAATAGCATGTACAAAAAAATGTCTTCTCATCTTCTTGGAATCAAGGATGACTTATTTCCACTCCAGCTGGCTGGCTTCTGAGATGGCTGATTAGTCCAATGTGCAATCTGCAGACTCTGCCTTACCTAGGCCAGATGGCTATGGAAGGAATGAGTAGATGAGTTATTTGGAAGTTAATGCTTACTCTGGTGCCTTGACTTTGCCTTTCATGTTGCTGACAAAATCTCTCACTGTGGTAAGTGCACTTTCAAATGAGGGTTTTCCATTTTGGTTAGCAACAAGCCAAGATATTTCATGAATCAGTAGGAATGTTGAAGTATCCGCAAATGCTCTGATGCCACACTGAGAGGTAAGGGGAGGGGAGTTCATTAAGGTCAGGGAGGCAGCTAATGTTCACTGGAGAGAATATTTTGAAGAACTCCTCAACCGAGACTCTGTCATTGTTTTGAACATCTTCAATTCCATTATTCAATGGCTCATCTGTCACTGTCTCAATGGTCTGAAATGGAAGGTGGAAAAGCCATCCAACAGCTGAAAATCAACAAATTCCCTGGAGAAGATGGTATCCCTGAGATTCTGAAACATAGCAGTGATTCACTCCTGGCATTGTTACACAACCTTATCTGGGAAAAAACAAAATACATGCCAGAGGATCTCAGGGATGCTGTGATCATAACATCATTCAAAAAGAGACACGTCTGATTGAGATAATTACAGAAAAAAACCCTGCTGTTTGTCACAGGGAAGGTGATTACAAGGTTCCTCCTCAATGCCTCCTTCCAGTAGCTGAGGACTCATCAAAAGGTCACCAGACATGATATTTTACCACGCAACAGATTCAAAAAACATACAAGGTAACAGCACAAAATGACCTTTTCTGACTCTATCAACTGCTAAGGCTGATGGGAGTATCCTTCTCAAATGTACCTGTCCTAAAAGGTGCATCACCATCTTCCATCTACTCCATGCTGAGATGCAAGAGATGATCCTCTACATGAAACCACCTCAAACTAAATCTCAGTGAAAAGTGGAGTCAAACAAGGCTGTGTCAATACAGCAATACTCTTTTCTATTTTCTTTGCTGCAATACTGTACCTCAACTCCAGTAAATTATCACAATAATAGAGACAATCTACTGAACTGGCTGGAAGTTGTTCAACTGCACAATTTCAATACAGAATCAAAACTTTTCCAACCTCAATCATTGAACTTCATATGTAGAAACGCAATAACTAGATATACGTGAGACCTTTATTTCATTGTATTCCTAAGTCATATAGATCTCTATTATGTTTTCAGTCAAATCTCATAGGGGAAAAAACCCTAAAATTAATTTCAAATGTTCTTATGTGAACAATGCTGGAAAAGAGTTTTACTATTTTCTGTGATGCCATGCAAATTTCCTTTCTTTTTTCTTATCAATGGTTTTGAGAGGCATTAACTTTCAGAAAATGTAATTTGTGCTTAAATTCAAACCTAGAATTCTAGTCTGAGAATCCACAGGCACTGGCTTTTGTTCAGGAATTATCATATATTTTGTGTGGAAAAGGTGGCAGGCAGTAATTGCTCTGCCGTCTTTGGACACACCTTCCTTGCTGGCATTTCTACTGGTAAGAATTCAGGAAGTTGTAAGACAACTGGAATAATGGTCTCTCAACTGACTGCACTCCATGCTCTCAGGTCTAACCCTGTCTCAAGCCTGCTGACAAGGTTGGTGCTGCCGTTGTCTGGTGTACCGACCACTACGTTGCAGTGGCTGAATGCCAGCTCTCAGCTATCTCCTCCTATCTTCCCTGGACCATGACCCCACCATTGAACACCAGGCCATTATTTCCTGAATGTCACTAATCTCATTTCATCTGATGATCCCGCCCCCATACATCCCACCCGCTCCCCCCGCCCCGCCGACTGTCTCCAAGCTCATAGTCTCCCAACTCACTTCTACTTCCTTCCTAAAACCCACAAACAGGATTGACTGGGGAAACCATTGTTTCTGCTTGCTTCTGCCTCACAGACCTCATCTCTTCCTACCTTGACTCAATTTTTCCTCCCCATGTTCAGTCCTTTCCCACTTATATCCACAAATCTTCTGACAGTTTACATTAGCTTCAGAATTTCCAGTTCGCAGGCTCCAGCCATCTCCTCTTCACCTTGGATGTGCAATCCCTTTACATGGCGGCACGGTGGCTCAGTGGTTAGCACTGCTGCCTCACAGCGCCAGGAACCCGGGTTTGATTCCAGCCTCGGGTGACTGTCTGTATGGAGTTTGCACGTTCTCCCCATGTCTGTGCGGGTTTCGTCCGGATGCTCTGGTTTCCTCCCACAGTCCACAGATGTGCAGGCTAAGTGGATTGGCCATGCTAAATTGCCCATAGTGCCCAGGGATGTTGAGGTTAGGTGGGTTAGGCATGGGAATTTAGGGGAATAGGTCTGGGTGGGAAGCTGTTCCGAGGGACAGTGTGGACTTGTTGGGCCGAATGGCCTGTTTCCACACTGTAACCACTCCCATTCCCCATGGTTGACTGGGCCCTCAAGCGGTGTCTAACCCATCTCCCGTGTTTTGGCCCTCACTCACTCTCTTCCCTCCCACAACAGCAATAGGGTCCCCTGTATCCTCACCTGCCATCCCATCAGTATCCACTTCTAAAAGATCATTAGCCACCATTTCTGCCACCTCCAGACGCACATTTCCCTTCCCTCTTGTCAGCTTTCCACAGGGGCCATTCCCACCTGGACGTCTTGGTCAATTCCTCCATTCTGAAAATGTACCCTACAGCCCCATGGCACCTTCCCATGCAATCATACAAGGGGTAACACCTGCTTGTTTACTTCCTCCCTCCTCACTCTCCAAGGTCTAGACATACATTCCAGATGAAGCAGCAATTTACCTGCGTGTCACTCAATCAAGTCTCCTTCATTCGCTACTCACAATGTGGTCTCCTGTACACTGGGGTGATCAAACGCAAGCTGGGTGACTGCTTTGCAGAATAACTATGTTCTGCCCACAAAAATGATCCGGAGCTTCCAGCTGCCTGCTACTTCAGCACACAACCTTGTTCCCTGGCCAACATCTCTGTCTGGGGGTTGCTGCTGTGCTCCAGTGAAGTTCAGCACAAACTAGTATATTAGCACCTGATTTTCTGCTTAGGGACCCTATAGTCTTCAGGACTCAATATCAAGTTCAATAATTTTATGGTCTGAGTACCTTCTCTCACTTCCTAACACCAAATCCCACGCACCAGGCCTTGTCAATACATAGGCTGTTACCACAACCAACCCATTGTCAACTACTATTAATAGCTACTGATGTTCCCAGGCTGACTTTTCCTATTTCTTTGTCTATCCAACTTTAATCCTCTCTCTGTCAGGGCTCCTTCTCCACCTATCGGTTACTCCTCCCCTTCCCATCTTCAGAATATATACTAATCTCTTTCCAGGAACAATCAGTTCTAAAGAAGGGTCACTGGACCTGAAATGTTAGTTCTGCTTTCTCTACGCAGATGTTTACAGACCTGCTGAGTTTCTCCAGCAATGTCTGTTCTTCATTTCTGATTTCTAGCACCTGAGGTTCTTTGGCATTTTTGGAATAGTGGTCAACGGTTCAATGTAATGGAGATGAATGTGATTCTTTGAATTTTAAATGTTATTTAAATTGTGATGTTTTGGGTTAAAAGAACTTTGACCTTAATAGAAGACAAATGTAGGTCCTTCATAATAAGAAACAGAAGTTGTAACCAGGACCGAAAGGGAAGACAGACTAACTCAATGCATATTCGGTTCTGTCTTCATAAAGGACGACACAAATAATGCTCCAAAAATATTGGGGACTTCAGGGTCTAGTGAGTGTGAAGAACTGAGGGAAATCAATACTAGTAGGAAAACAGTGTTGGGGAAGTTGATGGGGTTAAAGGAACATAAATCCCAGTAATGTACATCCAAGAGTATTTAAAGAAGTGGGCATAGAAATAGTGGATGCACTGGTTCTCATCTTTCAAGATTCTATCAACTCTGTGGATTGGAGGATACTTAATATAACCCCACTATTTAAAAAATCTGGTAGAGAGAAAACATCAAATTATAGAAGGATTGTCTCACATTGGTAATAAAGAAAATGCCAGTGTGCATTATAAAGTTTTAATAGGAGGGCGCTCAGAAAGCAATGACAATCAGACAGGGTCAGCATGGATTTATGAAAGGGTAATGACGCTTGGCAAAACTACTGGAATTTTTCAAGACCTCACTGGTAGAAGAATTAGGTGAAGTCAACAGGTGTAGTCTACTTAGATTTTTAGAAGGCTTTTGAAAGATCTTGTACAAGAGATTAGTATGAAAAATTGAAGCACATGAGATTGGGGTTAATGTGCTGACATGAATAGAGAACTGGTTGGCAGACAGACACAAAGAGTAAGAATAAATGGGTCTTCTTCTGAGTGGCAGCCAATGACCAGTGGGGAATCTTGGCAATCTGAGGGGAGTTTTTCTTCAGTCTTCAATTAAGTTGATGTATCTCATAGTTGCAGCGAGTATAGGAATAATTGTGTGGTTTGGCAGACACATATCTAATGAAGCAGTCTGGTCTTCCTTCTATGGACCTAAATTAGAGGAAAAACAATTTCTGAAACAGACATGCTTCAACATATGTCTGATCTGTTGACTTTCTGACATTCATTGCACTGAGACAAATCAGTAACCCTGAGAAGGGGTGCAAGAAAATGCCCCTTTGGAATTGGAAACAATTTAAAGTACAACTCTGTCCTGCCATCTGTACAATTTGAATTTGACGGCATACTTCAATTCAGATGCTGCTAATGCCAACTAATTCAGATTGAATATTTACTGCTTTTATTTTCTCTGGATTTCCACCTTCAGTTTTAATATCAAGTATCCTTTTCATTCTTAGCATCAACAAAAATTATTTCACCACGACCCCTAACGGCAGTAATACGTTTATTCAGTATCAGCTATAATTAAGTTGCTAATTCTATTTGTTCCTTTGAATTTTCTCTTCAATAATTCAAGGCTTGGACCTAACTTTTGAGCAGCAGAGAAGGAATAAAAGAGCAATGAGGATAAAGAAATTAGAATATGAAAGGAAGCTAGTGATAAATCTAAAAATGGATAGCAACAGTTTCTGTTCGAAAACAAAATTAGTAAGTAAAGTATGTGGTAGTCCTCTGGTATGAGAGTCAGGCACTAATCATTGATAACAGGAAATTGTGAATAAAATGAAGAAATAATTTGCTTCTGTCTTCACTACAATGGATAAAAAAATTCAAGATGCGTTGGTGATCATTTTCTAAAAGTCACTAGATACAGGAAAGGTCCCATCAGACTGGAAAGTAGCAAATATAACTTCTGCTCCTAATTCAAAAAAGCAGTTAGCAAAAACAGGAAACAATGAGTCAATTAGCTTAATGTATGTCATGGGAAGATATTAGAATTGATCATTAAGGAGGTTATAGGTGGCTCTTACAAAAATTCAAGGTAATCAGGTACAATCAGAATGGTTTTGTGAAAGGGTAATCATGTTTAACTTCTTTGAGTTTTTTGAAGGAGTAACGTGTACTTTGGATGAAAGGGAGTGTGTAGACACATTATACTTAGTTTTCCAGAAGGCATTGGACATAGTGCTAAATCAAAGGTTATTGTGCAAAGTTTTCGTGGTGTCGGGTGTAATATGTTGGCAGAAAGCAGACAATATGCATAAATGACTGCTTTGCTGATTGTCAGGATGTGACTAGTAGAATTATGTAAGGGTTTGTGA
Source organism: Ginglymostoma cirratum (assembly GCA_024137785.1). Classification (NCBI taxonomy): domain Eukaryota; kingdom Metazoa; phylum Chordata; class Chondrichthyes; order Orectolobiformes; family Ginglymostomatidae; genus Ginglymostoma; species Ginglymostoma cirratum. The sequence goes on along the minus strand of JAHRHZ010000126.1, from coordinate 7,790,273 downwards.
TAGGGCCTCAGTCTTTTATAATTTATACCAATGTCTTAGATGAGGGAAGTGAAGACATAGTAGCTGCCACAATGCTAGGTAGGAAAATATGTTGGGAAGAGGATATAATAAGTTTGCAGTTGGATAGAGATAGATTGAATAAGTGGGCAAAAATCTGGCAGTGTGGAAAACTGTGAAATTGTTCACTTTGGTGGGAACTTTTTAAAAACCAGTGTATTACTTCAACAGAAAATGACTGCAGAATTTTGAGATGTGAGGGAACTAGATGTTCTATAAAAATTGAGTGTATGGGCACAGTAAGTAGCTAAGAAAGCTAATGTTTACTACGAGAGGAGTTGAGCATAACTGTAAGGATATCTCCTTCATTAATGTGTTGGTGAGATCACATCTCAAATATTCTGTGCGGTTTGGGTCTCCTTAATTAGGTGGGGATGTAAATGTATTGGAGTTGGTTCAGAGGAGATTTGCTAGTTTAACATCTGAAATGCTTGGGTTGCCTTATTAGGAAAGATTAGGCAGAATGGGCTTGTTTCCATTGGTACTTTGAGGAATTAAGAGTGACTTAGTTGAAGTATATAAGATCCCATATGGTATTAAAAAGTGCACAAGGAGAGGGTGTTTCCTCTTATAGGTGAGTCCAGAACTAGGAAGAACCGGTTAAAAATTAGACATCACCCTTTTAAGGCAGAGATGAAGATGATTTATTTTCTTCTAGATGATTGCCTGACTTTGGAAATCTGCTACAGATGTAATGAAGGTAATGTCTTTGGATATTTTTAATGTGAAATTAATCGATTTTTGCTAGGTAAGGGAATCACAGTTTATTGGGGGTAGATAGGAATGTGAAATCTGAAACACAAATAGATCAGCATGATTTTTTTGAATGGACAGAAAAGGCTTGAGGGGCCAAGTAGTTTACTTCTGCTCCTAATTTATATGTTTGCATGTATGGGCACAACAAAGGCAAAAATCTGGTTACACTCCAGATTCACTTCATTATTTTGTACCTTACTTCCTTAGTTGAACTGGACAGTTGTGGAATTACTTTTTCTTTCTATTTAATCAATAACTGTTGAATTAGGGATCCCATAACATCAAAAATATCTTTGGTGATAACAGATTTTGGTCAGGTGGTTTAAAAAGAACATTAAAAATTTGTATTACTTTTATAAATCTGCTTTAATAAAGTTGAAAGTATTTAAATGATCCTTAATATACCAAACTTAAATAAATTAAACATCAAGAAGTAAAACCATGATAGGTAATATTACCCATAACAAAAAACCAAAGAACTGCAGATGGTGGAAATCAGAAAAAAAATCAGAAATTGCTGGAAAAGCTCAGCAGGTCTGGCAGCATCTGTGGAGAGAAAGCAAGAGTTAACATTTCGGGTCTGGTGAGCCTTCTTCAAAACTGATTGTAGCTGGGGAAAAGCTGGTGTGTATGCTGGAGAAGGGGTGGTGGAGGTGAGGTGAACAGTAAACAATAGGTGGAGAAGGAGCCCGGAGAAAAAGTAGTTGAGCAAAGGAATGGGTAAATGTCAGCCTGGGGAATGAATTGCTGCTAGTGGGGACCATTAGTGGCTGACAATGTGCCTTACCCCTACGCCCACACACCAGACCCTGTCATCACATGGCCTGCTACCACAAACAACCCACAGTCAGCCACTTACAGTCCCATAAGCAAGTACTCATTCTCCCAGCTTGACCTTGATCCATTCCTTTGTCTGCCTAACTGTTTTACTCTCTGGGGTCCATCTTCACCTATTGTTTACTGTTTTGCCCTACCTTACCCCTTCTGCAGCATATATCCCAACCTTTTCCTAGATGTAATCAGTTCTGAAGAAGGGTCACTGAATCCGAAACATTAACTCTGTATTCTCTCCACAGATGCTGCCAGACCTGCTGTATTTTTTCCTACCAATTTCTAATATTACCCATACTTTCCCAAGATGTGGTTTTCTTTTGTTTAAAATCAATTAATGTTAAAAGGTACTGTCCTTATAATTCCCCTAAAGGCCAGAAAACATCCATTTTGACACTGACTAAAATCCAGACTGATCAAAATGCCATAGACCATTTCCTCATTTGCATCATTTGAAGCAGTTACTTGTTGTACATTATCATCATTCATTATTGCCATGGTATAGCAATGGCAAGTTCAACTTTAAAGACACCATAAAGCAATTATCAGGCAATTGATTGCACTCCCGTTGCACTGAATGCTCTAATTTTTAATTGAAAAGCAAAAGACATGTATCTGCAACAGTCCAAAACCCATCCTGTGGCTCTATTCTCTTCATATATCCATGTATGTTTCTCTTCAAATTTTAATTCATTTGGATTTAAAACATTTCACTGTATCTATCTCAACCACTCTTTATGGCAGAATATTCCCTGCCTTGACAATTCTTTATGTCAACAGATTTCACCTGATCTCTATTGAGAATATTAAAGTGATAGCCACTTGTCAATAACTCACCAAACAGAGTAAACAGTTTTTTTAATAATCCTTCATAAGTTGCCATCAGGCCACAACCAGAAAAAGTAAATGATTTGAAATTCATTATTTTAATTGAGACAAGCTGCCTGTGGAGGTACAGCAAATGTTGACAGCTTAACCTGGAAATATTACAATTTACACTGCATACAATGTATGCACTTCAGACCCAAATATCAATCATAAGTAACTTGATTTTATACCATCCAAATCTTTTCTCTCTGTTGTAGTTTTCCATTCTTGAGAAGAGTCCAATGAATCTATGCTGTAAGTTCTTAAAGGCTTTGATGTCTTTTTGGGTGGTCTAAAGTTGCACAGTGTTCTGTAATCCAACCACTGCTGTGCACAAATGTTTCAAATTTTGTTGATCTGGACATAATAATTAATTTCTGGAGCTTGCAGAGGAACAAAAGCAGCATTCATTTTAGCATTGCATCAAGGAGTACGAGCAAAACTGCCGATAACTTTCATGGGAAACCTTCTAGTGGCTGGCATTATACCTTTGATGTGGAGATGCTGGTGTTGGACTAGGTTGGACAAAGTTTGAAGTCACACAACACCAGGTCGTTGTCAACAGGCTGCTCCTTCACCAAGTGAAATGACTTTAACTGATGAAGGAGCAGTTCTCTGAAAACTTGTGATTTCAAATAAACCTGTTGGATTATAACCTGGTGCCATGTGACTTCTGGAATTCTACTTAACAGACAGGAAATTAATTGTGGCTGATGCAGGAGAATCATTGCAGCCATGTGCTTCCTTGCTTGAGGTGTCCTTGACCTAACCGCCTGCAACTGTTTCATCAATGACCTTCCCTCCATGTCAAAGTCAGAAAGTGTGGGTGCTGTAGTTCAGATTCCATAGAATTCCATTCACAACTCTTCTGGTAACAACTCTGCCCACCTCTCCAAATTTGGCCTGAAGGTAGTGACTATTTCAACAGTGCCTCCTATCTTATTTTGGCACCACTATTGCTGATTGTCCCAACATCAACACTTTGGGGTTGCCATTGTCTAGATTTTGAGCCAACACCATAGTTACAACAGCAGGGTAGTGACTGTATATTCTTCACTGAGGATTCAACTCCTGACTAGTCATAGCATATTATCATTCACAAGGTTTAGTCAGGAATGTGATGAAATATTCACAACAGGGCATCAGAATGAACAGAGACAGCACCAGTGCATTGAATCACAGTCCTGAAGCTCAGATGGTTAACAGCAACAGAAAAGTTGATAGGGTTCTAGTAGAATATTTTAAACTGATGACAACTGAAAGACAGACAATGCATCTGTTCTGGTCCATCAGAAAAATACAGTTCTGATGGCACTGGAGACAAAATATAAGCAGAGTTTGAGCTGTTGAAAAGACAAAGAAGGCAGGGTTGGGGGGATGGCCAATGCATTCTGTGCATCTGGCTTCAATTTGTAGCTTCAATTTACAGAGCAAACAGCAAAATATCCACCTTGGAACAAGGATTCTCCCGCAGTAAAGTATAGAAAGTGAGAGGTAGGAGGCGTCTTGTGGCGCAGTTGTAGTGTTGCTACCTCTGAACCAGGAAACCATTTCTGAAGAAGGGTCAAGGCCCGAAACGACAAGCTTTCCTGCTCCTATGATGCTGCTTGGCCTGCTGTGTTCATCCAGCTCCACACCTTGTTTTCTCAGGCATTCATCATTGATTGTATGCTGTAAAATGATGTTTACTCACAGGTAAATATGAAACTATACACTAATATTTATGATTATCTATTTGCTTGTCACGTTTTTATTTTACCCATGCCTATATTCCTTAAACTAGAGGCACAGGACCATATCTAAGGTTCTTGCATGAGACTATAATGGAGTTGTGCAGAATGACCGACATGGGTCTAATGATTATCTCAAAGAACCCAACTGCGCTCTTGATCAAAGTGAAGGTCACAATAATCCTAACATTCTATGCATTCAGATTCTTTCACACTGCCATACAACTTGGACATATTGTCAGTGTATCCCGATGTGTAGCATCGATTTATACATTGAATGTTACAGAATCTTTATTCAAAATAACATCAGAATATCTGGTTGCCAAAGAACTTGCACAATGAGAGAAATGTTTGCTGTGATAGACTGGTTGATTTTTTTTCAGAATAATGTGTACTATTGATGCTAACTGGTATCTTCACTGACATGGCATTGTAAATGAATAGAAATGGTCCTGCTTCTCCAACATTTAGCTGTTTTATTATCACTAGCATCTCACTGTGCAGAAACGATGGGCCAAGTGGCCTCAATCCGTATCATAACAATTCTATGATGCTGTGACATAAGTCTGCTAGCTCACATGATCCCTTTGTTTTAATGTCAGGGTCTTGCTTAAATACCTGGTTATTTGTTGGACTGCTTTGAGTACCACTGACTACAACGCTGAGCCTGTGACACCCTTATCTAAAATATTCTACACAAGGGCTATTGTGCTATTGGAAAGTGAATATCTAGAAAAATACTGCATTTACTAGTACAGACAAACTAGTGTGCTCACCTAATAAGGACAATTACATAGTATGAAGAAACAGTGATCTTAAGTGAGTTAGAAAAGTAGACTGTGGGAAGAATCAGTGGAAGAGCACTAGCAAACGTTTAAGCAGATATTTCACAATGCTCAGGAAAAATGTATTCTGGTCATACCATAAACTGATGAGAAGGGTAAAATACCCACACTTAAATGAACTAAACGGAAGTATCCAATCAAAAACTAAAGCAGACAAAGGGCAAAATTAGTAATGGCCAGAGGATTGGTAATCTTTTAGGAACCAGCAGCAAATGACTAAATCAAAACTATTAAAAAGGGAGAAAATTGGTTATGGATTTACTGGCATTAGAGGCAGTTCAAAAGAGATTCATTAGACTGATTCTTGGGATGAGGAAGTTGACTTATCAAGAACAGATAAGTAGATTAGACATTTAATCATTGGAGTTTAGAAGAATGAGTGATCTGATTGAAACATACAAAATTCTGAGAGGGATTAACAGGGTATTTGTTGACAAGATGTTTCCAGTAGTGGGTGTATCTCAAATGAGGGGATATTGTTACACAATAAGGGGGCATTCATATAAAACTGAGATCAAAGGAATTTCTTCTGTCAGAGAATGTCTGGAATTCTCTACTACAGAGGGTTGTGGTAGTTAGATTATTAGAAGTGTTTAAAGAGGCGTTTGATATACTTTTGAAATATTGAAGAGTTGAAGGTCATGAAAAGATGGCACAAAAGATGAGTTGAGGCCTTGGGAGGATCACCTATAATCTTATAGAATGGCAGGACAGACTTGAGGGGCTGAGTGGCTTACTCCTGGTCCTACTTCTTATACAGAGAATCTGCATCTAGGGGTCACTATTTAAAAATAAAGAGATACCCGTTTAAGAGATGAGAATTCTTTTTTTGTCTCTCAGATGATTGGGGGTAATTGGAAGTCCAATTCTCAAAAGGCAATAAAAGTAGAGTCTTGAGTATTTTTAAGGCAAAGATGTATAGGTTCTTGGTGAGCAAGTGCATAAAAGGCTATCGGGGGTATTTGGGAACATAGAGTTGAAGTTAAAATTAAATCAGCCATGGTATAATGAAACAGCTGTGTAGGGTTGAGGGACTGATTAGTTTACTAATCTTACCTCATGTTAATAGAATCATAGAGTAATACAGTATGAAATATGAAAACAGGCCCTTTGGCCCAAATTGGTCCATGCTGACTATAGTGCCCACTCAGCTAGTTCCAATTGACCACATTTGGTCCATATCTCTCTAAACCCTTCCCATCCATGTACCTATCCAAATTTTTTTTAATGTTGCTATTGTACCTACCTCAACCATTTTCTCTGGCAGCCCATTCCATATACTTCAGATACATTCTATATATTCTATATAATATGTTTGTATGACAAGGCTCTCACTGACGTTTCTTTCTCACGAGGACTGGAATCTGACCATTAGTCTACCTTTGTTACAAGGCCCTGTGGAGGATTTTCTTCTTCATGAAAGCTCTGTATAGATGTGAATGTGTGAATATCCTGTCAGGCAGTGGTATCACTTGGTAGCTTCAATTTCTGGTCTCGAATCCCACTCCTAAATAGCTATAGGTATGCACAATACTGCAACAGATGTCAGATAAATCACAGTCGATCTCATAACTCATTGATCAAAGCAATTGACTGCACATTCCATACTAGTGTTGAGACATGGAATTCTCACAGCAACCCAACACCTCTATATGGGACATACCCCAAAGGGTTGCACATAACTGACACAGCAAGTAAGGAGACCTGAAATGGCCAAGAATACTTTGAAACTTTCTCTAATACCAGTGAAAGCATCACTGGTCTTTTCTTCACATGCCCTAATGACTTTCATAAATAATCCATTATAGGAGGCTAACTACAAAGGTTCTACATACATTCCGTTAATGTCTTTCTTCTAAAAGCCGAGTACAATCAGGGCTCAATAACTCCTCGTTCACAGCTGAGGCCGGAAGACTTTCTGATCCTCAGCCAAAGTAATCTCCTCTTCCAGAATGTCCTCATCCTGAAAGGCAGTTGTATCATTTGGCAGCCTCTGTGCCAGTCCTCTTAGCCCAGTACTAGAATCATGATAGGCACTCGCAATGTTTCAACAGATCTCAGATAAATCCCTATCTGGTACGGTGTCTCTGATTGAAACAAGTGATTGCACATTCCACCTAGTTGTCCAAGGTTATTTGTAGATTCATGGGATGCCTGCATGGCTCTGTGATCTGGCCAGTGAAAACAAGATTCCCCAGACAATGTGAAAAGCACTGTAAAATAATTGAGTTTATTTCCAGTCATGCACTGTTTGCTATTTTCAATTAATTTTAATTTTGTTTTATAATGCAAGATATGCACTGGGATTTTAATTTCATGGATGTTTATCATTTACAACAGCATCCAATAGAAATATTGATGTAAAAAGTATTTGTAACAGCAATATATATTAAAATAGAAGAAAGAAAATAAGATCTTAAGTGCTGAAGAATATCACTGACATCAAGTGTATTTTATAAAACTCAGATAGGAATCATAAAAACAGAAGTTCCATCAGTAATGGGCAATTACATTGCAATAAATTCAGAAATCAAGCAATAGAGGTAATCTTGTGAGGATTTCCTGTCAGCGAAGATTCACTAGACAAGAGTGTTGTTGGTCCATCTCTGACCTGTAACCGAAACCACATTCTGGCAGTGGAGTCTTCCAAAGTTGCCACTAACATATTATGAACCCTGTGATCTCTCACCTTGATTTTTCTCACCTTGATTTCTCTGAAAACAGTAGCACCACTCATTGTTGGAGATGCGACCATCTCTGTATGTATCACATGAATTGAAAAATGGTTTCATGCACTGATCATGGTTGTCCAGATAAATGCTTCCCAGTTCTGACTGATCAAGCAGCAGGTCGTAGTTTGTGTCCAGTCTGGTAAACATCCATCCAAGTGAGTCCTTACAAATGGGTAGAATACTGGTGTCAAATCCTAAGGAACAGAAGAGAAAGAAGCAAGTAAGTACTTTGATTGAATAAAGTTCATTATTTGTCAGTTACTGACGAAAGAACATAAGATTTAATGTGAATCATTGAGATTAGTGACAATTGCATTCAACAAATACATAGTGGAACGTTGTGTAACAATAATGCCACAATCAAATTCAGCCAAACTTAAAAATCATGGTTGACCAACTAAATATGCTACTAATTTCAAGCATTTTTTTGTTGCTTATGATATCTTCAGAAAATCAAGAACCTTTCAGGATGGAGAAATTTAGAAGAATAATAGCTAACAAAACTGGATAATAATAATCTTAAGTGTGCCTTGGCAGATGTATTGAGGTTTTATTCTATATTACTCAAACTAGTGCAAAAGGAGTCCATGATTAGTTTTCAAAATAAGGATGAGATTAATAGAGCTCACAATTATTTATATACAAATCCTACAGTAACCTCAGACTTTAGATGTATGGTTTATTGTGGAAATCCAAAAGTCACTGTATTGTTTGTGTCACTCTGCTGTTAACTTTTATAAATGCCATCTCACTGCCTGGTCCACTAATCAAATACACTGAATGGCATGAATTTACTTTATTCGTATTGTAGATATAACCATTTTTGCACTCTCCGAATCCAATTAATCTTTCCCTCCTTCATTTCCTCTTCTACCACTTCCTTTGAGATTGAAATCAACCATGCTAATTTATACTTTCCTCTTTGTTCTTTTGCCGTTTATTTCATAATCGTTTAATCTGTTCATTTTATATCCTAGATAACCAGTTTCCTTGCTGGATTACCAGTCTGCACGTTCAGCAAACAGCCAATCTTAATGTGCATAGGCAAGTTTAATTAATAACAGATGCCATTAAATGTTGTGTAAATTATGTCCCATGATACTTTTAGGATCCTAGCTGATGGTAACAAAGGACAAGTCAGATCCCAGAGCGAGTCCTGGTTTGATAGACCCAAAGGTTTAATCTTGCTAGTTGTTTACTGCAGTAGTTATATTGAAAAGAGGCTGCAATGGTACTTTTAACAAAGAACATAAAAGTTTATTACACACAAAAGGAAAATAAAACACTATATTACACCTATTTGAAGCAGTCTCAATATAAATATCAAAAATAGAGATTCAACACTTTTATCCTCAATTACAACCTTATAAATACTTAAACTTCAGTGAAGGTTATCCTATCTCCACTTTATAGTTCCTTGTTCGGTTGGCACAGATGTAATTAGTTTCTTCTTGGAAAACTCCTGCAACCATTTGATGCTATCTTCTTCCGTTAATGTCTCTTCCTGAGACCTTTAATCAGGTCACTTACTGTTTAATATATTCCACCAACATCAACATGCTTTCCTAAGCAAGGCAGCCACACTACCTGATGTCAGCAAATCTGACCAGTGGAGGCAAGTGGGGCATAACTAAAATGCAGACTCATTTCAAAAGATTCAGATAAAGGCGGTTTAGGTAGAAATCAATGGTTGGGAATAGGCCTTAAAAGGCCATAGTTGTAATGGGCATTGGAAAGATCTTAGGGAACGGAGTGAGGAAACTGGGATGCAGAGAGGAGATTTACAATTATGGGGGCAAGGGGAACAATAAAGGATGGGAATTGTAACTTAATGTGTACTGGAAAGGGAGAAAGAACGGGTAAATTTTATAAGGGACAGTGTGATGCAAGGTTAGGCACAGCGGTCCACTTGGGAGTGGTATGCAAACATATACATGAAATAGGAGCACAAGTAGACCATTTGGCTCCTGAAGCTTGTTTCACCATTCAACATCATCATGATTGATTTGTTTGTGTCCTGCTTTCCACATTCCTCTCTATTACTGATATTCTTAGATTCCCTAGCCTAATAAGAATCTATCCACCTCAGCCTTAGAAACAATCAATGACCCAGCCTCCTCCATATTCTGAAGAGGAGTTCTAAGGTCAGACACCCCCTGAAGAGAAAATAAAAACTCACCCCTCTCCCAAAAGGGACATCTCTAAATTTAAAATAGTGCACCCTGCCTTGTGCTCTAGATCACCTCCAAGTGGAAACATCTTTCCACATCCTCATTGTCACGACCATTCAGGACCTTACACACTTCAATCAAGTCAACCCTTTTCGAAAACCTCTGCAGAAACAAATCCAACCTGTCCAACGTATCCTCATAAGACAGCTCACTCATTCCAGAAATCAAACTAGGGGAAAAAGCAAGAATATCAAAGCGGGAGATAAAGTGAAAGGGCTGATAGTTTCAGGGAGAGATTAAAGGAAGACAGAGGGGATGTCAGAGGAAAGGAGAAGGCAAGCCTGTGATGGGAGAAAAAGTGTATGGTAGATGAAGGGAAGGATAATGGGTGAAAAAAAATCAAATGAAAAGTTAACCACCACCTCTCTCCTAAACCAGCCACAATGAATGTGTAACACTAATACAGGGGTTCCAAGATCTGTTTTCATATGTTCCTGCACAGTACAAACATACACCTAAGTAAGGAAATCAAAATAGAAACTAAAACGTACAACATTGTGAGTACTCACCTGTGTCTAAGGGAAATATTTATTGCAGGATAAAGGTCAATTTGCCCTATCACACCTAATACCAACTTCTTAATCATGTCTCATGACTCATCTAACTTTGGGACGAAGGGCTCCTGTATTTTACCAACAATAGTGACAGTGTTCAGTGTGTAATTCCATGCAGGAGTATTCATAGGTTCATATATCTGAAAGTTAAGGACATGGGGATGAAACCATTGTGCAGGCTGTAGATTCCAAGGTTGTGAGGCTATATCATAAAGATAATGAAAGCCACCAAGAATCAGATTAAACTAACAGCGCAAGCATGGAAAGAAAAAAACCATAAAGATCAAGGGTCTTATACAAGGTAGAGCAAGGAAAGGGAAAACCAGTCACTGGTCATGGAGGACGTATCTCACCAGGCTGTGGGGTATGTGCTTGATCAACTTAACACTGGCAGCTATACGAACTGTAATTAAGGAAGAGGACGAAGGAGAAGAAGAAGAATGAATGTCCAGTCATAGCAGTCACCAGAGCCATTACTGAAAGAGTATTCTGAACATGCTGTTCCATTATCTGGACCACTGAGGAGGAACACTTCAGTACTTGTCTGACTGTGTCTCCAGAATAATGACTATCTGCTGTGTACCACTCAACATAGATCGATAATGGGGTGAAAACTTTGCAATAGGGTTTAGATTGGTGACTGGTACATCTCCATTTCTTATTCTCCTCAGAAGAGGAAGAAAGGGAGATGATACAGTAGGCTACGCAGATGATGTAAACACCAAAGAAGCCAAGGCAGCATTTAGACAAGGCCAATATTTAGACAGGTTGTGAATGCTGTAGTTGGTTCGCTCACTGAGCTGGTTCATTAGTCCACAGACGTTTCATGAAGCGCTCCGATGAAGTGCCGTTGTGTTTTCCCACCTGGTATTTAAACTCTGGGGTCCGTTGGAATTGGTTACCTTATTTCCAGTTTTACTTTGCAGTGGTGTATATGTAGGTTCTAATTCTATGTGTTCATTGATGGTCTTCTTGGAGGAGAGCAAGCCTCTAGAAATTTCTGTGGTTGTCTCGTTTTGGCTGGTCCTAGGATCTTGATATGGTCCCAATCGAACTGGTGGTTCTCCTTATCCGTGTGAATGGAGACGAGTGAGTACTGGTCAGAGTTTAAATATCAGGTGGGAAAACACAACAGCGCTTCATTGGAGGCTGCACTCATGATGTTACCCAGCAGGGTATTCAAAAATCTGCAAACTAATGAGCCAGCTCGGTGAGTGAACCAACTACAGCATCCACAACCCGAGCTACAAATCTACTCAAGAACCTTTAGACAAGTTATGGTTGCTGAGGTGCCACCTAGTCAATGATGAGAAAAATATTTTACACATTAAAGTCATATTGAGCGCACAAGAGTCCACTTTCAGTACAACTTGAAAATTACACAAATAAAGCTCTTTGTGTGACAGTCCTGTACATTCTTGTAGAGTGGGTCAAGGGATGCTGATCATCATACAAGCGCATGTGTATATCATGAGGGGCAGTGCAAAGAACTCTCAGGCTGTCATTATCGGTTATCTTTGGAAAATGGGAACTGAAGCTAATTGTTTAGGTTTGGGAGACAATCAGTATAATTTATTCCTCTACATCTCTGTAATAGGCTTTTGGACACTGAGATTCAAGACAATATAAACACAGCCCCCATGTAATCCTATGTAAGGCCATCCTGAAGCTCTGGCGAGGAAACTGAACAGGAGGTTATTGATTCAAAGAGAACTTAACTTCCATTTAATGCAAATAAATTGCCTTAACATTTTAAAAGTATACAACAAGCCTTCCTTGAAGGCAAAAAGGGTTGGGGTTAGCTCATTTGGCTTGAAGGCTAGTTTGAGATGCAGATAGTAGCCAAGAGTGAGGGTTCAATTCCTGCTCCACCTGAGATTGCCACGAAGGACTGTCCTTCTCAACCTCTCCCCTCAACTGAGGCATGGTAATCCTCAGATTACACCACCATCAACTCTCTCTTATGAGAGAGCAGCCCTGTGGTCCAGGAGGACTACAGTACTTTTACTTTACAATTGGTTTATAGTTGATTGTGCACATATGCTAACACAAAGTCATTCATCCTCAAATCTAGCCTCTATCAGACTTATCGGCCTTGTCTAAATATGCCCTGGGGAACTTTCTAGTCCTCCAAGAGTCAGAGACCTTGGTCATTTCTTCTTCATGTAACTATAAGACTTGTGTCAATGCTGTGCTCATCAGAATGTGACCCTAAGCTTCATCTAGATAGATTTCACACCGAGGTGAATTATTCAGCATGTGTGGAGAGTGGACAGGAAGGCATTGACAGCGTAACCTTGCAGGTTCACAACTATTTCTTCTCAATAGTGTGGTTTGAGGGGCTGGTAGAGATGGCCCTGTCACTGTTCCATTTTTTGGTCTTTGCTTGGGAGTGGGATCTTAAGGCTGCACAGAAAATCATAAAGATTTATCTGTGCTGTTTATTTGTTTGCATTGCCACCCTTACTCAAGGCTTTATTAAGGTATTGTACTTAATATCTGGCAAATTGGAGGCCATCTCATGGTCCCAATCTCTCCTTTAGCGCAGATATGCTCTTCTTGCTCTACTGCTAGTTTAGTGGATTGCTCTTTGAAAGCAGTCAGGAGCCTAATTTCAGGCATCCTTCACCTCATCACTCCATCACTCCAAATCTGGGCACATACAAGCTTATTTTGCACATTCCTCTCCTGCAGAAGGATAGCAGCATTAAGAAACATTTACATTTGTACAGAAGCATTATGCCTGCATTGACAGGCACAGACAGAGATATCAATCCCAGAGCTGCAGCTGTAATTCTATGTTTTGAGTGAGAGGAGTGTGGTATGGGGGAAGTTTGTGTGGAAGGCTTTTGAATGAAAGATGGTTCAGTGTTATCAAACAGCTACAGTTTATGAAAACAAATGAAGCATTACAGACGAGAGATAATAGGTACTGCAGATGCTGGAGAATCCGAGATAACAAGGTGTGGAGCTGGATGAGCACAGCAGGCCAAGCAGCATCATAGGAGCAGGAAAGCT
>JAHRHZ010000126.1:7763838-7776252 GCA_024137785.1 Ginglymostoma cirratum | reverse complement strand
GATGAAGGGTCTAGGCCCGAAACATCGAGCTTTCCTGCTCCTATGACGCTGCTTGGCCTGCTGTGTTCATCCAGCTCCACACCTTGTTATCTCGGATTCTCCAGCATCTGCAGTACCTATTATCTCTGATACAGTTTTAACCCCACTGCGAAGCATTATAGTTGTGTGTGCCTTAATTATCCATGAAGTGTTTATCTTAAGGCTGTCTTTTGTGGTCGTGTCCATGTCCTATGTAAGACTTTGGTGAAAGAGTGATTTAAAAAGATAATAATAATTATTAAAATCTCACAGGTATTCAATGACTTGCTACACCTGGGAGTGTGCACACTGCTTTGTGCAGTATTTACTATTGTGCATCTTTATCTTTATCTGTCTGTTGCCATCTCACTGTGAATACCTGAGGCATGGGGAAAGCCCCAGTTTTCCCAAGCCCAAAATCATGTTTTTTGCCATGAAGTACAATCTCAGATTAATTACTTAAATTTTTTTCCCCTCAAAAGCATGTTTTACTTACTGGTGCCTTATTGCTGTATAAAGGATCAAGAAGGTGTATAGGACTTTAAGACGGACCCTCTGTGTGGAAGGAAATGACACTTAAAAATGGTGACTACCCTACACGCGTTAGCATTTCAGCTTATATTCAATGTATCCTTTGCAATGAAACCTGCTGCAGAATAAAGAGGTGATTCTGTGATTGGACTTTACCTATGGTGAGTGGCATTTGCAGGTAACAATTTGGAAAATTATAAACTAGCAGTCTTTCAACTTTAATAGATAGAAAGCATGGGCTACATGCTTACGCTTTCCTGAGCTATACTTGTTGAATGTAAATTATCATTGAAGGGTTAGATCACAGAATTATCATGTTCCTGACATCTCAGCTAGCTCTCGGTTCATTCTTTGTCCAATAAGAGATGAACTGACATCACTGAAGAATAGCTACTAACTTCTAGGATACTGGAAAAGTGAACAATAACTTCAAATAAGTTGATATAATGCCAAGAAATAATATCATACACAAATAATACATTCCTACTATTGGACTAATTTTAAGCCGTAGACAGTGAGGGAAAGAAAGTGTAACAACCGTAAGGTAGAAGGCATCATTCTGAAGTGTTTCTGCGTCACCAAACCCTGATGTCCCACACTGGAGGAATCCACTTAACACAGGCAGGTAGTCACATAGTGAAAGTGTGAAAGTCAAGAACTTTAGCTTAAAAATGGAGTGCGGTCTGCATATAACCAAATTCACAAGAAGGTCCTGACAGGAGGCAGAAAATGCCCCAGAAGAGGCTAAGATAAATAGATACTTTTAAAACTCATAAGGATTATTTCAGCATAAGGAGGAATGGGAGTAGAATTCTTGGATGCCCCAACACTGGCCTCCATCTCCATTCCATTGCAGGTAGTGCTTTAAATAATCCTGCCCTCAGCCCATCAATCTCCAACCTTGTGTTCCCTTGGCCTCCCAGCCCCATTGCTGCCCTCTGCTACCGACTTAACTTCTGCTGGTTTTTGGTTTAAAGTAGTGAAACTGAACTGAAATAAGGGCCAGAGTCAAAATGACTCCCATCCTACACCTGAATCAATGCAAAAAGAGTTAAAACTGGGGCTTAAAAGTTATCTTTCTGAGTTATTATTTTTCTTAGAGTCATAGAGATATACAGAAGAGAAACATATCTTTTGGTCCAATTCATCCATGCCGACCAGATATCCTAAATAAATCTAGTCCCATTTGCCAACATTTAGCCCATATCCCTCTAAACCCTTCCTATTCATATACCCATCCAGATGCCATTTAAATGTTGTGGTTGTACCAGCCTCCACCACTTCCTCTGGCAGCTCATTCCATACAAGCATCGCCCTCTACGTGAAAAAGTTGCCCCTTAGGTCACTTCTAAATCTTTCCCTTCTCAGATTCAACTTAAGCCCTCTCATTTTGGACTCCCCACCCCGGCTAAAAGATCTTGTCTATTTACCCTATTTATTTCATCGTGGGCTGAAGGGCCTGTACTGTGCTGTACTGTTCTACCCTATCCATGCTCCTCATGATTTTATAAACCTCTATAAGGTCAGCCCTCACTTCCGATGCTCCAGGGAAATTAGTCCCAATCTACTTAGCCTCTTCCTACAGCTCAAACTCTACAACTCTGGCAACAATTTTGTAAATTTCTTCTGAACCCTTTCAAGTTTCACAACATCCTTCCTATAGCAGGGAGACCAGAATTGCACACAGTATTCCAATACTGGCCTAACCAATGCCCTGTACAGCCGCAACATGACCTCCCAACTCCTATACTCAATGCACTGACCAATATAGGCAAGCATTCCAAACGCCTTCTTCACTATCCTAACTCAATACAACACACTTTCAAGGAACCATGAACCTAGACTCCAAGGTCTCTTTGTTCAGCAACACTCCCCGGGACTTTACCATTAACTGCATAAGTCCTGCTCTCACTTACCTTCCCAAAATGCAGCACCTCAGATTTATCTGAGCTAAACTCCATCTGCTACTCCTCGGCCCACTGGCCCATGTGATCAAGATCTCGTTGTACTCCGAGGAAACCTTCGCTGTCAACTACACCTCCAGCTTTGGTGTCATCTGCAAACTTACTAACCATATTTCCTATGTTCACATCCAAATCATTTATATATATTATTCTTCATTAGTGTTTTGGAAAAGTACTTTCCAATTCAACCTGAAATATCCAGTTTTTGTTTTATTTGTCCTACTCTGAGCTGTTTCACATTTCACATGATCAGCTACATTCTCCCTCTGGGTTTGGATAGATTATGACTTAAATTTGACAGAAGTATCTGCCCAAGGAGGAAATATGAAGAAATGCAGATGGGTAGGGAGAGAAAAGTAAAATAAAAATATTGCTCTTATAAAGCTTCAAACTTCTCAAAGCACTTTACAGCCAATGAATTACTGTCTGAAGTGTAGAAAACACGGCCACATCAATATGTGCTTATCAAGCTCCCACAAACAACGATATAACTGTTTCTTTGTGATGTTGATTGTGTGACGATGCTGTCACTTTAAAAGGTTATTTTGTCCTTGTTTTTTTTTGAAGAGAAGTGGTAAAGGCAGAGGCACAAAGCGGTCTACCAGAACCACTACAGTGAACAATGAATGAGGCCTTTTGGTTTTGTTTTAAACAGGTAGAACAATGCAAACAGGTTGAGTGGATGTGGCCACCTCTCACTGACGAGGCTTTTTGGTTTTATTTAGCTGTAGCAGACAGAAGCTGGTTGGGGTCTCAGAAGAGTTGAATGCTTCAGTGAATGATTCTTAGCTGCTACTTTCTCAGAAATTTCTCTATGTTTTTTCCTCCTGGGTTGGAGGACTGTATGTAAGAATCTGTGTCTGGATTTGCCTTTCTGCCAAGGGGTGTGTTTATGGGATGTTACTGTACTGAAACAGTTAATTAGTAATAGGTAATGCATCTATTATTTGGTTAATTTTTCCAATAGTTGAGTTGTTCTCAATTCCTGTTTCTTTTGTTTGTATGTCAACCATAGTGTTTAAATAAATTGTTTTGCTTAATGTTGAGAAGTTTGACCATCGTATTGCATCTAGAACAAGCACTTCACATCTACCTTTAAAATAAAAAAAAGTTAGGCTGGGCTACCTTCTAAAAAATGTTTTGAGGGGTCTGGTCTGGTCCATAAAAATTGAGAGATAAATATTGGTCAGGAAAACATGGATACCTCCTTGTTCTTCTTTAAAATGGTACCATTGGTTGTTTTTACATTCACCTGAGCAGGTAGATGGGGCCTTGATTTAAAGTCTTATCTAAAGGACACCACCAATAAACAGTGCAGTGCTCCTCAATACCGGAGTTTGTTGTACATAGATCCAAAGGAGTTAATACTAAGGAAAAACAGAAGCATCACTTAGTCATATGGACTAGTGTAGAACAGTGCAGGATCTTAAAGGAATGATACTTAAAATCTGGTCCTCCTCAGTCTCAAGCACAAGAGACTCTGCTTGTAAGAGCAGTTAGTGGTTCTCCTCTACTAAAACAGGCCAATCAGGCCCTAGTATTTGCTAGAATATAAGAGGATGCTGGCAACCTCTATCACCTTCAATTGCAGGAGCATGGATTTTTTTGCTGGAATTGCACAGGACCTTAATCAGACCACACCTTTTTTAAAAATTCATTCATGGGATGTTGATGTTACTGGCTGGGTCAGCAGTTAACCACATTGCTGTGTGTCTGGACTCATATATTGGCCAAACCTCATGAGGATGGCAGATTCTTTCAATAAAGGACATTAGTAAACCAGGTGGGTTTTTCCAACAATTGACAATAGTTAGAAAGAGACTACTCATAATTCCAGAATTTTATTGTATTCAAAATCCATCCTCTGCCATGGTAAGGGTCAAACTTGGTTCCCAAAAACATTATCTGGGTCTCTGGACAAAACACTAGGCCCTCACCAGCCCTTATTCCTGGAGTATTGTGTGAAGTTTCAACTGCTTAACTGAGGGTGGATGTTGTGACTATGAAGGAAGTACAATAGAGGACTACCAGACAGATTCCTGGGAAAGCAGAAATGATATATGAAGAGAGACTGGATCAGTTAGAACGATATTCACTCAAATTTAGAAGAATCTAGGAGATCTCACAGAAACATATAAAATTCTAACAGATTTGGACAGGGTATATGCAGGTAGGATTTTCCCAATGAAGGGCTTAGGAAGGCCTTAGATATAGTTCTTAGGGCAAAAGAGATCAAAGGGTATGGGGAGAAATCAGGAACAAGGTACTGACTAGCCATGATCAGATTAAATGGCAGACCAGGCTCAAAGGGCCAAATGGCCTGCTACTGTTGTCTATGTTTCTACCAGAGGCAGCTTGTATGGAAAGATGTGCTGCCAATGCATATTTAGCCTGGCCTTTGCACTCCAGCTATGGAATGGGTGTTGAATCGGCAACCTTACAATTCGGAGGCAAGAGTGCTATGAACTGACCAGCTGCTGGCACATAATGTTAGCAATATTCTTGACTGCTGTAAAGATTCCAAACCAGGCAGTCCTCAGGAGACAGAAAAGAATCAATAAGTAAACAAAAGTTGCCGTCATTGTACAAAGTCAGATTCACATCACCTCTGGCATACTTGTTGGCTCTAGTAGCATCAGATTAAAATCAGGGTTGTAAAAATGCTAATTATGAGGTGATCAGAAACCAAAATTAGAACAAGAAATCTATAAATACCTCACACAATTAATTTCTTGGTCTAAAGAGATATATGGCAACAGACAGCTTCAGCAAATGGGAGTTGAATACTTATCAACTTGACATGAAAGCAGGCTAGAATGGAAATAAGAAAAAAACCTCAATGATGTGCAGAGATAAAAGGTACTGCAGATGCTGGAGAATCCGAGATAACAAGCAGAAAATCCTTTTCTGATGAAGGGTTTAGGCCCGAAACGTCAAGTTTTCCTGCTCCTATGATGCTGCTTGACCTGCTGTGTTCATCCAGCCCCATGCTTGTTATCTCAATGATGTGCAGTATGGTTGCAGTGGATTTGAAGCCAAACAAATGTTTGAAAATAATGTGATCATACTGGAAACTACTGATTCCTACTCAGAGTTTAAAATCAGCAACTGTGTTTCAAATCATTCCACCTCTTGGACAAGCCGAAATTTGGACAGTGGAGTGCTTAGGCTAGTGTGAAAAGTTCATAATATTCAGGGAAAAGGACTAACAGGATTACACATCAGGCAGAATCAGGACAACACCGTGTGAAACTTGAAATTTATTTTATAAAATTAAACTATGCAGGCTTCAATAGTGGTAGAGATCTGTAAATACTTTTACAGTTATAAGTAAATATCTCATAGGACAATTTAAAGCTTGTTATAATTACTTTTAATTGTATTTTCTGATGCAGGTGGTTGAAGTTGCTGTCAAAAGGATGCAGTTTTTTTAATCTTTTGCTGTATACCTGGCTCCAGTTCTTGGTATCATATAACTTAATATGTGGTTGTTAAATAGAAGAATGGGAGGAATATCTAGTTACTTAGAATATTTGAGGATCTGCTCTCTTGCAACACGTTTTACTTGCTAGTTTTGTACAGCATAACTTGTACATTGTATCCTAACTTTCAGAATTGCTCTGGTAACATTTGGATGAACTTGCCTAACAAAGCATGACTGGCTAGAATGTTTGCCTGAGCTGAAAAAGTAAGCAGAATTGACATTAGCTAAAGTATTTATGATGTACAGTGTGTGATTTATATATCTATTTGAAATCATTTTCTGCAGAAGGGTCCCGACCTGAAATGTCAACTTTCCTACTCCTCTGATGCTGCCTGGCCTGCTGTGTTCCTCCAGCTCCACACTGTGTGTTATTCCCAATTTAAGGTTCCTTGTTATAATGGAACATTGAGTTCAGTTTAGATAAAATCAATGGATGGAAAAATCAGACAGGTATGTAGATATCTTTAATCAACCTGTTTAGTCATGTTGTGTCACATAGCTAGGCAGGTGGAATTTGAACTTCAAACTTCTTACTCAGAGGTAGGGGCACTACCACTGTACCACAAGACCTCCTCCTTACAGGTATGTATACCAATCTACCTAATTTTCATGCATTGGGTTCATTAGGCCAGGTAAATCTCCCTATACTTCCTAAGGAGAATAATATCAATATGGTATTCACTCTCCATCTCTACCACTACGTTTCCTCTAATCCAACAGCTGCAAAGGAATCAGCAGATTCATGGAGTATTTGACCTTCCCAAGGATTCCTTTCATCAACATTATATTGATTCAGATACTCTCTAAAGAAATGAATCAATTCCAGCTTTGATTCTTTCTTGAGGAATTTATTGCATTTTTCATTAAATTTCTTTATAACCTTATCATTGAAGTGTCAACACTTTAAGAGATTATTCTCCAATTCTGGGTATGCAATCTATGTTCATTAGCTGACTTGTATGAAACCCAAGTGAAAGTAAAGGAGTAGTGGTATAATTCCAAAATCTGGATGCTGTGTGAGTTAGAAGGGAAACTTACAATTGATGGCTTTCCCACACATTTGTTGTCCTTGTTCTTTTAGGTAGTGCAGATTATAGGTTTAAAAGGTAGCACTGAAGGAGCTTTGTTGACTTATTGCAATGCATGTTTTAGATTCACTCAAAGCAAAACTACTATCATTTATGCAGTGCAACATGATGGTGGAAAACTGAGGCATGAGTGGCACCTAAATGTGATCTGCTTCTCAACGCTCTCTAATACTGAAGGGCATATTCTTAGATGTCCATTATAATCTCTAGGTAACAGGTAACCATAATACTGACTCCTTCTGTTATCATAGTCCATAAAGTTTTTTTTAATCAAGATGAAGCAGTCTTTGACTGTTTGGTTTTATCTATTTATATCACTTCCTACTGCCACTGCATGGCATACATCGAAGCTATTATGGACTACTCAACATGGCCCATACGCTGTAATAGCTCCCGCAAATCTTTACTGTCAGTAACATGCAACAACCTAGCAGGGATCTGTAGCGTGTAATTCAACCTTGCACTTTCAAAACACTTATTAAACACCACCTCCAATATCAGCACCCTGTCCTTCACTGTGTGCTTCTTTATCCACATCACTATACAACTGTTGCATTGTGTATGTATCTGTCCTGATGCTTGCTTCTTGTTGGCGCCCTGATGACTGATGTCTTTCAGATGCATGCTGTTGACCAGTCAGATCTTCTTGATCTGTGAAGAGGACAAACAAGATATTTTAAATATATGATTACAGGAAGAAATTTTGGTATCACGTTACTGCAATACATACCAGCACACCATCAAGTTGATCAGGGACACTGTCTCCTCTTCTTATTTTCTCAATTCTTCATTCCTACTACATTCACTTTTTCCCATTGACAGCCTTGCGGAACTTGAACAAAATGAAAGTCTTGCCACAGGTCAGAATCCATTAAAGGGATGATACAATATAGGCATTTCAAAGTCTGTCCAGATGGCTGGTCATTATTCATTTTTAAGCTAGAGAGGTTCTGTCATGAGGGGCATAAAGATTGGAAATTTCTAGAACTCCACAATACTAAAGGGGCCTCACACTTGACTGACATATTGGAAAAGCATAGGTGTTTTGTCCACAAGTATTTTGCCCATAATTTTGTCTCTCCAATGTCCATACAAGGAGGAAACCTTTAAGCAATTAATGCATAATTTTCTAAGATGTTGTATGGGAGGCCTAACCAGCAATGGGAAGTCTTGAAAGCTCCACCCATAGATATTTATGACTGAAAATAAGTAACTGAAGGTAATGAACATGAAGCAGCAATTTTATTATAGTTGGTTCTGCTATAATGCGTGTTCTGGCAATGCAAGTTGGCTATGTAGGGGTGACCTGTACCTGGCTATGTGAGGTGACTTGTACCTGAACATACTAAACAGCCCATGCCTGCTTCCCAGATGGCAGACAGAAGCTAAGCAAAACCAAATAGCCTACTCACACAGTGAAATACAATGGTACCTACGAACAGAACTGCTAGCAGATCAGTAAAACATTGCTGTACATTCCCATCCAAGACAGTTCTAATAAAAGGATACCTTAGGACAGATAAATGACCAATTCCAGCTTTATTAATGAAAGGATGATTGTCCCAGTAAATGAATAACGTCGGGTGCTAGATTAGGTCCTCAAGCAGCTGCAAGGAAAACAGCTAAAGTTACTTCATAGTAAATAGTTGCCCCTTTGAATCTACCAGCTTCTAGCTAAAAATGCTATAATCATAGAAGTTGGCTTCAATACATAACCAGGAAACAATACAAGCCTTTAAAAAACATGTAAGCTTAGATGTAAAGATTAACTAGCTTCAGAAGATACCTTCTCATATGCCCTGAGCAAGATAGATTGATCACAACCCATAAATTACAAAATGCCAACAGTAGAAATAGTTGTGGAACGTTACATTTATAATTAACTTTATAATAGAAGTTAACCTTATACCAATTAGTTAAAACAAACTGACTTTTTATTTTTCCATTATGTATTTGGGCCAGTGGGAAAATAAAAGGAGTAACTGAATGTGATACAAGACAGCACCAAAATACAATGGGTAATAGAATTTGAGCTGTCCTTACACATAAACAAGCCTGAGAAAGTCCCGAAGGAGTACAGCCACTAAACTTCTGGAATGCAAATGAATAAGATGCATGGGAAGATCCCAAGGCCTAGCGATCACAATGCCTAGCTAATATCATAAGATCATGGGAACCTGGGGCTGTCCATGGAAGTGCCCATCACTGATTAGGTGTCCCACAGGATTGGGTGTTTGAATTAAGGAGAAAGACGATTATCGTAACACAGAATGTGTAAAAATGCTGTATTTCTTTGTAAAAGCACAGAGTGTGTCATTGATCTATCTTCTGAAACCAGACTCGGGGAAGATCCTTTCACCTTCCCCCTCCATAAGCCGGTTTCTGCTTGAATAAACATCTCCCATTTGCCTCAATCCTGCGTGCCTCCAAAGTCTTTGTCCCGGGTCAGGAAAAATGTTCCTACAGCCATAACGCGACTGATAAACAGGGGAATGCTATTTCTAAAACACAAAACTACGTTGGCTATAACACGATTCCATCAGTGCATGGAGAAGTATGCGTCGACATCACATTATCATTTTGCAGGCTTCGTCCTGAGTACGCGCAATGTTAGCACCAAAAGAGTCTCCGTGCTGGCATCATGTGATCATTTCACAGACTTTGTCGTGAAACGCCTTCTGTGAGAGGTACTCTGTGATTTTCATTTTGTTATGCAAATTCTGCCATGTTACCCACAAAAATGCAAGGATAAAGTGATAGGAATGTTAGCAAGAAGCATCCTGGTGATAAAATTGCCAGTGGTGAATGTAAAAGAAAGGCTATAACACTGGAACAAAAGCTAGATGTTATAAAGTGTTTTGAGTATAATGATAGAACATGCAATATAGTTCACGTAACAGGAATAAAGCAATCTACCTTACCCACCATTAGAGACAACGCAGAAAAGATTAAAGCAAGCTGTATTGCTGGAACAAGTCTGAGAGCTAGCAAGTCTGAGAGCTAGCAAATCTGAGAGGTCATGGAGAAAGGAACTTGAGGAAATGGAGTGGTTTCTAAGTAAGTGGATAGAAGGTCAAACGCAAAAGTGATCTGGGACCACCTTTTTCACTATAAAAGAGAAAGCCTTATCAATTTATGACGATCTAACAAAAAAAATTGAAAATCCAGCAGATGTGCCTGCCCTTTACTGCTAGCAATGGCTGGTTTGCTGATTTTTAAGAACCACTACACTTTTCCTAACATACAGTAACGTGACGAAGTTGCCAGTGCAGACAAAGTAAAAAAAATTAATTGACGAAGAAGGCTACAACACAAATCAAATTTTCAATTTGGATGAGACAGGTTTACACTGGAAGCGAATGCCATCAAGAACTTCACAACAACAGAACAAACCACAAAACTTCCTCCCCCATCAAATCATCTTGACATTTTTTCAGGGTAAATCGTTAAATTTACTTTTATTTCATTATTAGATATGAAATAAACATTTATTCAAACTGTGCTATCCTTCGTGTTAGGCTTTTGAGAGATTTTTGAGCAATTTAAGTGATATTTTTGGTGGTCTGCCTCTGACCCCGCTTTACCCATAGACCCTGTTATTTCTATTGTGCAATTTTTTATAACGTGATGCTGCACAGGAACACAATTATCGCGTTATAGCAGAACCAACTGTATACAGTGAATATAGTGAGAATGTGTTTTTCCTTATGGAGAAGGAAATAACTAAAAGGGCCATCAATATAAGATGGTCAGCAAGAGATCTAACAGGGAATTCAGAAGAAAGTCTTTACCAGAAGTTTCAGAATGTGGAATTTGCTACAACAGGTAGTTGTTGAAACAGATATTATGGATTCATTTAATGTCAAACTAGACAAACATATAAAACACAAAGGGAATAGATGGCAATGATGCTGGAGATAACACAGTGCAGAGCTGAAGGAACACACAGGCACGCAACAGGAAAGTTTGATGCTTTGGGTCGGGCCTGGCCTGCTGTGTTCCTCCAGCTCCACACTGTGTTATCTCTGACACCAGCATTCGCAGTTCTTACTATCTCGCAATGATGGTGGAGTTAGGTGAGAACATGTGGAAGAAAGTTTTGAGTTGAAAAAAACATTTGTGCAGACTGGATTAGTCAAATAGTCTGTTTCTGTTCCATACATCTTACAAAGAGCACAACAAAAATATTTTACTTTTAATGCATCTCATGTCCTTCATTCATCTCTACACCTTTTCATAACTGTTTCACTTACTTCTCTAAACTTGACTATACCAGCACCCACTGTATTGGATTAAAACACTTGTTTCACTTGCAGTAACCTCCATATTAGATGTGATCATTTCATCCTAGCATCAATCAGATTATTCACCTGCAACTTCATTCAATTTGTGAATGCTATCCTTTTCAAGTAAAAATCAGGATAACTTTACAAAAGGTGTTATAATGAGACTTGAAAAGTGCCTCCAATGTCTTTATTTAGACAATCTCAGTAATGACAACAATGAAACCATTGTCACAAAATCTCACCTGGTTCATTAATATCCTTTAGGGAAGAATATCTGGCTGTTCATACCTGGTCCGGGTTATATCTGACCCATACCCAATATGATTTAATCTTGTGAAACTGGCTGCTGTTGAAATATTAGCAGCAGTATGGTTGCAGTAATGTAGTTATACTTTGTGCAATAATGTTTACAATTCTATACACCTCACTTTAACTTTGTGATGTTCATCCAGAATGTGAAGTCTGACATATTTAACAAGAACCAGCATGCCCAGGAAGTCATTAATCCAGGAAACACATTGATCTGAAAGACAAGCATCTTGTTCAGATCAAGCAAACTATACAAGAAGATACTCTTCGATTCTCAGTTCTGGAAACAATTTAGCAGCATAAATGAAACCATGTGGACCACCTGGCATCAACCCAGGCAGGGAAAGTGGCAATGGCACACCAAGCCTTTTGACTCTGCCAAGTTGTCATTCTTTTCATGTGGAGGATTGTGCCAAAGTTGGGAAATAGTCGCTCTGACAAGTCAAACAACAGCCTGCCATGGTTATACTCAAACTCACATCTTATGGCAATATATGATGCACAGTGGCTTAGTGGTTAGCACTGCTGCCCAAGTTCAATTCCAGCCTTGGGTAACTGTGTGTATGGAGTTTGCACATTTTTTCCGTGTCTGTGTGAGTTTCTGCCAGGTGCTCTGATTTCCTCCCACATTGCAGGTTAAGTGAATGAGTCATTGTAAATTGCCTTGCAAGATCCAGGGATGTGCAAGCTAGGTGGATAAGGCATGTTTACCATGATGGCTGGGGGGGGGGGGG
>JAHRHZ010000126.1:7749587-7763738 GCA_024137785.1 Ginglymostoma cirratum | reverse complement strand
GGGGGGGGAGTGGCTCTGGGATGCTCTTCAGAGGGTCAGTACAGACTCACATGGGCCAAATGGCCTCTTTTTGCACTGTAGGAATTCTATAATTCTCTGCAAGTGTTCCAGACACCACCACAACAATCCCTAGGTACGTCCTGTTGCACTTTGCGGGGGGTGGGGGGAACATTAATGTCCACTACCAAGGATGTCTCATTATCCCTGCAGTGACTGAGTTGCATGAATGTTAAAGAATGATAATTGCTGGGGTGTGGCATTTTCTTTTAGTCAATGGGATCTAAATGTTACTGGCTAAGTCAGCATTTATTGGTCATCTCTAATTGTCCTTAAGAAAGTGGTAGTGAACTGCAGTCCATGTGGTGTTGGCACACCAACAGTGATGTTACAGAGGAAGGTTGTACGGAGCAATAGTGAGAGAAAAGTACAAAAACAGAAGTTGCTGGAAAAGCTCAGCAGGTCTGGCAGCATCTGTGAAGAAAAAATCAGAGTTAACATTTCGGGTCCGGTGACCCTTCCTCAGAGTTGAAGGTGACTGGGAAAACACTCAATTTATATGCAGAAAATTAGGACAATGGGTGGGTCGGGAGTAAACGATAGCATAGAGCTTAAAGAGAAAGACCAGTTGGAAGTACAAAGGAATTGATAAAGATCTGAATGGGATGGTAAATAGTTGTTAATGGGGACTATTAGTGACTAATTAGTGAGAGAAAGGTGATGTAATTCAAATTCAAGATGGTACTTGACTTGGAGTGGAACTTGTAGGGGATGACATTTGGTTGTTTGTTATTCTAGACGGTAGAGATCACAGGATTGGAAGTGCTGTCAAAGGGGTTTTTCTGAGTTGTTGCAATGCAGCTGTTGAGGGTGCATATTTCTGCAATGGTGTCTATCAAGAAGGCTGTTTTGTCCTGGAATTCATCAAGTTTTTGAGCGCTGGTGGAGCTGCACCCACCCAGGCAAGTGGACTTTTGTTCCATAACAGCAGCTTTGGGTCAGAGTCTATGAGTTGGACATTTTGTATCAAGAGGTGGTCACATCCCCCTGAAAAGGGATCTTCTGACTTAGTCAGTGGTCAGTTAAAGGAGGATGAGACTGAAAATGATGCAGGTAAGGGGATCCGGCAGCAGGAATGCTGGATCTCAGTTTTAGCATTGTCCAAATAAGGTTTTTGATGTTCTTACTCCTTGCACAAAGATGGGTGTTAGTAGATGAATTGCTGTCAATTTCCCAAAATTTGGAAGATTTAGGGAAGGTCCCCTTAAATTAGAAAGGAGCAAATATAAATCCGCTATGTAAAAAGTGAAGGAGACAGATGTCAGGAAACCTTAGGCCAGTCAGGTTCATATATTCCATGAGGACTAATAACTGGGCACTTAGATAAATGCAATGTGATCAGGAGGAATCAGCATGGGTTGTGAAAAGAGAACCAAATTTAACCAATTTCTTGGAGTTCTTTGAAGGAGTAACAAGCACAGTGAAGAAAGGATTGCCAGTGAAAACACTGTACTGGGATTTCCAGAAGGCATTTGACAAGGAGCTAAGTAAAAGGTTGTTGCATGAAGTAGGAGCTCATGGTGTTGGGATAACATATAAGACCCGGGAGTAAGAGTAGACAATTCAGCACCTCGATCCTGCTCTGCCATTTGACAGATTTAGATTAGATTTAAATTTATTGTCACACATATATGAAAATACAGGGAAAAATATTTTTCACATGTTAAATGCAAAGTGTCGCCACCCTCCGCTGCCATCTTGAAATTGGAATCAGATGATCATGCTGATCTCATCTCAGCCTCAACTCCTTTCCTGCCCATTTTCCATAACCCTTCAGCCCATTACTATTTAAAAATCTGTCAATCTCCTCCTCAGATGTACTCAATGTCCCAGAATCCAACGGACTCTGGGATAGTGAATTCCACAGATTCCTGATCCTTTGATAGAAGTAATCTCTCCACCTCTCTCATATTGGCATGGATAGAAGATTGGATGGCTGGCAGAAAACAGAATTTACATAAATCATTTTTTTTTGTGCTGGCAGAATTTGAAATCTCACTGAGGTCTGTGCTGGGGCTTTAGCTTTTTAAAGATTGCCATGAAAATCAATATGGCTGGCAAAGATGGCTGCTGCCACCTGCACATGTACCCATGTGCACCGCACAGTCCGCATGGGCATGTTTAGATGGCACCGTTAACTCTTGGTGCATGCAGTCTTGGACTACAGTGTGAATAAGCAGTAAGGTTGTGATGGGTTACAGTGATGACAAGGGGATGTCTCTGGCTACGATAAAGAAAGCTTTGGCTGGCAGCAGGATTAATGTGGAGAAGATCCGATCCCAGAAGGAAGTTGGTGGTGTAGACAAGGCTCCTTCAAAACCCAGGGGAAAGTGGAAAGAGACGTGAAGAAAACAATAAGTAGGAAATAATTAGTGAAGAAACATGCAACCAAGAAATAAGCATTTGAAAATATAAAAATCTGAAGCTACACATCTTCTCAAAGGTATCTATGTCTCTCTGAAATAAAATGATCAGTCTCACAGTCAGGCTCATTTTCAACACCAGTCATTTCAAATTAATACAACTGCAGATGCTGACTTCCATTTGAATTTAATGTTTGTTAGATCCATACTTTCTGTGTCACAATAGAAGTGTTTGTTTGGTGTTTCACTTGACCTCTTTAAACATTTATGCTCTTTGCACCAAATGCAGCTTATACGATACACAGCTTTTTACAATTTATATTAATGACTTAGATGAAGGGAGCGTAGGCTCTTGTGCAGTGGTGGTGCCCTGACCTCTGAGCCAGGAGGCCATGATTCAAGTCCCACCTCATTCAGAGACATGTAATAACATCTGCGAACAGGCTGATCAGAAAATATCTATATCGCTACTTCTGGAGCAAGTGGGACTTGACTCCAGGTTTTCTGGTCCAGAAGTGTGTTATAACTGGACAGGTTGGCTTAAAAACATCTGGGTGAGCGAATTGATGGCATGGTTGCTAAAGTTGTGGACAACATGAAGACAAGTAGGAACGTACGTTATGAAGAGGACATTGAAGGTATGAGATGAATTTGGACAGGTTGAGTAAGCAAAATTCCAGCAGATGTGAGAAAACTTGAAGTTTCCCACATTGGCAGGAAGAATGAAAAGAAAAGAGAATTACTGAAACAGTGATCACCTGCAGAATCCTGATTGCAAAGAGATCCACATGTTCTTCAGCACGAGTCACAAACAACGTTTCCTCAAATTTTCTTTCCAGTTGTGCGGCCCAAGGCCTGATCACAGCAGGTACTTCCGGAATTGGAAGTCAATGGTGCTATTGTGTCAAGTTGTAACTAGCTGTGAGGTGGACCAAGTCCAGAGCTTAAAACCAGATGACAGAAACACGGGGGGGGGAATGAGGGGTCAGGGGAATGGGAGGGGATGGATGTGTGGGTGGTGTGTAGGCTGATGGCGGTTTTGAACATGATTTTTTTTTCCTTGAAAAAACTTGATCCAATGCTGGTGCTTTTGGCCCAGTCCATATCTGTTACCTGGCAGCCTCTGATTTTGGGGACCCAAGCATTCTGCTACAAAAACAACAACTTGTGTGGAACTATCTCCTGAGTCTGGTTTGCAGAACCAAGAAATGGTGCAGGTGCAAAACCTCAGGCCACAAAGTCCCTATGAACTAACCCCCACCAATCCCCCCACCCACGATAGCATAAATGTTGCTCCCTCCATGAACTGCCAGAGGAAGTGGTGGATGCAAGTACAGATACAACATTTAAAAGATGTTTGGACAGGTACATGAATAGGAAAGATTTAGAGGGATCTGGGCCAAATGCAGGCAAATGGGACTAGTTTAGTTTGGGAAACCTGGTCGGCGTGGATGAGTTTGACCGAAGGGTCTGTTTCCATGCTGTATGACTCTATGACTCTAAATCAAAGTGGTAGTGGGACAAAATGATTGTCTTGTTTAAGAACACTGAATTTTATTATTTTGTTAAAAAAGTGGGATTTTATATCAGAGATAGTAGGAACTGCAGATGCTGGAGAATCTGAGGTAACAAGGTGTAGAGCTGGATGAACACAGCAGGCCAAGCAGCATCAGAGGAGCAGGCCTAGACCTCAGGAGCAGACGTTTCGGGCCTAGACCCTTCTTCAGAAATGGGGGAGGGGAAGGGGGTTCTGAAATAAATAGGGAGAGAGGGGGAGGTGGATAGAAGATGGATAGAGGAGAAGATAGGTGGAGAGGAGACAGACAAGTCAAAGAGGCGGGGATGGAGCCAGTAAAGGTGAGTGTAGGTGGGGAGTTAGGGAGGAGATAAGTCAGTCCAGGGAGGACGGACAGGTCAAGGTGGCGGGATGAGGTTAGTAGGTAGGAGATGGGGGTGGGGCTTGAGGTGGGAGGAGGGGATAGGTGAGAGGAAGAACAGGTTAGGGAGGTGGGGATGAGCTGGGCTGGTTTTGGGATGCAGTAGGTGGAGGGAAGATTTTGAAGCTTGTGAAGTCCACATTGATACCATTGGGCTGCAGGGTTCCCAAGCAGAATATGAGGTGCTGTTCCTACAACCTTCGGGTGGCATCGTTGTGGCACTGCAGGAGGCCCAGGATGGACATGTTGTCTGAGGAATGGGAGGAGGAGTTGAAATGGTTCACGATTGGGAGGTGCAGTTGTTTAGTGCAAACTGAGCGTAGGTGTTCTGCAAAGCGGTCCCCAACCTCCGCTTGGTTTCCCCGATGTACAGGAGGCCAAAACGGGAGCGGCAGACACAGTATACCACATTAGCAGATGTGCAGGTGAACATCTAATTTATGTGGAAAGTCTTCTTGGGGCCTGGGATGGAGGTGAGGGTGGAGGTGTAGGGGCAGGTGTAGCACTTTGTGCGGTTGCAGGGAAAAGTGCCGGGTGTGGTGGGGCTGGAGGGGAGTGTGGACCGGACAAGGGAGTCACGGAGAGAGTGGTTCCTCCGGAAAGCAGACAAGGGTGGGGAGGGAAAAATGTCTTTGGTGGTGGGGTCTGATTGCAGATGGCGGGAGTGTTGGAGGATGATGCGTTGGATCTGGAGGTTGGTGGGATGGTACGTGAGGACAAGGGGCATTCTGTTTTGGTTGTTATTGTGGGGAGGGGCTGTGAGGGATGAGTTGCGGGAAATGCGGGAGACACAGTCGAGGGCGTTCTCAACCACTGGCGGGGGGAAGTTGCAGTCCTTGAAAACAAGGACATCTGAGATGTACAGGAGTGGAATGCCTCATCCTGGGAGTAGATGCGGCAGAGGCGAAGGAATTGGGAATAGGGGATGGCATTTTTGCAGGAAGGTGGGTGGGAGGAGGTGTATTCTAGGTAGCTGTGGGAGTCGGTGGGCTTGAAATGGATATCGGTTTCTAGGTGGTTGCCAGAGATGGAGACAGAGAGGTCCAGGAAGGAGAGAGAGGTATTGGAGATGGTTCAGGTGAACTTAAGGTTGGGGTGGAAGGTGTTAGTGAAGTGGATGAACTGTTCGAGCTCCTCGTGGGAGCACGAGGTGGCGCCGATACAGTCATCAATGTAACGGAGGAAGAGGTGGGGTTTAGGGCCAGTGTAGGTACGGAGGAGGGATTGTTCCATGTAACCTACAAAGAGGCAGGCACAGCTTGGGCCCATGCGGGTACCCATGGCCACCCCCTTTGACTGTAGGAAATGGGGGTAATTGAAAGAGAAGTTGCTGAGGGCGAGGACAAGTTCGGCTAAGCAGATTTTATATCACATTTTTAGAAAACAACAAATTATGAAATTCACCTTTCAAACAAAGTAACGCAAGTACAGTGGATTCATTTGTAAACTATACGCGTATATTTTTCTACTAATGGAGGATATTTAGATAAATACCTACCTTTGAACAATCTGGCTTGCCACACATATGTAACAAGAGGATTGTATATGGTTTGATCTGTGACATTAATGAAGGTACATAAATGCTCTTGTTATTAATGCACCATTTGGTACACAATCCATGCGAAAGAACACTTTTTACAAATTGAAGGAAACCTCTGAGATTATAAACCACTGTCCTGTTAGATACTAAATCCCATGCAGTCAGCACTCTTTTCCCAGCTCATCAAGGTAAGAGGGGAGTGTAATTTCTGAATAAATGCCTTCAAAATGTGGATGCAGCATATTGAAGTTGTAATGACACCCCGTGCAGCTTTCACAGTATGTGGTTTGAAGAGGAGCTTGGGTGATATTTTGTTAACATTGAAAAACAAATACACAGACTGCCAATTCCAAGGTGGCACACAGGGATGCTTCCTTTGCTGAGAAAGTTCTGTAATTCATGGCAACATGAGTGTAGAGAAGTGGATATACATCTACTGTTATGAAAGGCACATTCTTCAACAATTTGTAGTCAAGATTCACTGGGCAGCGGCGTGTATAGTTGTTCAAATACCAATGTCCCAGTTCAGGCAAAAGAAAACCCTCCTGTACTGCACGGTAAAGTTATCAATTTTCTATTTCTCCGTTTGCAATGACAAACATCCACAGTTTCATCTTCATCAGCTTCACATACAAATGGGATTTTAAAAAAACTTGTATATCCCTTTCATTGGACCCTCTTACTGCTTGGTGGGCTACACTTTTTGTTGAGGGAAATCACATTCAAAAATGGTTCTCCAATTCGTTGGTTGTGGATATGCACCTTTGTTTGACTACATAAGGGGTATTGATAAATCATGCAATGCCTCTTGCCATGACTCAGCTTTGGCTCAACCTGCCTCACCATCTACTTTTGAGAGAAAGGAATGCCCATTATGTTGAATTCTAAAATAACCGTTTTAAAAATTGAGGATTGCAACAGTTTCTGAAGGCAAGTAACCTGACACTGGTATTTACACAGAAGTTCGTTCAAGCTGTGGTTGAAGTGTAGTTTACAGACAAGCTACAGCAATGGAGACGGTTAGAGAAATTTAGCCGCAATAAGTAGCTGACTGGTCTGTGGACTGATGACCAGTTATTGACAAAGGCCTTCTGCCTGCCAACATATATGGGACTGGTTCTCAGATGAATGAACAGCTTGGGGCTGTGAACAAGACAGTGAGAAACATTCAGATCTCCACCCACTTAGGTGTTCTTTCTGTTCTCTGCAGTAGAAGTCTAAGGAAAACCAGTTAGTTTAATATGCAGCACATCCTGTAAGCGGTGACTTTTAATTAATAAGAATGAACTAGCCACCCTGTGCTTCTTTCAAACCAGTGAAAGCATCCAGAGGCGGAAAACCAAGAGGCAGCATTCTGATCAGCACAAGAATCATTTCAACAGATCTTGTGAGCGGGAAGCACAGAACTGCCTTCCTAGTCTTATTCTTTGCCAATAATACTCATCTCCTTATCCAAGTGAGACAGAGTGAGTTTATATGGAGTTAGAGTTTTAACTACTAATGTTATATGCTGATAGCTATTAATTATTTACATTTAGCTAGAATCTATTTACTTGTAATAAATATTTATTCTTGTCAAGTACAGAAACCTGGCCCTGGTTTTCTGTCAACTTGGGTGTGAAAGACGAGCAATTTGGAAAATTCTGTGCATTTAAAAAAAACTTTAACTTTTGTGACAACTCCAGGAATAAAAAGGCTTAACTCCTTATGCATTGCCCCATAAGGCACAAGGGCTTGGCCTCCACCTGGGCCTGTCAGAGCTGACTGAGTGGGCGCTTCTCCAGGTTTGGCTGTTTTTGGTAAGATTTTACCATGGGTCAGTGGGGATGTAGCATTATTTCAGGGAGGCTTTACTCTGCCTTCCTGGTAATCATTACTGTGCTAAGGTTTAGAGTAGATAGATCGCTTTGGGAGTCTTGTGTCAGGTATGCAGACGTTGAGGCCTGACCCATACAGCTGATTGGCTATGACCAATGCCTGATTTTGGTGCTGTTGGCTTGAGAGAAGACACTGCTATTTGAACATCTATACTGCCAATGGATTTGCAGTATTTTTCAGAGCATCTTTGGTGATAGTTCTCTAAGCTATGTCTTTGACATACAAGAAGGCTGGTAGCACTTCCGTCCTGTAGACGAGGAGCTTGATGCTGGGTTTAAGGGCTTTCAGCTTTGATGTCTGCTCTCACTGAGAGGAGGATCCCAAGGTACGAGAATTAAACCATGTCGCCCGGTGACTTGCCTTGGATCTTGATTATCAGAGAGGAATGAGAGCAGGTTGGTAGAGGCCTTCTGGACGTCTAGCTGAAAGGCATATGTTACTATACACCTCCATGAAAACGTTAACAATGGTTTGGAACTCAGCCTCTGAATGTGCACTCACACAAGCACCATCAACATTCTGCAGCTTGGTCATAAAAGTTGGGATGGTTTTGTTTCTGAACTGGAATCTATGTAGGTTGAACAGTTTCCTGCTGATCCTGTAGACTAGTTAATAAATGGTGAAGAAAATGGACAACATTTGATGTGATGCCACAGCGTTGCTTGAATACAGTTTACACTTGTATTGGGGTTGTGGTGGATCCATTGGAGATGAATGTCCTGCAGCAGGCAGAGGATGGTGACGAATGCATGCAGCCAAATTTAAGAAGGACATTCCATAATCTCTTATAGGTGACAGAATCAAAGGTCATGGTCAAAATAAGGCCAAAGAAAACCTTGTATAGAGATCTCTGCTCTGCTCATCTCTGCAGTCTTTTTGGACTTGTTTTACTGTGAGGAATGGGTCCATTGTGCCTCAATGAATGAAATCTGTGCTGTGGCTACAGGATGATTTTTCAGCCGTTGGGAGGAGGCGATTGAGTGTTAATTTGTAATGACTTTGCCTTGATTGATGTAACAATACCCTTCTTTGTATTTATTGCAATCAGTCACTATTAAGACATATCAGCAATTCCCAGCATGGTCTCTTTCCAAATGGGGAAGCTGAGAGACTGTTTCTCTGCCATATTTAGTACATTAATGGGATTCCATCTGGCCAGTGTCCACACTGAATCCCAGCTGCTGGATGGCCTTCTCAACCTCATGTCAAGCAGGAGTTGGCTGAGATGATGGCAAAATGCTATGGAATGATATCAAGGTCACTCACGTGGAGGACTAAGTCTTGGTTGAGGAGAATCTCAAAGTGCTCATTCAAATGATATTTGTGCCCTTACTGAATTTGGCACAACTGTAAGTGGCATTTGATGTGCCGTTGGTTTTCTATATGTTTGCTTATGTAATTCAGGGTTCTTGTTGAGCCAGATATCTGAAAGTGTGTTAATAAATCATCTCCACTAATATGACATTTCAGACTTAAATAGAAATTTTGGGTTATATGCTATTTAAGCTTACTATTGTCCTGCATACAATCTGATTGGTTGACTGATCCATTAACAGACTGGCTGCTTGTAACAGGTAAGTGATTGAATGAACAGAATAGGACAAGAAATCTTTTACTGTAGTATCACATGTCATGATGTCTTTTAGCTATCTTAAAGTACAATTACAACCCTTTTCTTCCCCTTTGAACAATATGAAACCTGTTTTGACAAATATATTCAAGCATGCACAATAATACACTAACTTTAACCACTTTGGTGGATGTACAAAATATGACCAGATCTAGACCTTATACAATTATCGTAACATGGCTGTGTAGCTTAACTCTGAGACGGTTATGTCATTGTGGATGATGAATGTCATGTGTCATGAAGTCTCGTAGTTGTCTAGTGTGGTACTCACAGTACTAGAGTCATTGTCTTGTATGATGGATCATTGGTCAAAAACAACTTGGATATGTAATTTGTTTTGCCACTGGATATGGCCATTGTTTGTGATAATGTCAAATGACCCGGCTGGACATAATGTCCTAGTATTTTTCCATGGACCCATGTATGTGAGTGAAGATCTTGATCGCTTATGCTTTGTTCTGGTTTAAGTTGGGGTAACTTCTGCATATGAATTGCTCATTTTCTCCCTTCTGTCCAAAATGTATCATCTACCTATGGCTGTTTGACGAAAGTGTTTGACAGAAGAGCAGTGTGGATTTGTCTTCCAACCAATGAGAACTAACAATGAAGGCAACCCATTGACTTGAGGAGTAGTACACAAATTTAATATGTTATCTAAAGAGCTTTGCAAGTCAGCTTGAATTCAGCAATTATTAACTTCACTGTTAAGAGCTGTGTATTCTGTAAAACTATCAGATTGAGGATAATGAACAGATGAGGAAATGGAATAAATACCCCACTTCCTGCCAATAGATAGACTTATGTGCCAATCTCTTGTTTTCCTCTGTGCGAATTTGACCTGTCTATATATGGTCAAGCATATCTTAGTCTAGAGGTTTTGGAATAACCACTTGTTTGCCTTTTGAAAATCATATTTCTAGAGATTCCTAACTCACCTTGGCCACGTGCTGATGATGATCTTCTTGAGCTGTTCCAACTGGACCTTATTGAACGTAGCTTGGTGTATCAACTCTGCCTGACTATGACCAAAATGACTGTGATCAATGTGATGATAGTCTTTGAACTTAGGTTCAGTAACATCCACATGTAAACCTACAGAAGTCTCGAGAACATTTGTTCTAAGTGGGATCTGGTAGTCAGCTAAGTGCACCAGGAATAGTCATTTGTAAGGCTGGTTTGCACTGTACTGTGAAATTGTATCCTTGGATCTACACGAGTAGATGTAGTCATGAAGGTGCATTTGCGGGATGGTTTTGACAGATCATTTCCAACAGTTTGTGATCAGTATAAATAGCAAAATGCTTGTTTATTAGGTATGCTTGGAACATTTGTATTCTAAACATAACAGCGAGATTTTTCCATTCTACTTTGGAGTAGTCTACTTGAGCTGTTGTAAGGGCTTTAGAACCAAATGCAATAGGCTTGTCATCCTGTGAAAGACATGCTCTGGAGGTCTTGCTGTTATGTACCTATATGCAACATGGAAGCTTAGAGGACTATAATATTGAATAAACTTGATGTTGCTGTCAGGAGTCTTTGTTAATGGCTTGAGTTTTCCTAAGCACTTGGGCTTCTTGCACAAATTTGCTCGCATATGTCACAAAATGCTGACCACTGTTTTGATGGATGAGACAATACACATCTCATGCAAGGTTTAGATACTTTACTGATCTTGTTAAAGATTAGATAGTTGTTGCAGAGTCGAGCACGTGTATTCGGTCAGTAGTATCTACAATTGATTTGGAGTTTTGTTCTCCTTTTAGCAGTATCATATTTAGGTTGCTCCAGAAGTACTTTTCTGAAGCATTTGATAGTTGTAAATGTAGTGGCTGGTTCTACCAGCTTTGCAGTTGTTAGTTTCACTGAAATCACATCCTGTACCTTTTGCATCAATATGTGTCTACAAATTGGCCAAGACATACACCTGGATTAGTAATATGATGTGAACTCAAGACCACGAATTGTGATGTTGACTCAGGCTATAATTTGGCCATTTAAACGCTGAAAAATTTTGTCGGGTTCCATATGGATACCACGCAAAATAATAGGGGATTTATTCTTTTCCATCCTTCATTTCCCACAGCAATAAGAATTTTGACAGAACTGAAAACAGAAAATGTAAGAAATCACAGTGGGTCAGGCAGCATCCGTGGAAAGAGGGAGCAAGCCAACGTTTCGAGTCTCGAAGACCCTTCATCAGAACTTTATCAGAGCTGAGTTTTAACAGCCCTCTTTCTTTATCAGTTATCTATTGGTCTATAAATTGATGCTTAATTCTTTTCTTGAGGAACTGAAGTTTAGAGAGAATGTCACTGGAATGCCTGTGTTTTCAAATGTTTTCTTTCTATTTTTACCGTGCTGAAATGTGTTCTTTAAAAATTACAAGTATACAGAAGTTTTGTGTTCCAGAATAATGCTTCTTTTATTTTGTGTTGGCATCTTTCTTTCTTTTTCTTCTTTGGCTTTATGGCACCCCCCCCAAAGGAATTTAAGTCTCTAAAGTTGGGAATGAATCCCTGACCTTCTAACTTGTGGATGAGAGTACTACCACTGAGCCATGGCTGATATAAAAGGTCACAATAGAATGCATTCCAACTGATAGACAGCATGATGTCCACTAAGGACGTTAGAACGATTCCTAAAGAATTCCAAGACATAAAAGGAGAATCTGGAAATTCATTAAAAGAATTATAGTTCACTTAGTAGTTGAAGATTTTAAATGTGCGCTGTCTCGCCTCACTGGCATTGTGTGCTGGAAATCATGCCCTGAAGTTGTCACGAAAGTTAATGATTTTATAAATGCATACAAAATTTCCTAATTTATCTGCCTTTTAGTCACAGGGTGACAGAAAACACAGACCAAATTTTTATACTTAATACGAAGTATAATTCATTATAAATTAATAGATTCCAGTCTCAGGTAAACAATGATGAGCTATTGACATACAGCTTTATTTGCTAAAAATTGACTACTCCCCCTTTATAAAACTATGCCTACACACACAAATAAAAATGGATACTGTGAGCACAGGGAAGGACTACAAAGACAGTTCAATTATGCCAATCCAGAGGTTTTGCTGAGGTGACCCTTTTGACTTGTCAGGATTTGTTGATTTTCAATCTTCCTTCCCTAGGTACTTTTACTTGGTGGTAGGAGGCACAAAGAGACTGGCTCACACTTAGAAAAGCTCTGACTTATTGGTCAAAATCAGTTATGAGAGGAGATAAACTGACATTTTTGAGGTATTTCTGACTACAGACAAAAGGACAGCTCCTTCCTTCCCAGAGGTCTGAAGGTTTCTGCCCAAATATTCATACTCACTAACTGTTCAGACACTGAGTGCAATCTCACAGTTGTTGGTAGGAAGAAGGCTATTGTCATTGTTCTGTGGAATGGTGACTAGCTGTCAATCAGCTACTCGTTGCCAGTTGTGTCTCCCTGGTTCCAGTTCATCTACGGCTAAAGCTTCTCCAATGCTTGAACAAACAACACTTGCAATGAGTGCAGTAATCCACTTTTAAAAAGTTCAGTGATCCTTTCCACAATCCTTGGTTTTTGAAACCATTCTTTTCCCATTTCAAACAAAAATACAGAGAAATAACAGGATACAGTCTTTACAGGACATATAGGAAAGATGACAACAACTGGGGAACGGGAGCCTGAGCTTGACATGCAAGCCCAAAAATTAACTATCAAATAGCCTAAAGAATATGCTTGTGCGAGTTTGTCTGTGTCAGTTTCACAAATGTAAATCATCGTAGTATTAACTAGTTGGAGAAGGAGGACACTTTGAAGTTAATTTGTTCAAAAATAAAAGGTTCACCTGGCATTGTGCGAAGTGCCATATTTCTAATTATTGCAGTTTTATTTCCCAGTTTGAGAAAAGTGAACATTCAATGAGTAAAATAAAACACTTACTAATTCTGTCCTTGTCTTGCCTCTGAAGTCCATGAGTCTTTTTGTTGCGATTTCCATTTTCATGGAGCACTTTGAACCAGTCCTTCAGTCTTGACACAACTTCTCTGAACTCCCTGTCACCACATTCTGCTGATAAAACTTTAGATTGGTTATTAAAATGTGAGCAAATAACAACTTACACATCAAATTATAAAGATTTGCTTTCTTCTTTCAGGTTGCTCCAGATCCAAACCATCTAACATTGTTTATCCTCCCAGTAAGAGGAGAATGCAACAATATTGACAATGCTTCAAGACATCATAAACAGATAAACTGAAGATAAAAATGGGTCTGATAAGTTTTTCTTCTTGTCTTCCTGATGTTGATGATGGCACTGAAATTTTGTTTAAGAACTGATAAAGTGAGATCACAAACCTTGAGCTTCAAGCAGATCTGAGACTTGAGCATGTGAGTTGCTGGGTAGGGGCAAATGAAATATAAAACCATCTAATTTTCATCTATGTGTGTGCTTTCCAAACAAGGTTTGTGGCCCATTTCAAAAGCAGAGGGGAGGTCATTAAAACTATTAACCATTATAGATGTGTAAGTATATTTCTAATTTAGCAATTATTCATACTACTCAAACTCTAGTGATAGTAAAGATATTCAAACTAAAATGAAACACTCAATTTTAGTACCAACTCTCTGAAACAACATTGTATCAGAGATAATAGGAACTGCAGATGCTGGAGAATCCGAGATAACAAGGTGTGGAGCTGGATGAACACAGCAGGCCAAGCAGCATCAGAGGAGCAGGAAAGCTTGACGTTTCAGGCCTAGACCCTTCA
>JAHRHZ010000126.1:7724488-7749187 GCA_024137785.1 Ginglymostoma cirratum | reverse complement strand
TGATGCTGCTTGGCCTGCTGTGTTCATCCAGCTCCACACCTTGTTATCTCTGAGACAACATAACTACTTCATTAACATTCTCAAAGATCTCAAGTGACATTGTTCACGGTAAGCTAAAGTTGTACGATGAACAAAGATATAATACAAAGCCAGGATTTGCATTGGGACATCCTTGATGACTAACCAAACACGAATCACCCCACTAACCTCTGGATTCAATGCATCATTCACTGCTACTTCCGCCACCTGCAATCTGACCCCACAACCAAGGATATATTTCCCTCCCTACCCCTATCTGCCTTCTGGATGGACCGCTCTCTCC
Source organism: Ginglymostoma cirratum (assembly GCA_024137785.1). Classification (NCBI taxonomy): domain Eukaryota; kingdom Metazoa; phylum Chordata; class Chondrichthyes; order Orectolobiformes; family Ginglymostomatidae; genus Ginglymostoma; species Ginglymostoma cirratum. The sequence goes on along the minus strand of JAHRHZ010000126.1, from coordinate 7,748,865 downwards.
GTGACTCCCTCATCCGCTCCATACTCCTCACTAGCCCCACCACCCCCGGCACCTTTCCCTGCAACCACAGGAAGTGCTACATCTGCCCTTATACCTCCCCCATCACCTCCATCCCAGGCCCCAAAAAACATTCCGCATCGGACAGATGTTCACCTGCCCACCTGCAAATGTGGTCTGCTGCTCCAGATGTGGCCTCCTCTACATTGGTGAGATGAGATGAGGCGGAGGCTCGCTTTGTAGAACACTTGTGCTCGGTTCGCAACAAACGACAACACCTCCCAGTCGCGAACCACTTCAACTCCCCCTCCCACTCCCTGGACGACATGTCCATCCTGGGCCTCCACCAGTGTCACAACGACGCCACCCAGAGACTGTAGGAGCAGCACCTCATATTCCGCCTTGGGAGCCTACAACCCAATGGTCTCAATGTGGACTTTACTAGCTTCAAAATCTCCCCATCCCCGATCTCATCCCAAGACCAACCCTCCCTCTCATCCCCGCCTCCCTGACCTGTCCGTCTTCTCTCCCACCTATCCGCTTCTCCCACCTCACTGACCAACCCCTACCATTGCCTACCTGCACTCACCTATCAACATTCCACCTACCTTCCCCAGCCCCACCCCTCCACTCTCTATTTAATTCAGAGCCCCCTACCCCTTCCCCATTTCTGAAGAAGGGTCCTGACCTGAAATGTTAGCTTTCCTGTACCTCTGATGCTGCCTGGCCTGCTGTGTTTCTCCAGCTCCACACTGTGTTATACTCCATAATGAAGAATTACTTTGATGGTAAATAATTGCTGAATGCAGACAAACTTGACAGTGAAGTCCCATAAACGGCAAGGAAATCAATGAACAGTCCTGTGGGATATTTCACGCTCATGCTGCTTAAGAAATATTTAACAAAAGCTTTAACTTAAAACCTCACCTGGAAGAATGTACCTTCAACAATATAACAGTCCTTCACTAATTCATAGAGATGCTAGTTAAATTATAAGATCAATGTTCATTTTAGGTAGGATGGGGGATGCAGGATCCCCGATTAAAGAGTTTCAGAAGAAACAGAAACAGAAACACTGTTTTCATCCAAGCAATATTTTCTTAGGCAGTCCTCATGTCCACTTATGTGGAACCCTGCCTTGTTCCACAGAAGTTTCATCACTTAAGTTAATTAACAATATTTGATTGAAGGTGGAATGTTTTTCTCTATAAAGTAGGTATTTTCTTTCATAATTGCTTATTGAAAACAATAAGGCAGAAGATTTGGTGATTTAGATTGTGTATATAAAATCTTAGCTGCTTGAGAAAAAGATGGTCTGGCATCTGGGTTTTCCATCTGAGCTCCTGTACTGCACCTGTGCACTTGCTGTTTCCATTGAAACAGTTCCCAATGGCCTCATTATGAATGCTTGTCTGAGCTCCAAGATGTTCAAACTTGTTTGCTCAGCTGAACAGGGTGTTTACTTTGCTCGATTGAGATTTTACAAAGTTAGAATATGTTATTTTAATGTTATTTGGACAAGTTTAAGAGGTGTGAAGTGATTAAAGCTTCTGTTATTAATACTATAATTACTTTGACTGATAAACACATATGAGGTTGTAAGAACAGCAGATTTTTTCAAAGAAAATTTCTGAGTGTTTTTCTTCCTCAACATTCTAACACTAACCATTTTTATGTTTTGCAACAGTTCTGTCCATAGTGCATTCTTAGTGAACAGGCATGGAAGGGGATATAGAGGCCATAGAGGTGGCATGGGGAGAATGAATACCATGGAATTATCATGGGGACAATGAAGAGGGCATGTGAACCACATAATTGGTATGAAGTCATGAACTACATGGACAAGGTCTATTCAAACTCCCTTTCAAAAGAATCTTCAATCCATACTCTAGTTCACAACTCCACTAAGGAATCATGAACCACGGTCATGGAGAATCTCATCCAATTCCACAAAAATTGCAGGGGGCTAGGAGGTAGCCATCTGAATGGAATTGACCAGGTTGAAATGCAGGATGCTCAGCACCTGCATGTTGATCTTGCATTGGTGAAAATACCTTCAGTGGGTATTGAAAAATGGTCCCTGAATTGGGCCATCATTTTTAAATGGCTCCAAAGTCAGCCCAACTTTGTGAAAAACCAGGTCATTTTGCTTTTTTTCCAGTTTTGCAACTGTGTTTGACATAATATAATACAAATGTTAAACTTTACACTACACTGAGATTTAAAATTCAAATCTTTGAGCAATATGTTTGTGATGTTGCAGATTGGTTTAATTAAATTAATGCAAATGGAGTAGCAAACAACTGAGTTTCAATAGTACCATGGAGATCTAAAATAAGAATGGAAAGTGCTGGAGAAACTCAGCATATCCGGCAGCATCTGTGGACAGGAAAACAGACTTAATGTTTTAAGTCCACCCTTGTCAGAACTGAAAGCAGCTAGGAAATGCTGGTACTCCACTATAGCTCTGCAGCTGTCTACTTCCAACACCCTGCTATCTGGAAGAGGCCATAAATCCACTTGTCATTCCTTTTGAACTAATATAACTCAACACCCTGTATATTTAGCAGTGGAAGGTGCTAATAGGGTTTATACAAAGAATTATAACCAGATTTAAAGATGTGGGCCAGGATCATGCTGGATGAGGGGACACGGTTACCTTGTTACTGTTTTAGCAGTGTCATTCTTTTAGTAATAATCCTACTTGAGGCATCATGACTGTCAGTTTGCATTTTCTACAGTGAATTAAACATAGCTTAACGAATTAGCACACACAGTAACTAAATCAAAATTCAAACCAATTATTGGAGATAGAAAGAAGCTAACCAGCAATTTCCCACATTGAGTACCTATATTAAATAAGTCATGTATTATGCAAAGAAAGTAATTCATGGATTTTTTGCCAACATCTCCAAGTGAACCCAAAAGCAGTTGAAATCAACTTTCTCTGCAATCGATAAACCCCAACATGTTGCATCAAAATCTGCAAATCTCAGAAAAGCACCGGAGAACTGAAGCAACCACATTAATAGTACAAACTAAATAAAGATACTAATAATATTTATGCCACAAAAGTGCCAGCTAATGACTGTCTCCAAAAAGAGAAAATCTAACCACTGTTCCTTTACATTCAACAGAATTACCATCACTGAATCCTCCATTATCAACATTCTTGGAATACCATTGACAAGAAACAGAAGTACTATGGCTACAAGAGAAGGTCAGATGCTCGGAACCCTGTGGTCATTAACTCACCTCTAACTCGCCAAAGCCTGTCCACAATCTATAATACACAAATCATCAGAGTGACGGGAAACTTCCTGTTTGTCTGGTTGAGTGCAGCTTTGTCAACAATCTCATGAGGCTGGAGTGCAACTAAAAGCTGCCACTGGCCAGGGCAATGGTGTCGGCCAGGGCAGGGCAGGGCAGAAGAGATTTAGGAGAGTTGGAGGAGGGTTAGGTAGTTTTTTGGGGATAATGGGGGAGGGATTCTGTGAGGCAGCTGTGGGGTTAGAACGGAGGCCACGAGGGATTTTAGGGGTAGAAGGCTGAAAGACATACAAGGGGGGGAGGAGGAGGCAGCTGCAAGAGGTGTGAATGGAAAGAGGGGGCGACCAGAAGTATGATGGTGAGGAGGAGGCCATCAGGTACTGTAAAGGGAGAAGGGGCTGCAATGGGGAGGAGGATGCAAGCAAGAGCTGTGGGGAAGAGGAAGGTGGGTGGACTGGGGAGGGAAGGAAGGCTACAAAATGAGAAAGAACAAAGTCTAACTCAGCTAACTTGCCAATCACTGGGGTACCGGAATCTTGTAAATGGATGTGGAATGTCTAGTTTAAGGCTGCCCACACTGAGGAGCTGGTATACTTGGAAAGTTTGTAGTGGATCTTAATGAATACTGTTAGTTGTTAAATTTAACTCTACAATTGAGATCCAAGATGCTGTAAATAGGATTGTAGCTGCCTGGTTAAAATATTCTGGCTTTGTATAAGTGTAATAGAGATGCATTTGTGGTGACCTCACTGGTCAGTGCAAGTCTGTGTGTTTACAGAGATGGCTTTTTGCGATAGAAGTGCGTCAGTTATTTTGAAAAGAAACTTTTGTTAACACATCCCTGTTATCATATAAATTTAAATACTGTGATATCTAAGAAATAGTGTTTTCTTTGTGTGCTGTGACTAAGTTTAATAGAACAGTGACGATTACTGAGGAGCAAAAACAGAAATTGCTAGACAAACTCAGCTGGTCTGGCAGCATCTGTGGAGACAAAACAGAGTCAACGTTTCAGATCCAATGACCGTTCTTCTGGACCTGAAACATCGACTCTGACTCTGCTTTCTGTCCGCAGATGGTGTCAGATCAGCGGAGTTTCTCTAGCAATTTCTGTTTATGTTTCAGATTTTCAGCATCCGCAGTTTTTTGCTTTTAGTTTGGCTTTTATGATTTTTGAGGACATTGAAGAATGACTTTAATTCTGCTCGCATAAATATCCAAATACCCCAAAGATCAACATAATACAGAAAGTATTGTTCTGAGTGACAGCATCACCTCATAAATGGGTTAGTTAGAATGAAAAAGTAGTGCCCAAAAACCAAAACGCTCCCGAAAACTGAAAAAAAAACCTCTAGAAAATCTCAAAAGGAGTCTGCAACCAGGTAACACAAACGAGCATGCTTCCATTTTTAAATATGGATTGATGTGTTTATTTTGTGATGGCTTTTATTTTGCATCATGGTCAAGTGGATGCAGTGATAGTCAGTCAAAGAGGGAAAGGTGAGCTGTCAAATTGTACCATGGGGAAACCTAAGATTCTCATGAAGTAGCCTACTCACTCCTGGTCCAGGAACTCCCCACCTAGGTCCAGAACACCACCCACACCCTCCACCTCCTCCAAGACTTCTAATTCCCTGGCCGCCAACACCTCACCTTCACTATGGACATCCAATCCCTGTACACTTGGATGGCCTAAAAGCCCTCTGCTTCTTCCTCTCCCGCAGGCCCTACCAGTTCCCCTCCACCGACACTCTCATCTAAGGATCCCTTACCCTTAACATCCTTACCCTTAACAACGGCTCCTTTAACGCCTCCCACTTCCTACAGACTGAGGGGGTGGCCATGTGCACCCGCATGGGCCCAAGCTATGCCTGCCTCTTCGTAGGATACATGGAACAGTCCCTCTTCCGCTGTTACACTGGCACTAACCTCGCCTGTTCCTCCACTACATTGATGACTGTATTGGCGCTGCCTCATGCTCCCGCGAGGAGCTTGAACAGTTCATCAACTTTACTAACACTTTTCACCCTAACCTCAAGTCCACCTGCACCATCTCTGATACCTCCCTCTCCTTCCTGGACCTCTGTCACCAAAAATGGAGATAGTCTCGAAACTGACATCTATTTCAAGCCCACCAACTCCCACAGCTACCTGGACTACACCTCCTCTCACTCACCTTCCGGCAAGAATGCGATCCCCTACTCCCAATTCCTCCGCCTCCGCTGTGTTTACTCCCAAGATGGGGCGTTCCATTCCCGAACATCCCAGATGTCCTTCTATTTCAAGGACTGTAATATCCCCCCTCCTGTGATCAAAAATGTCCTTGACTGCACCTCTTGGATTTCCTGCACTTCTGCTGTCAAACCCCCTCCCCCAACAAAAATAAAGACAGAATCCCCCTTGTCCTCATATACCACCCCACCAACCTCTGCATCCAGCATATCATTCTCTGCCAATTCCGCCACCTCAATCTGACCCCACAACCAAAGATATATTTCCCTCCCCACCCCATCTGCCTTTCATAGGGACCGCTCTCCTGACTCCCTCGTCCGCTCCACACTCCCCACTAACCCCACAACTGCTGGCACCTTTCCCTGCAAACACAGGAAGTGCTACACCTGTCCCTACGCCTCCCCACCACCACCCCCCCTCACCTCCATCCAAGGCACCAAACAAACCTTCCACATCAGACAGGGGTTCACCTGCACATCCGTCAACTTGGTCTACTGTATCTCCTGCTCCCGATGTGGCCTCCTCTACATCAGCGAGACCAAGTGTAGACTTGGGGACCATTTTGTAGAGCATCCTCTGTACGCGACAAACGACAACACCTTCCAGTCACCAACTATTTTAACTACACCCCCACCTCCCCAACTCCCTGGGTGACATGTCCATCCTGGGCCTCCTCCAGTGTCACAATGACATCACCCGCAACCTGGAGGAGCAGCACCTCATATTCCACCTCAGGACCTACAGCCCAATAACCGAAACATAGAATTCATAGTTATAAAATCTCCCCACCCTCGGCCTCATCCAAGCCTCCCTGACCTGACACAACCTGTCTATCTTCTCTCCCACCTACCCACCCCGTCCATCCCACTGACCAATCCCCACCATTCCCTACCTGTACTCACCTATCTTCCCTAGCCCCACCCCTACTCTCTCTATTTATTTCCCAGCTTCCTTCCCCCTCCCCATTTCTGACAAAGAATTCTCACCCGAAATGTCAACTTTCCTGCTCCGCTGATGCTGCCTGGCCTGCTGCGTTCCTCTAGTTCCATATTGTGTTGTCTCTACTCACTCCATTTGCTCTCTGTGGCAAGGCAGCATTAAATGTAGTCAGTGTAACACAATTGAATATGGAAATGATGATAATGTAATTGATATGACTCTGACATCAGCAAGAGAGATTGGGAGGAGACACAGACTAATAACATGTAAGTAGAGAGATCTTAGAAACTACACTGTAGAGCTGGGCCAACAGTTTCATTGAGTTTATAAGTAGATGCTCAAAACCCTGGATATGAAGGTGCAGCACTGCTAGTAGACTAAAGCAAAGAATAATACATTGTCAGCTCTCTTGGATTACGGAGCCTTAGTAACCTCAAATATGCAATGGAGGTAAATGGTAAATTGCAAGATATTGTATGCATCTCTAGCTTTAGTCAGGAAAGGTACCCAGTGATTAAAATATATCACCATAGTCATCTTTATAACCACAAAGAATGAATCCTTGCCTGATTCTTGGGTTACAGAGAGATTACAGAAAATGATATACTTCACTGAGAATGTCCTTGCTGAGGTTTGGACAGAATCTTCATGGACCCCTGGAGATGAAATTAGCTGCCTGATCATGGGGAAAGGCCTATAGGAGAAATAATAAAGAGCTCCGTTGGGTCAGTTACCCAATGTGTTCCTACCTCTCGATGCCTTCCCTGAGGCAGGCTAGGGAGCAGTTGGGCTGCTGCATTTACTAAAGTGAGCTGCCTCTTAGTCTGATAAAGATCCAACTTAGGACCATTTTGAACCAGCAATGTTGTTTTCCTGACAGAGAAGGCTACCCTACCCCCATGTGCTAAGGTTACCAGACCAATCGTGGTGGTTTCCCAGTGGCAGGTAAGGAATTATTAAAAACAGAGGTTTTATGCCTCAATGATAAAGCTATAGTGATAAAAGGCCACCACCACATCCATGAGTAGGCCTGTGAAAGGGATTTCCCTCTAAGCTCTTGGCTATACGAGCCTTGGGCCTTTTCATTGAAAACTTCAAAGCAGAAAGCTGAATGAGCCTCCATTCTGAGGTACCCTCTGCTCTCCTAGCTGCTTCAGTGGCTCCTACTTGTCCTGAGGAAATTGCAAGGGGTCCTTTGATTGGGCCTTTGCATTCCCTAAGCTGCTTGCCATTATTGTTTGAATGGGGCTTCCTGGGATAGCTTCTTAATTAATTGGCTGCCACTGGGAGCACTGAGTTTGACATCCACCATGACAACTTCCATGTTCTTGACCCAGAATTGAACTCAACCTTGTAGTCCCAATGATCCCAGCACAATCCAGCCCATTGTTTGCATAAAGAATGCAGAAACCCTCAGGCATATGCAAACTCTAACTCAGAAACTTGTCCTTTTCCACCTTCCTATTTTTCCCTGCTCTATCTGTATTTGGGCAACACAGTGGCTCCGCGGTTAGTGCTGCTGCCTCACAGCCCAAAGAACCTGAATTCGATTCCACCCTCAGGTGACTGAATATGTGGAGTCTGCACTTTCTCCCCATGTCTGCATGGGTTTCCTCCAGGTGCTCCAGTTTCCTCCCACAATCAAAAGATGTGCAGGCTAGGTGGATTGGCTATGGTAAATGCGGGGCTACAGGGATGGAGTGGGTCTGGATGGGATGCTCTTTGGAGGGTCGGTTTGGACTCAATGGGCCAAATGACTAGCTTCCATGCTGTAGGGATTCTATGATCTTGGCTCATTCTGCCACTCTTGCTGTATTTCAAGATAAATATCTGCCAGTGACCCCAAATCAGGGGCAACAAGATGCCGAGAAACCTCAAAGTCAGTGGAAAATTCTCTGACTCCTGCTATACCATTCACTGTCAACTTTTACAGCTTTAAAACAGTATGTAAACCAGCAAATACCTGTAGAAATCCAGTAGAAATTGATCAATCTGAAATTAAACTATTTGATTATCTCTAAACAGTTTGGTTAGGTTCTCCTCTTGCTACTAAATTCATGTTCCGCTGGTCAAGTTTAAGTGAGATCAGTAACTGAAGCATTGAGCTCCAAAACAGCAATGCTGGCATCAAAACAGCATTACATGCTCAACAATATCTGCCTGCTCTATATATTTCCTGTGCATGCTCAAAGTGCCTGACTATGACCAAAACTGCATCCAGCATAACTCACACCAGAAGTGTGGACACACCTTTTAGATTTCTAATAACACTCATGTTGCTCAAAATAATTGGGGCTGAGTATCTGAATTTTGTCACATACACCCTGATTATTGCAAACCTTTCAAAATTAGCCATCAAAATTCTATTCAATTTTGCTTTCATAAACAAAGAGTAATATTAGTAATTTTCAACTGATTTTCAAAGTAATCAACTCAGCAGTGTTTGTAGTTGAATAGTGAAGATGAAACAACCATGTGTTCCATAGAAAATCAAATTTCAGTTTGCTACAACGCACTGCCACATACACAAGGATAGTGCATAATATTAAAAAATAATGCTTCACACAGAGCAAACCAGGTTTTCTCATTTAAGAGGTAATCTGTCAGTTCAAAATACAAGGAAATGCCATCAAGATGTATCTAAAAGCCTAACTAGGATGAAGATGCATTAGAAACTACCATATATTGAAAACTGCGACGGAACTGCTGACATTTACAAATTGGGCACAAAAACATTTACAGAATGGTAAATGAAGACATATCATAACCTATTTAGTTACTCTGCAGCAGTACCAAGGATTCTAACCAAATGAAGAATGCATGCGACCTAAAGATTCAATTCTCTGCATTTCTGTGCAACTGAGCTGTACACTTCTGTTAATGAATGAAGTATATTAGCTGGATTTAATGGCATGGATAGCTAGAAGACTTCCAATTCAGAAGAACTGCTCTTACTGTCACAACAAACAGAAACCCAATGCAATAACATGAAAATATATTGCGAGGTTGCAGACTTGCTCGCTGAGCCGGTGTGTTTGCAAACGTTTCCGTCCCGGAACACGAACGCTTCACCAGAGGTGCAGTGATGATGTTACCCAGCAGGGTGACGAAACGTCTGCAATTAAACACACCGGCTCGGCGAGCAAGGCCGCAACCTCATCCACAACGCGACCTTCAAATCTGCTCAAAATAAAACTTTAAAAGTGTATTGTCTTAGATTTCTGGACATTCTGATGACAGAACTGGAGAACAGAGAAACACGACACTTCAAAAACTAAGATAACACAATGTGCAGCTGCAGGAACACAGCAGGCCAGGCAGGGTCAGAGGAGCAGGAAAGTTGACGCTTTGGATCGGGACCCTTCAAAAATTTCTGATGCTGCCTGACCTGCTGTGTTCCTCCAGCTCCACCTATGTTGTCTCTGACTCCAGCATCGGCGGTTCTTACTATCTCTCACTTTAAAAACTAATGCTGTTTCTACTTCACAAACATTTCTTTGTTTTTGTACTTCACATTGCATGCAAACACAAATCCGGCACTCATGATAATGTTTACTGAAAATGTAAAAAATTCGGAAAGCTCATTTCTTGAAAATGCTACCTGGCTTGCAAGGTGGGTAGGCAAAGCATTAATTAAGTTTTGAAATCCAGTAGTTGAAATTCCACTGCATTTTTTAAACAAACTGGTTAATGGTCTAGATGCAGTTTTTCTATTTGCTATTAACTCATTTGTTAACTTATTTAGAACAAATTGTCTGATTATTTCATTAAAATAGGAAATAGGTTGTGGAAAACGGGGCAAGGAAAGCCACTTGCAGCCCCTGGCAGCAATGCGCACATTCGATCGACATGGTTCAGAAAACTGGAATGTTTGCCTGTAGTTTTGATTTGTGGGAGCGATGGGCTTCCTGTGGGGTACTCTGGGGAATGCAGACAACTGGTGATGCTGCATGGCACGACCTTTCTTATATTACTCGTTTAAAGCATTTCCTTGGCTCCATCAGAATTAAGTTAAACCCTTGGCACTAGATCAGCTCTCGGTACTTTTAAAGGTTGGGGCAAAGAACACTTCTCCAAATGCATAGCAACGAGAAGGAGCATTAAACAATTTAATTGACCTTCTGATGGTTTTTTTGGCTACTTTTGTTCTTTGGCATTACACCATTGCCCGTTGCACTGGATTGAATGTTCATTTGTTGCTTTCTTCTTAATTCAACTATGATGCTAGATTCCCAGAATTCAAAGGATTTGGCCTGGCACAGACCTGGTTGCTTTCTGTTTGTGCATAAGATTCCCCCGTTGCATCTCCGCACAGAGAACAGAAAAAAAAAACATTTTCAAATATCGTACTGGCAGGAAAGGAAGTGTAGCTGTCACTTTCAGAAACTGCATCAGTATTTTTTTGCTGTTGCCCAGGAAATCCAACATAGCATTCATTTAAGCACAGCTGGTGTGCAGTTCACACAATGGATAAGAGATTGAAATGTGGAATGATAGCTCGGTTTATCTCACCACAGCGGGAGTCTGACCTATTCAGAATTTTCAGAGCTTTAGAAGTACGTTCACTCGATGTGGGTGTCACTAGTTAGGCTAGCATTTAGTTCCAAGCCCTAACTGCCCTGGAGAGGTGTTGAACACATGTGTCAGCAGGTATCTAGTTCTAATATTACGTTCGGATTTAGCATCAAATGTATGGTTTCAGGTCTGGTATAGAACACATAACACAATCTTAACTGGCGTCTTTAAAGGGCTAATCCAAAGATTGCACTTGTAGGAGCATGAACAAAGAAAGGGAAAAGTTTGATCATGGATAAAGGGTGGTCAAGGACTACACCAAATTACAACAGCTTTTCTCCATGGTATGGGAGTCTAAGATTAGAGAGCATAGGTTTAAAGTAAGAGAGAGATACCAAAGGGTCCAGAAGGACAATTGTTTCATGCAGTGGGTTGTGAGTGTCTGAAATGGATTGCTAGAGGTAGTGGTATAAATGAGTAAAATTTTGTCATTTAAGAAACATTTAGATAGGTACATAGATGGGATAAGTATGGTGGGATATGTTCCAAACCCAGGCAAACAGGACTAGTTTAATTGTGAAAACTGGGTAGTATGGGCAGGTTGAGTTGAAGGGCCTGTATCCATGCTATAGATTTCTATAATTCTATGATTGAACAATACATCACTTGTTACACTGTTGGGACTCTGAAAGGTTATAAAGAGCAAGATATACTCTTTCAAGAAGCACACTGACCATTCCCTTTCCACTGACTTCCTCATTTATTTTTCAACCATGGCACGGATATTGATTCTGAAGCAAACATAACTGTCTCCCTGACTGGCATCTTCACAAAATGCATCAAATCTTTTTGACAAGCACAGACTAATACAGTTAGCTGTAGGCCAGTTGCTAATGGAGAAGGGTGCGCAAAATATAAACAGCAAGAGAGTACGGAACTAAACCTTCAAAGATTATTCAATTGACAGATAAAGACAAGGAAGTGTTGGAGGTCAGCAGCTTTTCAGCATCTGTAGACATTGAAAATGAGGAATTGGGGACCGCTGAACTATTTGCTGAAAGAATTAAGTATCAGTGAAATGCCACACAATACTCTGCTTTCCTGACTTGATTTTAGCTGAAGTATGACCATGTAATGTTCATTTGCAGCATTCTAATCTTCACATATTTTCTCTTTGCCAGGGTTTTATATGTAAAATAGCTATTTCATAGAATCCCTACAGTCTGGAAACAGGCCATCTGGTCCATGAAGTCTGCACTGACCTTTTGAAGAGCATCCCACCCCCTGATCCCCATTACCCCACATTTACCATGGCTAATTTACCCAGCCTAGACATCCCCAGTTGCTACAGAGCAATTTTGTGCAGACAATCCACCCAACCAGCATCATTGGACTGTGAATGGAAACCAGAGCACCTGGTAGGAACAAAGGAGCTACACAGTCACCCAAGGCTAGAATCAAACCTGGGTCCCTGGTGCAGTAAGGCAACAGTGCTAACCACTGAGCCACCCCATGTCACCCATATTTGCGGATCTCCTAGACAACTAAACCTCAGAGGATCTGATTCCTTATGAGGGTGTACCATTGTTTGAATATTATTGCTGAAATTGTTTTGGAACAGCTCGTGGTAGAGCCAACCAGGGAACAGACAATTCCGGATTTGATGATGTGTAATGTGGCATAATTGATTAGGGAGCCAGAGGTGAAGGAACCCCTGGGGTGAGTGACCATAATATGATAGAATTCACCCTGCAGTTTGAGAGGGAGAAGATGGAATCAGATGTAACGGTAGTACAATTGAATAAAGTTAACTCCAAGGACAGGAGGAAGGAGCTGGCCAGAGTTATTTGAAAGGAAAGCCTAGCAGGGAAGATAGTGAAACAGCAGTAGCTGGAGGTTCTGGGGCTAATTCAGGAGGCACAGCAGAAATTCATCCCCAGGAAGAAGAAACGTACTAAGGGGAGGAAAAGGCACTATGGCTGTCAAGGGAAGTCAGGGACAGCATAGAAGCAAAAGAAAAAGCATACAATGTGAAGATTAGTGGGAAGCTGGTGGGATTGGGAAGTCTTTAAAAACCAGCAGAGGATAACTGAAAAAGCAATAAGGGTGGAAAAGATGAAATGAGGGTAAGCTAGCAGGTAATTAAAAAAAATTGCATGAGTTATTTTTAGATAGCTGTAAGATAACTCCATTGAAATAATGAGACTGGAGAAGTAATAACGGGAAACAAAGAAATGGCAGAGGAACTGAATAGGTACTTTGCATCAGTCTTCATGGTGGAATTCATGAGCAGCATAGCAGAACTTTGAGAGAGTCATGGCCGAGGTGAAAGTAGTGGCCATCATTTAGCAAAAGGTTCTGGCTCAGACTCACCCCATGTGGATTCCAACTGAATTTTCATCCCTCATGTTTTGAATCCTCCCAGGATCACAGATATCTCCGTGATGTTCAACATTCCATGGACAGCTGCTCTCGCCGCATCCTGAGATCCACACTCAGTGCCATGCAGCGCCACATGCATACTCTCAACATTTCTCTCCAACAGCATCGCAACGTGCTGGCTCAGGGCTGCACCACTCCGCAGTTCCACTTCATCCTCCGGCTCATTCGTTGTGCTTACAGGAAACTTTTTCTTTTCCTTTCAGGCATCAAGGCCCACAAGATGCAACAACTCAAAAATACCCATGGCCCTCTGGAACCTTCCTCTCCTCACCTTCCCTCTGACTCTATCCCTTCCCCCAACCCCTCCACCTCCTGTCGGGTATTCACCATCCCTCCTAACCTTCTGCTCTCTGATGCTGTACACTCAGCAAAGGCCTCAGCTTTATCCCTCTGTGTCCCCACCTTAATGAATTTCGGGCACGAGATGACGCCGAACTCTTGTTCTGCCATCTTCGCTTCCGGGCCCATTCCTTTGGACAAGAGTCCTCTCCCCATCCCACAGACCCCTTTGCCCAACTCCAACACTCTCCCTCCAACTGGACCCCTCCCTCCGGCCTTTTACCTGCACTCGATCTTTTCATTGACAACTGTCGACGTGACATTTGTCATCTCAATTTCACTGCACCCTCAATAATTCCAACCTATCTTGCTCCGAACTGACTGCATTCCGTGCATTCAGATCTAACCCTGACTTTGTTATTAAGCCTGTCGATAAGGGTGGTGCTGTTGTAGTCTGGCCGACTGACCTCTATCTTGCAGAGGCTGAGCCGCCAACTCTCAGATACCTCCTCCTAACTTTCCCTGTATCATGACCCCACCATGGCACATCAGGCCATTGTATCCACTGCGGTTACGGATCTCATTTCATCCGGTGATCTCCCCCACCTCCGCACAGCTCGTTTCTACTTCCTGCCACAAATCCACAAACAGGACTGTCCAGGTAGACCCATTGTTTCAGCCTGCTCATGCCCCACGGAACTCATCTCTTCCTGCCTTGACTCAGTCTTCTCCCCCCGGTCCAATCCGTATAATTCAAATTAGTTTTTCATTATTCATCAATATGCATTGCTTTTGACCGGATTTCATGTCAAAATATGGCAATCAAAGCATGCAAACTGATACTTAGGAACCAAAAGTGATCATTTGCGTGCAAAACAAATCAATGGGACTCTATCATCGCCGTCCAAGCTTATTTCCCCAAAGTGCACCCATTTGTTCTTCCCCACAAACGCCTTTCAGTCCTATGATTTCCCCTATGTTGGTAGGATCATAGCTGATCTGATTCTAGCATCTCATTACTGTTGTAACTACCCCTTTTCCCGATGTTTCCCTTGTGAAGAAAGGATCTGTCTAAACCTGCCTTGAAAATATGCAATGATAAGGCTTGCACCACTCTTCCGGCAAACGAATTCCATAATAAAGACCCTCTGAAAGACAAAAAAGTCTCCTTATCCATCTTAAATGTTAGAACCCTTATTTTAAGTTCTGTCCTGTTCTCGTCACCCCACAAGGAAACTATCATCGTCAAGATCCTATTGCACTGCTTGTAATGCAGTTATGTCATTTCTTAAATAAAGAGAGCAAATTGTACATAGCACTTAAGATAGGACCTCATGCCCTCCCTTCCCTTTCCATTCAGTCCTCACTCATTGAACAAAGGAAAATGGTGCAAAATAATAAATTTTGTGTTATCTTCAAACTTTTCAACAATGCCCTTAGTTCCTTCATCCAGATTGTTAATGTATAATGTGGGTTGAACAATGTGAAATATACAATTTTCAGGCATATTTTCAATTCCACAATTAAAAATGATGCTCAGTTAATTGTACAAACAAAATACCATTTGTTACCTTTTGGAATACAACATATGAAAAACATAACTTGGAGAAGGCCATTTAGTCTATCATGTATGCTCTACCATTCAGGATTATCATGACTGATCTTCCAACTAACCACACTGTTCCCATATCCCTTAGTTACCTTGGCATCTAAACATCTATCAAAACATGCCTTGAACATGTTCAACCACTGAGCATCCACAGCTCTCTATGTACAAAATTTCAAAGATTCTTTCTTTTTTGAAGAAATTCATCCTCATTTTAGTCCCAAATAGTCAGCTTTTTACCCTAAGACTGTTACCACGTATTCAAAGTGCCTCAGCCAGAGGAAGCATCCTTCCAGAAGCTACCCTTTAAGAATTTAATATGTTTTAGTAAGGTTACCTTTCATTATTCTAAATTTTAGGGAATATATGCCCAGACTATTCAATCTCTCCAGTTTAATTCGCTTATCCTGGGATTCAGTCCCATCAATCTTCGTTTCATTCCCTTCATGACGTGAAGGTGCTGGTGTTAGATTGGGGTAGACAAGGTCAGAAGTCACATGACACCAGGTTATAGTCCAACAGGTTTATTTGAAATAACAAGCTTTCAGAGCGCTGGTGATGAAGGATTGCGTCAGGTGACAAAGGAGCAGCAATCCGAAAGCTTGTAATTTCAAATAAACCTGTTGGACTATAACCTGGTGTTGTGTAACTTCTGACCTCATTCTCTTCAAGCCATGTATATTCTTCCTAGATCAGGAGACCAAAATTGTACACATTATTTCAAGAATTATCACATCAGCGCACTGTATATTTGCAGCAAAACTTCTTCACTCTTGTACTCAAATCATTTTTAATAGTGGCTAACATGCCATTCATTTTCTGAATTGTATCTAAATGTCAACTCCTGTAATTCAGGTACGAGAACACACAGGTCCCTTTGAGTACCAATTTTAGCCAACATCTAAAAAATATGCTTTGTTTCTACTTTTCTTTTCAATGTTTATAAATCCACACTTCCCCATTCAATATTCCATCTCCTATATTCTTTTCCACTAAATCTCATTGCAGACTCTTTGTGTCCTACATCACACTTTCTCTTTGCATCATCAGCAACACTGGATTAATTAGACTCAATGCCCTCATTGAAATCATCGATATACATCGTGAATAGACGATGTCCGAGTACTGAAGTCAGGCCTGTGTTCTCTGTCCTTATTCCCTCCTTCCTCAAATAATGGGGTTACTTTTGCTGCATTTCAATCCATATTGACCATTGTAGAATCTATGGAATTCTGCAATATTTTCTACATTACAACAGTAACTACACTTCAGAAGTTTTGACTGTAAAGTACTTTAAGGCATTTGGAGGTCATGACAAGCACTGTATAAAGGCAAGTCTTTCATTCTGGACCATCACTATCTATGAAATCATTAGGATACACACCATCTGTACCAGGGAATTTAATTTGACAGCTTTTAAGTCCTTTTAATTTCTTCAGGAATTTTTCTTTCCTGAAATTACCTTTAAGTTCCCCATTTCCATTAGACATTCGATTTCCTATTTTTTCCAGAATATTTTTTGCGTCTTCAACCATGAAACAATGTATTCAATAATGCCTCTGCTATTTCCTTATTCCTCATTATAACTTCTCCAAACTTGATTGGCAAGTTTACTTTTCTTAATCTGACCTTTTATTGTGACCTTTTTGAATTGGGTTTCTGTCTTGCTTGCAATGCTGTATAATGCAGACTGCTTTTTCTCATTGTCCTTTTTAAAAATCACACTAGTATGCCAAACAGCAAGAGCTCAGTGTCTAACAGCAATTCTAAAAATAAGTCATAAAAATAAAACGCTGATTAAAATGGTTACTGCGAACATCACTTCACTAAGAAACAGGATCACACTGAATTCTATTTCCTTCTCACAGAATTAAGTTGAAGGATCGAAAGCTATAAGTGACCAAATCAACTGCATTACCCTTACAGCAGGAAAATGGTTATCAGAAAAATGGCCTCCAGAGACTATTGGTATTGATGTTTGATTGTAATGTCTTTCTGTTCAAAATGTGTTATTCAGGCTGTTCAAGGAAATAAGGAGGCTAATAAGATAGTGAAGGATCATGCAGACTTGGTCTGAGTGACCCAGGCATTAGATTTTTCAAAGACATCCCAGGCCGGTTGACCCTGCAAAGTCTTCTTTATTGATATTTGGGAACTTGAGTTATAAGTGGGACAGTTGCCCCATTGGTTAATTTTAGCCTGACAATTATACTCTCAGAATCGCAACTTACAACTAAAGTTCCTACCTCCTCCATCATCCACCATTTCCCATCTGCAAGATGGAAGCACATTTTATACAGTTGGAAGGAAATAAGTCTGCAAGTCCTCAACGCTGACTCCAAACCCTACATAAGTCTCATTTCATCGAAACATGGAAATCTGCAGCTGGTTATCACTTATCACCGTCCATCAGGTAATGAACCCACACTTTTCCAAGCTGTAAACCATGTGGAGGGCACAGTGGTAAGATGGCAACCAGGAGGATTCCTCAATGCCCATTGCAAAAAGTGACTCAGCAGCAACACTAGTAGACTGAGTTGGCCAAATTCTGAGGGTCACAGCTGCTAGAGTGGGCTTGTAAATTTATCTCATCCTCACTAATCAACCTGTCACAAATTCATCCGTCCATAAGATTATGTGTAGGAGTAACCACTACATTTCATAATGACAGCACCTTCCATTGTGGGTACTACTACCATTGTACTAAATAGGAAAGACACAAAAGATCCAGCAACTAAAAACTGTGCATCCATGAAGCTCCATTGAGCAAAGGCAGATTGTAATTATCCCCAAACAATAACCTCATGGTCTAGTATAGCCCTCATTCTGCCACGACAACCAGGTCAGGTGATGATAAGGAACTCTTCAATAAGGAAAGCAAGGGAACTGCAATGGAGGTGCAAGCCTATTGAAGTTATGAAATAGAATAATATGGTTGCTGAACAGTGGATGCAGTATACTAGTATGCAGAGTGAAGTGATCCTAAAACCAACAAATTAGAATAAAGTCCTACACTCCTAACACATTCAGTTGTGAATGCTGATGTAGAAATAATCAACTATTGGGAGGAATACTCCTATCCTTGATGATGACGGAGCCCGATATGTGTGCCCAAAGGACAAGGCTAAAGCATTTACAAATACCTTCAGTCAGAGGTGTTGACTGGATACTTCATCTTGCCTCTGCCATCCTATAACCACCAGTGACTCCCTTCCATAATGTCAGAATTGGAGATATTCACTGATAATTGTACATAGTTTTCTTCAATGCACTAGACGCCAGATAATGGAACAATTGGCAATTGCAAGAACACCGAGACAATATTTAGGCTTGGGCTGATCAGTAACAATTAACAGTCAAACCAGTGGACGCAACAATCATCTCCAACAAGGAGTCCCCAAAAATCTCTTCTGCTTGATATTCTGGAGCATTACCTAGAATAGTGATGTACAATTAATCAACAAACAGAAGGAATGGGCTCTATAGATATCCCCAGCCAAAACGATGACAGGGCCCAACATGAGTAGAAGGATCATATAAGGCTTGTAAGGTTAACTGTTTATCTCTCTACAGCTGCTGCCAGACCTCAAGTATCTCCAAAACTTTGTTTTTATTTCAAATCACTAGCATCCACAGGGATTTTATTCAAACATTATCTTCTCTGAATCCCCCCACTATTAACCTTGACTAGAAAGCTAACTGGACCAGCTCTGCAGCTACTAGAATAGGCTTGAAGCTGCGCACATTTTGGCAAATAACTCACTTTCTGACTCCTCAAAGTCTTTTTGTGATCTACAATGCAGAAACTAAGAGTGTGATGGAACGCTCTTCACTTTCTTGAATGAATACAGCTCTGACAATACACAACAGCCTTGACACCATCCAAAACAAAACAACTCTATTGATTGCGGAGACTTGGGGACCGCTTTGCAGAACACCTGCGCTCAGTTCGCAACAAACAACTCCCCCTCCCATTCCTCAGACGACATGTCCATCCTGGGCCTCCTGCAATGCCACAGTGATGCCACCCGAAGGCTGCAGGAACAGCAAATCATATTCAGCCTGGGAACCCTGCAGCCCAATGGCATCAATGTGGATTTCACAAGCTTCAAAATCTCCCCTCCCCCAACCGCATCCCAAAACCAGCCCAGCTCATCTCCACCTCCCTGACCTGTTTTTCCTCTCACCCCAAGCCACACCCCCATCTCCTATCTACTAACATCATCCCACCCCCTTGACCTGTCCGTCCTCCCTGGACTGACCTATCTCCTCCCTACCCCCCTACCTACACTCACCTTTACTGGCTCCATCCCCGCCTCTTTGACTTGTCTGTCTCCTCTCCTCTATCCATCTTCTATCCGTCTACCCCTCTCTCCCTATTTATTTCAGAACCCTCTTCCCCTCCCCCATTTCTGATGAAGGGTCTAGGCCCGAAATGTCAAGTTTTCCTGCTCCTATGATGCTGCTTGACCTGCCGTGTTCATCCAGCCCCACGCTTGTTATCTCGGATTCTCCAGCATCTGCAGTACCTTTTACCTCTAACTCTATTGATTGGTTTCCCATGTGCCACTTTAAAATTAACTCCCTCTATTACCAATGAACAATGAGTGTTACATGTACCATTTACAAGTTGCACGGAAGCAACTTACCAATGCTATTTTGAGAGCACCATCCAAATAAACAACCACTATCACTTAGACAGAGAAGGGAAGCTGGCACATGGAGTCACCACTGCTTGTAAGCTCCCATCCATATCACTATTCTTTCATCATAGATAGGTTAAAATCCTGGAACTTACTGCTTAACAGCACTCTGGGAGCATCATCACTGTATGGACTAAGGTGTTTAAGATGAAGGATAATGATCCTCTTCTCATGGTCAATTAGGGACTGACAACAAATTTTGTCCTTGTCAGTGAGACCAATCATCCGTGGACCAATGTTCTTCATGATGAGGGAGTTTTTAACTCTCTCAACAGATCCTCATAGGGTTTCACTTTCATGACCTCCTTGATGTGGAATCATCCCAACTCTGTTTAAATGCTGAAGCAAGCCAATGACTTGGCTGTTTGCTCCTGGATGTTTTTTACTCCACCCATTTTGTCATGAACATGTAAAACAGGAGAAGTAGACATTTAGTTCTTCAAGCCTGATCTGTCATTCAATAAGATCATGGCTACTGTGTCGGTGTTTTGAATTTTACATTCATATTTACCCCCAATTACCATTGATTATTTTGCCTAGGAAGGACCTGACCACCTTTGTATTAAAAATATTTATTGACCCTGACTCCATCACAGTCTGAGATGAACAGGTTCAAAGTTGTACAACCCTCCAAGAAAAATAATTCTCTTCATCTCTATCTTAAAGGGCGACCTTTACTTTTTAATACTGTGCAGCCTAGACTGGACTGATGCACAAGAGGAAACATTTTTTTTTATGTTCACCTTGTCAAGATCATGTAGGATCTCATGCACATCAATGAAGTCACTCCTAAATCCTCTAAGCTCCAGTGTAAACAAACCCAGCCTGGCCAAATTAAAACAACTTATCTTCATAAGACAATCCATTCATTTCAAGTAACAAGCCAGAGAACCTCCTCTGAGCCTGCTCCAATGCAGTTACATTCTTTCTTAAATAAGGAGACCAAAATTGCACATGGTACTTACGATGTGGTCTCGCCAATACCCCGTATAACCGAAGCACAACGTCCTAATTTTCATATTCAATTCTTCTCATAATAATGGATCTCATCCATTAACGTTTTATTGTGTAGTAACTTAGACTAACATTTTGTGACTCACGCACTGGCTCATCTAAATCATTCTGCACCTCAGAATTCCAGAGTTGTTCTCCATTTAAGTAATCCTCCACTTTTCCATTCTTCCTGCTAAACTTAACAATGTCACATTTTCCCACATTATATTCTGTCAGATTTCTGCCCACTCAACCTCCTTTGTCTTTTTTCACAACATACTTTCCTGCTTACCTTTGTGTCATCTGCAGCTTTAACTATCATACCTTCACTCTCCTTATCCAAGACACTGATGTAAATCTAAGAAGTTGAGGCTCCAGAACAGACCCCTGCAGGACTCCACTCATCACATCCTGCCAATCACATAAAGACCCATTTAGGTTTACTCTGTTTTCTGTGAATCATAGCTTAATCCGTACTAACATGTCACACCTGTACCATGAACTCTTAGCTCTGCAGTGATCTTATCAAATGGCTTTTGGAAATCCAAGTACAGTACATCTGCAGGTTTCTGTTTATCCACAGTGCATTTTGTTTCTTCAAAGGACTTCAATAAACACAAATCCCTTTGATGAAACCATGCTAACTCTTCTTGATTGCTTTTTTTTTTAAGTGTACCACTGTAATCTCTTAATTTATTCTAACACTATCCCCATTACACGCATCATGCTTACTGACCTACAGTTTCCTGTTTTCAGCTTCCCACAAGTCTTGAGTAGAGGAGTTATATTTGCTACACTCCAGTCTGATGGAATCTTTCCTAAATCAAGAGATTTTTAGAAAATTAACAACACTTAACTAGCTCATCAGCAACCTCTAAGACCCTAGAATGAAGGCTATCCGAAACCAGAGATTTGCGAGTCCGCAGCTCCATTAGTTTGATCAGTCCTGCTTCTCATGTGATTGTAATTTCGGTATTTTTTTCCTCTTCCTTCTACCTCTTGGTTACAGCTATTACTGGAATCATTTTTGTATCCTTCATTGTGAAGGCAATATATTTTTGAATTTCATCCATACTTTCCTTTTATCTACTCTTGTCTCCCCGTTCTCAGTCTCTAGAGGAACAAATACTCATTTTAGTTACTCTTTTCCTTTACAAATATTTGTAGAAGCTCTTGCTCACCATTCCTAACTTGCTTCCCCCATATTCTAACTTGATCCTCCTGATTAACTGTTGAATCATTTTCTGTCAATCATCTGACTTCCCACTCATTATTTTGCAGCTGTATGATTTCCTTAACTTGTTTAGTTAACTACAGCTGGTAGGTCCTCCTTTTTGAAGTGTGCCTCATATGCGAGTTCACTTCAGCTAATTCAGCTTTCATGTCCACATAATAGCAAGCCCTTGTTTATGTTTAAAATAATAGTCTTCATCCCAATCTTCTCCCTTTCAAACGATAAAATTTAATCATATTGTGGTCACTGCTAACTAGAGATGCCTTTCATTGAGATAATTGATTTATCCTGTCACATTACACAATACCAAAACTAATAATGACCTGCTCTTTGGTCTGTTACAGAACATGTTGTTTTCCAAGAAAGCATCTTTAAAAAATTCTATGAACTCATCTACTAGTAATAATCTGATTTTTCTAGTTTGCAAGCAGATAAAATCGCCGTGATTATAGTGGCCCCTTTATCATATGTACATTATTTCTTCTTGCTTTCTTTTTCAAAAAAAATGTTGTTTGTGTGGGAGCCCTGTACTTCACCCCCAGTAATGTTTCCTTTCCCACTGTGTCTGATGAAGTTTGAACGCATTAAAATCTGGAAATAAAAGCTAGACCAATTGTGACCATGCAACTTGTAAATTGTCATAAAAGCTCATCTGGTTCACTGACATCCTTTCCTTCCTTTTAGGGAAGGAAATCTACCATTCCTTCCTGCTCCAGCCTACAAGTGACTACAATATCAATGACTCTTAATTACCCTGTGAAATGGCCAAGAAAGTCATTGAGATCAAGGGTATGTAGAAATGGCAGCAAATGTTGGCCTGGCCAGCAATACCAAAATCCCATGCAAGAATAATAACAAAAATTAATTTATCCTTCAGATGGTGCCTGTCATGAGGGCCTCACCTCGCCCACTCCCCTCTTGAACAATATGAACCATTTGCATGTCTGAAAGCTTTTTCAACAGTAAAAACTTTATTTTGGGAACTGAACAATGATGTTGAATCCTGAGAGGTCTCCATACTAATCAAAAACCAGTTTTAGTGCCATACTGGTTTGTGTTCAGCTGGCAGTGATAGGAGGTAGGAACTGGCTCAATGATGGACAAAAATATGGTGAAAGTAGTCAAAGCACCACAGGTAGTGCAAAATGGCATTAATGATGAATTTGGATGAAGCTCTGTATGTTCAAATGAGGATTTCTTTTCTGATCCCCCTGGAGAAACAAAGTTATTGATGGCTAAGAGCAGTGAAAGAGTTTAATGAAGAAAGAGATTGATTGCTAACTATTCATGATATTAATGTGGGGGTTCTAGAACAT
Source organism: Ginglymostoma cirratum (assembly GCA_024137785.1). Taxonomy (NCBI): domain Eukaryota; kingdom Metazoa; phylum Chordata; class Chondrichthyes; order Orectolobiformes; family Ginglymostomatidae; genus Ginglymostoma; species Ginglymostoma cirratum. The sequence goes on along the minus strand of JAHRHZ010000126.1, from coordinate 7,725,339 downwards.
AATATTTTTATGACTATTAAAATTTTAACAATAACAAAATAATTGTCTGTCTCTAATGAGGATTTTACAGGCCAAAATATGCACTTAGAATGTAATTTTTGCAAAGGAAGTGACAACAAATGTTTTTGCTCTGACAGAAAGAAAGTCAACATGGTATGGCTAAAATGAATTTTTGAACAAATAAAACTAAGTACTAAGAGATTTTGATGGCCAATTTTGTATGATGTTGCTTTGGTTACTCGGTTTGATTAGCACAAAATTGTTTAACTTCCAACCCTGTGTATATGCGCTAATGAATGCTATTTATACAAGTTTTTTTTCATTGATTACAAGTATATGGTGAAACTAATATGTAAAATATATAAAATATCAATTAACATGTTGCATCAGCATCACCTTGACAGACATTTTTTTGAAATTACAATTGTGAGACATGTTATTTGCCATTCTAAATCAGTGCCTTCTGCAATGTTCTTGACCATGTATTAGGTCCCCAACTTCTAAACAACATAGCTGCCATGGCAGATCAGTGACAAGTGGTAAGGAAGTTAAACAGAAAGACTGTACTTGATCTCATCTTCAGCAATCTACCTTGCATAGATGCATTTCTTAACAACAAGGTGTAGAGCTGGATGAACACAGCAGGCCAAGCAGCATCAGAGGAGCAGGAAAGTTGATGTTTCGGGTTGAGACACTTCTTCAGAAATGGGGGAGGGGAAGGGGATTCTGAAATAAATAGGGAGAGAGGGGGAGGCGGATAAAAGATGGGTAAAGGAGAAGATAGGTGGAGAAGAGTCAGACAGGTCAAAGAGGCGGGGTTGGAGTCAGTAAAGGTGAGTGTAGGTGGGGAG
>JAHRHZ010000126.1:7667122-7724478 GCA_024137785.1 Ginglymostoma cirratum | reverse complement strand
TCAAAGAGGCGGGGTTGGAGTCAGTAAAGGTGAGTGTAGGTGGGGAGTTAGGGAGGGGATAGGTCAATCCAGGGAGGACGGACAGGTCAAGGAGGCAGGATGAGGTTAGTGGGTAGGAGATGGGGGTAGGGCTTGAGGTGGGAGGAATGGTTAGGGAGGCAGGGATGAGCTGGGCTGGTTTTGGGATGCGGTCGGGGGAGGGGAGATTGTGAAGCTTGTGAAGTCCACATTGATACCCTTGGGCTGCAGGGTTCCCAAGCGAAATATGAGATGCTGTTCCTGCAGCCATTAGGTGGCATCATTGTGGCAATGCAGGAGGCCCAGGATGGACATGTCGTCCAAGGAGTGGGAGGGGGAGTTGAAATGGTTCGTGACTGGGAGGTGTAGTTGTTTGTTGCGAACTGAGCCTAGGTGTTCCCCAAAGCGGTCCCCAAGCGTCCGCTTGGTTTCCCCGATGTAGAGGAGGCCACATCAGGAACAGCGGATGCAGTATATCACATTAGCAGATGTGCAGGTGAACATCTGTTTGATGTGGAAGGTCTTCTTAGGGCCTGGGATGGGGGTGAGGGAGGTGGTGTAGGGGCAGATGTAGCACTTGCTTCGGTTGCAGGGAAAAGTGCCAGGTGTGGTGGGGCTGGTGGAGAGTGTGGAGCAGACAAAGGAGTCACGGAGAGAGTGGTCCCTCCAGAAAGCAGATAAAGGTGGGGAGGGAAAAATGTCTTTGATAGTGGGGTCTGATTGCAGATGGCGGAAGTGCCGGAGGATGATGTGTTGGATTCGGAGGTTGATGGGGTAGTATGTGAGGACGAGGAGGATTCTGTTTTGGTTGTTATTGCAGGTAGGGAATGTGAGGGATGAGTTGCGGGAAATGTGAGAGACACGATCGAGGGTGTTTTCGACCACTGTGGAGGGGAAGATGCGGTCCTTGAAGTTGCGGTCCTTGAAGTTGCGGTCCTTGAAGTTGCGGTCCTATCTCAGATTCTCCAGCATCGGCTGTTCCTACTATCTCTGCATTTCTTAATGACAGCATTGATAGGACTGACCATAATACAGTGTTTGTGGACACCAAATGAGGATGCCTTCTATTATGTTGTGTGACACAACTAACATGCTAAATGGGACAGGTATCTAACAGATTTTGCATCTCAAACCTGGACATCCATAATGCATTATAGCCATCAGCAGCATCAGAATTATATCCAACTACAATCTGCAACCTCATAGCCCAATATATCCCATATTGTTGTAACAAAGGATTAATTCTGATTCAATGAAGAGTGTAGGAGGGCATGCATAACATAAGCATATCTAAAATGAGGTTTCAACCTGGTAAAACAACAAAACAGAACTACTTGCATGCCAAAAACTAAAAGTAGTAATGTGGTAGGCAGAGCTAAGATTCCCACAACCAATAGATCAGAGCTAAGCCCTGTAGTTCTGCAGTAAATGGTGACAGGAAGTAAACCACTGACAGGAAGTGGCAGCTCCACAAATATCCCTATCTTCAATGATGGGGGAGACCAGTACCTCAAGACAATAGACAAAGCTAAAGCAGTTGTAAATATCTTCAGACAGAAGTGCTGTATGGATGATCCATCTCAGCCCCTGTCTGAAGTTCACAGTGTTATAGATTCTGATCTTCATTGAATTTGATTCACTCCACATGATATTAAGAAAACACCAACAAAGGCTATGAGCCTTGACAACATTCCAGCAACAGTACTGCAAACTTGTGCTCCTGAATGAGCCACACTTCTACCCAATTTCTTTCAGTACTGCCACAATACTGGCATCTACCTGCCAGTGGGGAAAGTAGTGTCCTGTCCAAAAATCGCAGGACAAATCCAACGTGCCCAATTACAATTTTATTAGTAAAGTGACTGATCATCAACAGTGCTATCAAGCAGCAATTGCGTAGTAATAACCTGCTCATTGGTACTTGGTTTTGGTTCTGCTAGGACCACTAAACTTCTAGCCTCATTGCAGCCTTGGTCCAAACATAGACAAAAGAGCTGAAGTCCAGATGTGACAAGGCAAAGACTGCCCCTGACATCAAACAGCATTGGACCAAGTATGGTACAAACAGCACTAACAAAACTGGAGTCATTGGAGAAACTTTCCAGTCGCTAGAATCATATCTAACACATAGGATATTGATTGCGGTTGCTGGAGGCAATTCCGAAGTTCAATGGCGTTATGATTGTTGAAACCATTATCAACAACAACCTAGGGGTTACCATTGACCAGAAATTTAACTGAACCAACTATGTAAACATTGTGGCTAAACAGCAAGTCATAACCTGAGATTCCTCAAAGCCTAAATGAAAACCAAAAGAACTGCGGATGCTGTAAATCAGGAACAAAAACAAAGTTGCTGGAAAAGCTCAGCAGGTCTGGCATCATCTGTGAAGGAGAAAACAGAGTTAATGTTTCGGATCCGGATTCCTCAAAGCCTGTTCAACATCTACAATAGACAAATCAAGAGCGCGACAGAGCACTCTCAACATACATGGATGAGTGAAGCTCCAACAACACACAAAAAACTTCATGACGGGGATAGATGGGGGTGGGAAAAGGAGTGAATGGATAGATGGAGACTGAGCCCAGAGAGAGAAAGGAAAAAGGTTAGGTAAACAAAGTAAAAAGAAAAACTAGATAGGTGATAGTGGAGACTATGAATGGACGAAAATAGGTTGGAAACATGTTGGAAACAACCCATGTCATGACAGGAGCTTGGGTGTGAGTGTGGGCGAAAGGCATGGTAGAGGGTGCTCAGGCTTTAAAATTATTGAACTAGATATTGATTCCCCAAAACTGCAAGATTGCCAAGCGGATAATGAGATTCTGTTCCTCCATCTAGTGCTAAGCTTTACTACAGCACCACAGCAGGCCTGAGGCAGAAATGTTGGCATGGGAATATGGTGATGTGTTGAAGTGACAGGCAACTGGAAGGTTGAGGTCATTTCTGCAGACAGAACACAGATGTTCTGCAAAGTGGTCAACCAGTCTGCGTTTTGTCTACCTAGTGTATAGGACACTGCATTTTGAACAGTGAATCCAGTAGGCTAATTGAGTGGAGTGCACATAAGTCATTGCTTCACCTGGAAGTTGTGTCTGGGGCCTTGGATAGTGAGGATGGAGCCGGTAAATGAGCAAGTGTTGTACTCTTAGTGATTGCATAGGAAGATGTCCACGAGGATGTGTGGAGATGTTGAGAGCTCCATTATAGTAGTTATCTGGACAGAGAAAATGTTTCAAGGATGTTCTGAATGCCTCTCTGAAAAAGTGCAATATTCTCACCAACTTCTGAGGTTTCTTGCCCAAGAGCACTCAAACTTGAGAAGATGTATCTGCAGAAGTACCAACCATCTTGAGCATCTCCAATAACCCCAGATGTTGGTGTAGTGCATACAGTGAAACAGCATACAAAAACACAAACACCCTACCCATCCACCTCTTCAAAAACCATCTTCCCCACATGGGGCAGGGTGTGCAAATCTAACTTTGGACTGTTTAGTCACCTCAGAAACCACGACTCTGGAATGGAAGAACGTTATTCTCCATCTCGAGGGACTACCTAGATGAGAGTATGCATGTCGAGGAATAAAGAATACATTCTCCTTTTCTCAAACCATTCTACACCTTTGCTTTGTACACACTCTAAGGCCTAGACATTGTTCCTGAAGTATGGTGCACAGAATTAGTCACAGTACCCTACTTGAAGCCTAATTAGAATTTCCTAAACACATTGTCCCTGCTTTTGTACTCTATGATTTTATTATTAATACCAGGAAATCCTGCAAGCCATTTAAAAAGACAGTCTTGATTTGCCCAGTCACCTTCGCTGACTTGTTTATTATAAACATGGAGGAATTTTCGTGCCTGTCCCGGTTTTAAAATGGTATAATTTATAATATATTCTTGCACCCACACCTGATCCTGTCCCTATTATACCATAATTCCTGACTTTCTCCAGGTGAAACACACATCTGTGAAAACAGGGTTCAAAGTGAAGGCTCTGACATCCACTTTGACAATCAGAAATGAGGTGCACATGTATGACTCTAATGGAAAGTGAGACTGTCTTCAGGGTGGGTCCCCATACAACTGCACTTTTGTATTAAAATAACTGATAATGCCTGTCAGTAATTGCTCTGTCCTCAAACCCTATGGTATTACTTTGAGGCACCCTGTATAACTGGAAAAGTCCAGGAAACATAACAAATTGGGTCAAAGCAGATTTTAAATCATCATTCTGTTTAAAGAAGATTATAGTTTCCGTAAAGCAATGTTCTAGATTTTTAACACTAATCATTTTTATTATTCTAACTGAATTTTAATAACAATTATCCAAGTGTCTGATTTGCACTGACTGAGAACAGTGATGATTGTCTTTGGTGATTCATTCATTGCTAGCTCTTTGACACTAAAATAACATACAATTTACAAAAAATTCTAAGCAACTGTAAAAAGCTATTTTAGTAAAATCTACTTGAAAACACAAAAAATTCCCATGGTCTTTTCATTGTTCATTTATGGTTGTAGCAAAAGCTCCAACAGTACTGTGATGAAGGTTTATAGTATTTATCGTCATTTGGGAATTTAGATTTTCGAGTAGAGGTAATATAGATTTGGGAAGTGCTGTGAAGGAAATTTTTTCAAGAGGTCAGAAAATCATTTCCAAGGAAATGTGATTAAGTTAAATATGTAATCAGATGCATATGAAGTTAACTGATAAAGAATTTACAAGGTGAATGCTTATAACATACATAAAAGCAGACCAGTTGCCACTGGTAGTTCAATTCAATCAAATCAGAATTTTCAACCTAGCAGAAGGACAGTATGTTAATTGTATCTTGAGTGGTCATGGACATTTGAACAACTCATTGGTGGAGGAGGCATCTTATTGCAGATAAAAGAGACGTGGAACAATGGGAACAGGTTTGTGGAAAAGAAAAGGGGAGAACCGTAATTTTGTGGGTGCCTTTTGCAGGGGTACTAACAAACCCCCTTTCCCTACTTTGTTCCTTTCACCTAGCCTCCTTCCTCCATCTCTTCCGTTCCAAGATCCCAGAACTACCCAGGTCTAGATGCCATGGTGTTCATGGATTTCATCCCTGGGCAATCGGAGACATGCCCTCCAATGAGTCCTCATTCTGCTCGGATGAAAGCTGCTGGCCACTTAGTTTGACTGAACTCTTGAAGGGGAACTTCCTTGCAGTCAGGACAGACATTCCACTCTTGACCCATCTAGCCAGCTGCTAACAAATTCTAGATGGGGGTGGAATTTAAGTTGGTCAGCTGGCGTTCATCTTTTGCAATGAGGAAGGGTGTGAAGGGGGAGAAATATGGTGCACTATGAAATTCAGCCCAATATTAAGTTTTGGTTGACTACCTACCAATACAGGATTCAATTGTGGGGATCTGCACATAGGCAGTAATTCTACTTGCTGATGAAAGCTGAAATGAAGTGTAGCTCTTAAAATCAGAAAAATAATTACATTTGCTACACCTAATGCTGGAAGAATAAATAGGAGTTATTTCAGAAGTTTTTATGCTTTAAAATAACACTAAAAGATTGCAGTTTGATTCCCTTAGTATTTAGCTACAAGTAATGAATTTTCTACTCCAGTTAACCTGTGGTATGGCATAATTAATATAAAAGCCCTAGATATCATATCAGGAAACTGCAGCTGCTTTTTCATTCTGCCACAAAATTAATGTTCCATACACCAGACTTCTCCTGATTAATGTCTCAGAAAATATGGTATGATTTCACTTAAACTGCCTTTTTAATAAAATATATCTAATCTGATTTTTCCTGTGCAGAAATTTGACATCAATGTGTTATTATTGAATGTTGATTGATGAGATGTGCATTTAATAACAAAACTATCTTTGTAAATGTATGAATAATGCTAAAAGGCTTAATTTCTTTATCCATGTTAAAATATATATTTTGCACTTATTGAAAATATACATTATGACCGTGTGAACTTCACCTTGTGTATAAATTTGATGAAATATGTTTGATCAGACTGAATTGTTCATTGAATGTTAATGGCAGCAACTCCCATCCCCCCAAAAAAGTTGAAAACATTTATGTATTTGTGTAAATTTCTTACATAATATTTTGCTATTTTTCTGCTTCAATACTTTTATCTGAATACTGAAGAACATTGTGCTCAAAATCTATTCAGACCACATCCAAAATACCCAGGCATCTGAAACACACATTTTGAATCCATGGAAACACAATACGGAAAGAACTGAATGTTTCCAAATGAAGCTGACAACAATGAAGACCTGAACAAAGAAATGACAATTTTTTGTTTGACTTCTAAGGGCTTCAGCAGGGGCCATGTAAACAAAAAACAAATGCTCATTTTAGTATGAATAAATTTTCATTTTTCTGAAGAACATTTACATCACATTGGCATAGTTTTAATGCCAAACCATTGCTTAAAGCAGAAGTTATGTGTCAGCCTCTCCAAAGATTTGTATGAAATCTGCTCAGGCAATTCTTTCAATATAGCTGGTGACTGTTTTCACTTCACCTTCACAAGCCTTGTTCACTTCCCTTGCCATTCAGCTTTGTTCTATACAAAGTTGTCCCTTGGTGCTTTCTATTTGCATAAACATGCCAAAAGGTAACCCAACTCCTAGACTTATCAATTCGGCAGAAATCGCCAATCACTTTATATTTTAAAAGCAAATGACAACAGCAGTAGTACTAAAAGTTTTTTTGATAATTGCAGTATAAAATTACAAGATTGCCTTTGGGCTTTGGTTACGACACAAAGTATTTAAAAATTTGATGCAAACAGGTGCAATTACCCCACCATCTAATTTCAGGGGCAGAACTCAGTAAGAAAGAGTACAGTGGAATGCCAATATTTTGAAATATTCTCAAGATGAGAATGAAAGATTGTACTACCAGATTCACTTAAAGTATTTTAATTTGTATACAATAGTTTATGTATTCAAAAAATATTATCTCCTTAATATGAGGATCATGTCTACAGTTTTAATGGATGGTCTAGGATATAGCAGAGATAAAGGTCTACCAAACTTCAGCTCTCTGACAGAAGCCTGATGAACATATTAATAACTAAATACTGTGTATCGATAACTTTCCATTAAGTGACAGTTTCATGGGAAGAATGGTTTTTAAGGTAATGTGTAAAGGGGTCATCAATCAGATCGTTTATCTTTTACAAATCTCCGGCAAATTCTTCATTTTAACTAGTAAGAGTGGAAAATCAATTTGAGTCGCCACTTTACAATTTGCTCCTTTTAAGGATGATAGCTCACTGAGTTTTCTGATAAAAATTATCTTGTGTAGATGTAAAACAATGCAGTGGAAATACCATTTTATATCCAAGCTGAAACTCAGAAACATCAAGGTGGAGAATTTTGACTGAGGCTGTACTCAATATTCATTCCTGATTTTTTTTCTCTAGAATCCCTCCAGTGTGGAAACAGGCCATTCAGTCCAACAAGTCCATACTGACCATCTGAACAGCATCCGACCCAGACTCATCCCCCTACACTTTTCGATGGCTAACACACCTAACCTATATATCCCTGAAACACTATGGGCAATTTACCTTGGCCAATCCACCTAACTTTCACATCTTCAGATTGTGGGAGGAAACCGGAACACCCATGACAAACCCACACGGACATGAGGAGAACCTGCAAACTCCACACTAGTCGTTGTCCGGATGCTGGGAGTCCCCAGCACTGTGAGGCAGAAGGGCTAACCACCAAGCCACCATGTCGCCCCATCTGGCTGCTTGATGTTAAGTTTTGAAACATTAGGATACAATATCATTGAGAAACAAAAGCCGACTGAGGAGGCTTCTATATGCTTTCGTACTTCTATGTTTGAAAAATGTGTGTCTGAATGCTTAGGAAGTGATCTTGTGGAAATTCCCCATCATAGATGGCAAAATGTATGTTTTGAAAATATAAGACAGCAACTTAAATATTATTATACAGGAGATGATAGGAAGTGAGGGAGGAGCTGAATTTCAAAGTAAGTAAACAACTAAATCAGACAGGATATAGAATGGGGTTGAAATTAAAAATGGTTGAATGTTCAAATTTCCCTCCAATCATATTCTGAGCTGCAGAGAAAATTATTTGGATTTTGAACATTCAGAATGTCTCTCCTGGTAGAAATGTTACATGTACCCACTAGGAACTTTTGTTTCTTACCCTGAACATTTTTGGTTCAGATGGATATCTCTACAGTATCCTAATAATAATCAGCAATAACAAGCACTTCCCAACCGAAAGATGTACAATACAGTCTAATCTCTAATGCGTCTAATCCCCAAAGACAACATTATGTTGCACAAATTGGGCTTGTGCAGCAAAAAAATATTTACTCCTTGAACTAGTTTCTTTTTTGGGGTGTGGTGGAAGGGAATGGGTATTGTCGTCAATTTTGTTTTTCAGGTAGGTATGCAAAATTCTACCAGCACAATGATAGACCTGTTAAGAGAACTAGGAATGTAGTAACTGATGAATAGCTTACCTTTATACTCACTGCTCTTACATGGGTGGCTAGTTTTGGGATGTGCAAAAACTCCACCTCCAACACATCAACCCAGAATTGTCAATTTAAAGTCAGCAACCAACATATTCTTTAAATGTCACTTAAGCCTTCATGAACTACCTTAGAACATTTTTCAAAGCTTTTCTAAAGTAAACTGCTTGGCATCAGCAAAAAAAACAAACTTTCAATTTACTTTAATATTTCCATGAAGAATTCAGGGTAATCTAAATTTGTCAAACAATTTTCCATAATTAAAGCAGGTAGACCCTTGGGTTTGAATTTGCTCTGTTGTAACTTTACTGTGGGAAAACTTGAGGGTATGCATTCTAGCGTAGAAGAGAAGAAATGAATATTTGTGGAATGAAGAAAGCACAGTGGGGGTCCTCATACATGATTGTGAAAAGTTAGCTTTCAAATCAGTGTGTAATATGTAAGGCAAGTCGACTTTGGCCTTTATTTCAAAGGGAATGGAAACAGGAATAAAAACAGGAAGTTCTTGCCAAAAACATATAAGGCTCTAGACAGACCGCACCTGGAATACTGTGAACAGCTTTAGTCCCATTATCTCAGAAATGACATGCTCACATTGCAGCAGTACAGAGATGAGTCATGAGATTGAATTTGGGTATGGAACGATCACCTTTTGAGCAAAGGTTGAGCACATTGGCTTGTACCCATTGGAGTTTAGAGTAATGAGAAGAAATCTTATTGATAGTAAATTAATAAACCTTTTTATTATCTGGTTACATTTTATCTGCCATGTGTCTGTCAGTTTCACCAATCCATCTATGTTCCTGAACTTTCACTTTCATCCTTGCAGTTTACAATATTTGAGTTTTGTGTCATCTGCACATTTTGAAACAGTGTCCTGCATTTCCGAGTCCTGGTCACTGGGTACCAAAAAGAAAAACGGCCCCTGAGACCAAACCTTAAGCGACAGAACTACAAATGTGCCATGTATCTGAATAGAACAGCTGAGTTTTGATATCATCCATGTAAATCTTTTATGAGTCTTCTCTGCTTTTATTCTTTTTATAGCATGAAGACAAGGGCTATGTACTGTATTCCATGTGGTTGAATCAGGCAGGTTTAAATGCAACTTTTGTTAGAGGGGTAAATGTACTTCCTTTATATATGGCCTAATTAATTTGCTGTTACTTCTTTTAGTGATTTGCGCATCTGTACCCATGGATCCCTTTGTTTCACATTTCATCTCTTTCAAGGAGTATGTGACCTCCATAATCTTGTTCCTGAAATAGACCCTTCATATTCATTTATATAGAAATTCACTTGTCATTTAGATGCACATTCTTCAAGTTACTAGCACTTTATTATAAAAGTGAATATTCCATCGTCCCTGAGGACCTTGAGCTGTTTTCTCATTCGAGAGAGACGGCTGGATAAGTTGGGCACAGGAAACATTGAGAAGGTGGGCCTTTATATTGACTTCAGCTGATATAAGAATTGAGCCCACAGTGTTCCTCTGCAAATTTACCGTCCAGGCAACTGAGCTAATCAACAATGAAATGAATATGTACGCAGATCAGGAAAAGATGTCAAAACAACAGGGTTGGTATAGTGCATGATTTTAACTTCCCCAACATGAATGGAAATATATAACATCAGGAGAAGCATGGATAGGGTGAATAGTTGAAGTCTTTTTCCCAGGATAGAAATGTCAAATATGCAGCAGCATAGTTTCAGGTGAGAGGGGAAATGTTTAAAGGAGATGTGAGAGTAATTTTTTTTTTTTTTTAACATAGAGGGTGTCCTATGCGGTACTGTTCTATGTTTAAACAGAAAAGACTCTTAGGGGGCTAGACATAGTAGATGTAGAGGACCAGAGGGCACAATCTTAAAGTAACGGTTCATTTGTTTAAGATTGAGATGAGCAGGAATTTCTTCTCTCACAGGGTAGACCATATGTGGAATTCTTTACTTCAGTAGGCTGTAGAAGCTGGGTCATTAAGTATACTCAAGCTGAGACAAAGTTTTGATCAGTAAGGGATTGTGGGGATAAATTGGGAAAGTGGAGTTAAGGCTTTTTAGATCAGCCATGATCTTATTGAACTGCACAGCAATCTCGATAGGCCAAATGGCCTACTTCTGCTTCAACATCTTATGGTTTTATTGCAAGTGTGGTAGAGACCACACAGACACCACACAAAGTGAAGTCCTAATGGCAACGTTTTAGCAGTTTAAAGAATTTCCAAGCCCAATTTTTTTCAAATCAAGAAACTTGATGAGCAGTCTTGATAAGATTCTTTTTAAAAATCAAAGATTCTGAGCTTATGCTCCCATTTATGAAAGCAACAGAAAGACTCAAATTAGGGAAACATTTTGAAAAAGCAGAAACAAAAACAGAAATTGCTGGAAAAGCTCAGCAGGTCCGGCAGCATCGGTGGACAGAAATGAAGAGTTAACATTTTGGATCACCCGACCTTTCCTTAGCACTGGAGAGAAATCAGACTTAACATTTTGGGTCAAGTGACCCTTCCTGAAAACTGGAGGGAAATCAAAGTTAACATTTCGGGATGAGTAACCCTTCCTCAGGCCCAGTTCTGACAAAGGTCGTTCAACCCGAAGTGTTAATTCTGATTTCTACCCATAAATGCTGCCAGACCTGCTGAGCTTTTCCAGCAATTTTTATTTTTGTTTGATTTACCGCATCAGCAGTTTTTTTGGGTTTTAATTTGAAAAAGCAGAACTTCAAAAGACATTTTACAATGAATCAAAATCCCATGGGTGAAAGACTGACATGCTCCCATCTATCAATCTTTGATGTAGTTTTACAAATCAAGCCAAGTTGATCTTGTTAAACAAACTATACTTGTCATTTGCGTTCGGATCAGAGGTAACTGAAGCTTTCTTTGTACCATCTTTCATAAGGTGACAGTTGCCGGCAAAACCAGCATTTGCAGCATGACCTTTATTATCCTTAAACTGAATGATTTGCTTAATTATTTCTGAGTACAGTTAAGAGTCAACCACATTGCTTTGGATCTTGCGTGACAAGGAGGCCAGAAAATATAAGGACACGAGGGAATCAGCTGGGTCATTACAACAATTGATGGTAGGTCATGGTCACCATTATTGAAAGTGTTTCTCAACTCATGATTCATTTATTAACTGAATTAAAATTTCACATTCTGTTGAGGTGGAATTTTAACCAAAGACCCCAGAGTATTAGCCTGGGTCTTTGGATAACTAGTCTAGTAACATCACTACTACACACTGTCTCCCCCAAATAAGTGTGTGTTATATGAAATTACAATTGATTTCCTTCAGTTTACTCAGGAATTAGAGATGTAATAGCAGTTCTTTTGCTGGAATATAGCAGGAACATGTTAGACTAATTGTGGATTATTAACCCTATAATCTCTCTAGTTTACAGGTTCAGCAGGTGAACTGCATAACTAACTGAAATGCCATGGACTGGGAGTCACAATGTTACAATGACTTCATATTTAATCATTATTGAGGACTTGCATTTGAAGGATTAATGAATAATGGATTGATTTCAAGTTCTGCAGATATGTTATTTTTAAAAGAAACCAATGGAAGGACATTGCAACATTTTTCAAAACTGCTTATTTACTCCAACCCCTTTCCCCAGATTTATGACTGTCAGGATGCATTTTTTGCTTTAGAGATTGTTTGGATTTTGATTGAGTGCTCTATCTGAGAAAGAGAAACAGATTCCAAGTCCAGCGCTCCGCTTTCTGAAACCTCTCGTTGAGAGTTTAGTGAGATACCTGGAGCCCTGGTCCAGTCTGAACACACTGATTATCCCGAGGAGCATTTTGAAGAATCCTCCGTGCTATTTCCTGAAAAAGCTGCAGGGGCAGAGTCACTTATTAGAGTAACTCAAACGTTATCTTTTCAGTTTGCCTTCAAGAACAAAAACTTTATTGGCCAAAAGTGTTTTGTCTAACAAGACGAATTTCTGCTAAGAGAAATCTGCTTTTCTCCACCGACTTTTCCATGCACCACGTGTGAGATTTTTGGGCATTTTGGGTTATTTAGATGGTTAAGCATTTACATTTTCATGTTACAACCTAAGTGTCTTACCCAGTATTTTTACTCTCATTGAATACATTTTATTCTTTAATAAGTTGATAATTGTGCATTTATTAAAGAAACCTGACTAACAGATTTTTGTATTTTATACTTTAAGCATAATATTGGAAAATAAACTCGAGAAAGACAGTGTACACATTCCATCTCAGTCATTACAATAAGCAGAACTTCACATGTAGGACCAAATTGCCAAGTCTGAAGTAGAAAGAAGAATGTGAGTTGACTCCAGCATACATAAACTGACAGTCTGTATGATCCCATAATTCCAGAATGCATATGCTCATGGAATCATAACCAAGTTCTAACTTCAGGATAACTGTCTAAGCAAGTCCCAACTCCAGCCTTTTCACTATTACAGTACGTATGTGCTTTATTCAAGTACTTGCCTGATGTCTTTTGAAGGTTCCCATGGGAATGGATTTTGTCACACTTTCATTGTACTCCATACCTTAACAATTACATATGTGAAGAAATCTTTCCTCACTTCCCTTTAACTTCTTTTGTCAATTCTTTTCAATCCATGGACTTTGTTTGCTGATCCACTTGTCTGAGGGATCAGGTTCTTCTTACTTGCCGAATCAACACCTCATACCATTACCAAGCACAATTCAGTGGATATACATGGAACAAAGACAATGCTGGATTATGTTATCAAAATGATTGAGGTAAGATCCATAGGATGCCTTACAGGTGCTGAAAAACCTATATTTTGGAATGCTGCATTCTGTCATTGTATTTCAGGCTCTAAAGGCAGAGCATAGCAGCAAGACTGATCCTTCTCAAAAGATGTTATGAGGATATTAATTATGGCTCTTGACCTTTGAAAAGATACATTTCAAGACACTTCCACGGTGACTGAAAAGATAGAAAAAATAAATTTAAAACATTACTTTCAGATCAACCAGGAAAGCAGAGCTATGAAGGTTAAAATTATTTATACGAATTGCGCTCAAAAGCTGGAAGCAGTTGCCAGTAAGGATTACTGAAGCGAGGACTCAGTTATGATTCCATGAGGGTCTGTACACTGGCATTATGGAATCATGCGGACTGAAGGACATTTTGCAACCACACTTAACTTTCAATCTTGTAGTTAATTGCATTAATCAGTTTCCATTGATTAACACATAATGGAGAGTTAAACCAATAATGATTTTAGAGGATACTTTATATGTGTGTCAATGGTTTGATTTCACAAGCAAACACAACTGCATAAAATAAAAAGTTCTCCTTTTTTTTTCTAAATTACAACTCTTCCCTTAATTTTCACAAACAGCATTGAAAATAAGTGAAGGAAAACAATAGTGATCGACCATAGAGAATTACACTTAATTTGGGATAAAATATATACATCAAGAATTGAACTGATAGTGCTGCTTCTTGGTACAGGACAGATGAAAATTTAGGGATAAACTAAACCTGATAACAATGAAACTAAAAATAATCTTGCTGGTGTGTACTGAAAGAAGATTACTCACACACTATTTTCTTTCACCAATGGTTCGTGATTTAATGCTCATGTCCTCCTACTAAATTAAGACAGTGGAAAGAGTATTGCCTGTGATTGCACTGTGATTATTCTGCACAATCTTAAAAAAATCTTGGAAGAACAAAGACAGATTAAGGCCCAGATTTTTGCTATGACAGAGTTTCTCAGCCAAGGAAAAATAATTGGAAGATGCCAGAAATCTCAAGTCTCTCCTGAGCCCAACATTTCTCAGTTTTTCAGGGGTGATCTGACATTCCCACACGTGCATTTCATGGAGGCATCTAGCTGTTTAATTAGTCAGGTTATACAAGATAAGAGAGGATCTATCCTTAGCCATTTCTTTTAGTTAGCCAAGATATCCATTGGAATGCTAAGGTACCCCTATGAATATGGTGCCAGGACACCTTGTGTGGGGACCAGTGATGCTGTTTGTGGATGAGGGGGATCAGGTATCCATCAAAAGTGCAAGACAGGGATTCTTCAGTGGGTGCAGATCAAGCGTCGTTTAGGATTGTTACCTGGGGAGAAGATTGTGAAAGAAAAGTGGATAAACCCCCTGGAACTGTCCAACGTGTCAGCCTGTCAAGATTTTTGAATACGATCCGAAAATGTATTTTTGTGAGAGAATGCTTTTTTCCGACAGAATGTTAAATAATAGAATTTCATTTTTCACCTGCATGCATAGGTTCTTGTGAATACAAGGTGTGCTGGCATCATTGGTGAAGGGAAAAGAGTGATGAGGAGACGTAGAAATTAAGATTACATCAGGGTCACAAGACATGGTTAAAGGGAGTTAGATGGCCTTGCTTGGCATGGATGGTGACAGGAGTCTGCCGAGGTGAGGGGCAACGAGGTAAGTGAGAGAGTTGAGGGCTGGAGGAATATTTTATATTTTATTCTTTTATTTCAATTTTTGGCCACTGTACAGAAGCCCAAAGGCAGGTTAACCACCAGCCAACCACAGGAACTGCCAATCTCACTCATCAGCTCTTCCTAGATCATCTTGCCTGACTCCCAATCCAGCCTACTGCCTCCAGGCTGAAAATAGGAAGGCTGAGTGGCCATTTTTCGGTTTCTGAATTTACCCTGCCTCTGCACACCCAACCTGGCAATAAAAACAAGAGCCAAAACTTTCATTGATAGGATCAACAGCTTGCCAGTATGTTTGACGGTGTTTGATGGAAGTAAATGAATAGTAAATATTTCATATTTTCTTATTTATTTTCAAGTACTTTTTCTGATAGCATTTCAAAAGCTATTCAAAACATTTCTCTTTTATAAAATGATCTTTATAACTACTCAAATAACCTGCTTAAACAAGTGTAGGGAAAATACGTCCAAATTTGTAGATGAAATCAAAACAAGAGACACAATAACTATTTGCTAAGAGAAAAGAAGCAATGTCTGTCACTTCATGAAGATTTGAGGGGTTATATTGCTGTCCCAATTAAACAGAATACAGACATGACTGGCTGTAGGCACAAAGCAGGTCAACTGTGCAATGAACTGACCGTCTGCAATTTTTCAGGGTCAGCTCATTTACATTATAAAAATTGTATCCTGTGTAGTTTTTGTCATGCATGAAGAGTTAGCTTAATGAGGAGAAAGCAAAATCAGACTGCGGGTCAAGTTTAAGGGTGTACGATTACTTGAAGATACATGGCCATACTGAAATGGAGACACAAATTCCTGCGAGTGTGTAGGAGGAGATCAAAATCTAAAGTAGTTTCTGTTTTGACGCCCACCTCCATGCTTAATGTAAAAAAAAATTCTCAACGCCAATTTTAGAATGGATGAGACAGTACAGCTTGAGAGCTCTTAGAGGGGTGTTAATTTGCAATTCAATGAGTTTAATTATAAAATGTTACAAGGCTACAAGGGATCTTAGGAGAGATTTCAATTTGAATTATCTCAGCACATGCTGAGAGTTCTGCCCATTAAAATCAATAATCCAAATATCATGAGATAGGTATGTGCAATTTCCTGCCAATATATTCCATCACTGTTTAGATCATATCACAATCAAAGTTCGACTCTCTAAAATCAAAGAATTTTTACCGCAAATTGGTCTTTACCAGTTGTATGAAACAACGTCACAACAAATTAGCTTTCAGTGGAAAGGTGAGCGAGGTGAATTGTAAAACGGGTTGCTCAATATTAGTCTGTTGCATATTAGTGGCAAAAACCAATTCCACCCATTACAAGATAAATGGATGGGGTACATTCAGTTTATCACCAAAGAGATCAAGCGATTGTAGTGAATAAATAAATGCTTAGATGGAATAAAAATGCAAATAAAGTACTTTGGTACATTTACAGATGGTTCAAGCATACATCAATGCAGATGTTGCAGACAGCTTTGCTTGCACACCCTGTAGAATATTTCATGTGGTTTTGGTCACTAATGACAACAAAGGTATTATTTTTCTTTGAGAACATCAGATGTAAACGACCAAGACCAGAAATGTAGCATTCAAGTCGGGTGGCCTGGACTAATATTGAAAATCCAGATATGACCTCTACAAAGCTATCAGGGAAGCCAAGAAGCAGTACCGGACAAACAGACTCCTGCTGTCTATGGCGAGGCCTAAACAACATTACGGCATACAAAATGGAACAGTGTAAGATAGCAGACAATGACATATCCCTCCCTGACATGCTCAATGCTCGGTTTGAGCAGAAAACCTGCCCCAACAGCCCCAGTCACACCTGTTCCCTCTGTCACCGCTTCAAAAGTCAGATCAGTCTTCCTGGGAGTTAACCCAAGGAAAGTGACAGGCCCGGACAGTATCCCTAGCCGAGCACTCAGATCCTGGGCAGATGAACTGGTGGAGGTATTCACCGACACCTTCAACCTGTCCCTCTTACAAGCTGAAGTTCCCACCTGCTTCAAGAAGACAACCGTCATCCGCATACCCAAGAAAACTCATGCACTGTGCCTTAATGACTACCACCCAGTGTCTCTGATCTCAATAATCATGAAGTGCTTTGAGAAACTGGTCATGGCCAACATCAACCCCACTCTCCCAACCTGCCTCAACCCCTTACAGCTTGCCTATGACATAAATGCGACAGTCAAGAAGGCACAACAATGCCTCTTCTTCCTCAGACGGCTCAGGAAATTTGGCATGTCCATAAGGTCCATCACCAACTTCTACAGATACACCATTGAAAGCATACTGTCCAGGTGCATAATGGCCTAGTACGGAAACTGCTCTGCCCAGAACCGTAAGAAACTACAGAAGGTGGCACGCACAGACCAGACAGTAACGGAAGCCAACCTTCCATCCACGGGCTCTTTTTACACGACCTGCTGCCACGGAAAGGCAGTCAACATCATTAAAGACCCATCACACCCTGGTAATGATCTCCTGCAACCTCTCCAGTCAGGCAGAAGATACAGAAGCCTGAACACACACACAAGCAGGTTCAGGAAGAGATTCCTACTGGCCGTTTTCAGACTGTTGAATGGTCTCTAGCCTCAAATAATGAGACCTGCAATGTAAAATGTGTGCCTCAAAGTCTTTTGTGATCTATATATTGTTTGCTTGCTGTGATCTGCCTGTACCACTCGTAAACAAAGCTTTTCACTGTGTGTCAGTACACGTGACAATAAAATCAAAATCAAAAATCAAATCAAGATGATTTCCAGTTTGGAATATTGATTTGAGGAGAGGAAGGGAGAATTAATCTTGTTTGACTCTTGTCTTGTCAAAATTATTTTGTAGAACTGACAAAACTAATTAAATCATAGTGTTCATAGTGGGGTAGTGTTAAGTATGAGGGGCGTATAAGTCAAAAATGTAGGTCATTATTGGGAAGAAAACACGTAAAAACTTTATCTTTGCAAACTAAAAGCTGTGGTTGAACTTACTTTGACAGATCACGTGAAAGCAGATAATATAAATGAATGATGATAGTTAAAGTGCCTATGTAAGTGACAAATATGTATTAAACTGAGTTATGGTACAGCTGGAGGATCAAAAAGGAGATCTACAATTTATAATTAATAAATCATCAGCACAGGTCTTGGCAGTAATCAAAAATGAGATAAATAAGGCCTAACAGAATAGCTGTTGTAAGAAAGCATTTCAGTGAACTTATTCTGTGAAAAGGTCACAATACTGACTAGACTGAATGGTAACATCTTCCTCTGAAAATTTTATTTAGAAGCTATAACTTATGTATTTAGTGGACAACAATAATTTCAGCATTTAGATTGGCCACGTAAAAATTGAACATTTGGTTTACTGATTACAGTACTTACTTTGTTATGTGTAATTACAATTTTTAAGCAAAGAAGCTAACTCTGATGAAGTTAATTAAGATCACATAATTGAGATAAGCTTTTTTTTTAATAAAAATTGTTCATGGGGTGTGGGTGTCTGCTGTATGGTCAGCACTTTTAGCACATACATAATTTACAAGAGGCAGTTAAGAGTCAACCTGGAGTCACATGTAGATCAGACCAGGTGGGAGTGGTAGATTTCCTTCCCTAAATTACATTTGTAAAAACCCATCTGGTTCATTGCAATCAACATAGTCAGCATTAGGTTAGCTTTTAATTTCAGATTTTATTGAATTCAAATTTCTCCATCTGCCAAGGCAGGTGTTGAAACACCTGTGACCCAGGTCATTAACCTGGAGATCTAGATTATTTGTTCAGTGACATAACTACTATCCCATCATCTTCCCCCATGTTAAATACATTTCTGAAATGACAGCATTATGTTAACTTTATCAAGTTCATCATTTGGTACACTACTCTTCTTAGCTATGCACTGTGTTTCATTCCCCCAATTAACTACCTTCTTGAAAGTCACTAAATAAAACCCAAGGTTAACATAATCCAATCATAATTCTCTACATACATCAACCTCTCTTCTACTTTCTTTTCCTTTTGAAGAATAGCCTTTCCTATAACCTTGGACACTTCAACTAAATTTCTGAATGAAATATTCAGTTCTATTGGCATGCAGCTATGACACAGCATTATCAAATGAAAAGTATTAATTGCATGCCAATGGCATGATAATTTTTCTCTTACTTATGCAGAATATTTATAATCGTACTGAGATCCTTTTTTTACTTTAGATCCACTTAATAAAGTAGCATTTTACTTACTATTGTAATGTTGAGAGTTTTATGAAAGGGGCAACAATTTAAAAAAATGTTTTTGGGATGTGGATGATGCTGGTAAAACTGCATTTATTGTCTGATTCTAATTGCATCGATAAAATGGTGTTGCACCTTTTCTTGGGATCACAGAAGATCTTGCAGTTATCAAACCCTCACATTTCATTAGTAATTTTGAAAATAGTTCACTTTATTTCGGTGACGTCACAATTTTCACAAATTACTTTGTGAGGTTTTTTTGAACACAATAATCTAACATTGTACATTATGCATTTTACAGCACGAAATTGCCATTAAATTTACAATGTGTGCTTTCCCGATACAATTACAATCAAACCAGTTTGCTCAAGAGTCTACAAAAATCCCTTTGTCACCACAAGATACCATAAGTTTCTTAATTTAACAATAGAATGGTAATATAG
The DNA here is from genome assembly GCA_024137785.1 of Ginglymostoma cirratum. Taxonomy (NCBI): domain Eukaryota; kingdom Metazoa; phylum Chordata; class Chondrichthyes; order Orectolobiformes; family Ginglymostomatidae; genus Ginglymostoma; species Ginglymostoma cirratum. The sequence continues at coordinate 7,704,788 of JAHRHZ010000126.1, read as the reverse complement.
AAGCATAAAGCTTGTTGATAAGTAACAAACCAGCAAACACATTTGTTGTTTTAACTGCCTGCATTTTGTAAAACAGTAATAAATTACTCAACGCATAATTTCAATAATATCTTAAATTCAGAAATTTCTTTAAGGTCATGAAACAGCTTTCTGATACATGATTCAAAGTCATCTTTCCTAAAAGTAATCAATCTGCTTAAATAATTTGTATTAATAATTCAAATTATGTGGCACTTGTGAGGGGTTACAGGTGAATTAATGTACTGTTCAAAGTAAGCACCTTTAAATTGAGAAGCATGTTACATCAGGCAAATTTCAACAACATTTATAGTGGAACATTGGTCATAATTCTAAATTGTTAATGCTGATGCCTCAAATAATACCCTTGAGAATTGACTTCAAATACCATCATGCCAGTGTGAGAATTTTAAATTCAGCTTTGAAAAAAAAAATAGAAATTAAAAATGGCATAAGGCAGAAGTGTCTTGGAAGCTATCAGATTTTGTAGTCAGTAATGAAAGCAGAGTGCACACCACTGACTTCAAAGGGAGTTTCACTGAGATGTCTGTAATGAAATCTTTAACACACTTGATGTCCAACTCATTGCAAAGTAGTGTCATAGAGGTCTGCAGCATTGACAAAGACCCAATGGCCCATCAATGTACACTAAAAAGAAGCACCTAACTCTTCAAATCCGATTTTTCAGCACATGGCCCAGGGCACGTGCACATCTAAAAACTTCTTATATAAGGGTTTCTGCATCTGCAACCCTTTCAGGCAGTGAGTTCCAGATTTCTTCCAACTTCTGAATGAAAAGCCCTCATTTCGCACCCCCCCCCAAAGCTCCTGTCACTTTCCTTAAGATCCATGCTCCTGGTCACTGATACCTCCACCACGGGGAAAGGTCTTTTCCTGTCTTCCCCATAATGCAATAACGTCTCAACTGCGTTCCACCTCAGTCTCCTCTGCTCCACTGACATATACACGTAGGTCCCTGTGATCCTCAGTGCTCTCCAGCATTCTACCATTCATGTATTGCCCTGTCTTGTTTGTCCTGCCCAAGAGCCTCAATTCACGCTTATGTGGATTAAATTCCATTTGTTATTGATCAGCTGAGATGACCTTCTGTATCATTCTGCAATCTAAGGCTATCCTCAATATTTACCACCTCACCAATTTTTGTATTGTTCATGAATTTACTCATCAACCCTCCTGCATTCAAGCCTAAATCATTTATTCCTGCCACAAAAACTAATGGCCCCATCGCTTATCCCTGGTGGACCTCACTAGACATAGGCTTCCTGTCACAGAAACACCCCTCAACCATCAGCTTCTGCCTTCTAGCACTCAGCCAATTCTCGATCCAGTTTGGCAATTTTCTTTGGATTGCACACGTTTGCTATCGGTCTACCATGGCCTTATCAAAAGCCTTGCTGAAGTCCAAGTAGAATACATGAAATACATTGATTCATCTACCACTTGGTAACTAACTCATTACCACCTTAAAAAATTCAATTAAGGTCATGAGTTGACATGACCTCTGCTTAACAAAACCATGCTGACTGTTCTTGATTAATCCCTGCCTCTTCAAGTGCAGATTAGCTCTGTCCCCCAGAATTACTACCAACAGTTTTCCCACCACTGATCTTAGACTGACTTAAATGAGGATTCCATCATCGAGCTGTACTAATATCTATGCAGACAATAACTTTAAAAATTTTCACAAATTAAGAACAATCAAATAATTATTCAAACACTTATGAAGTGCAAAATAAAGATTTTCATACAGAGTTCAAACAAACTTAAAAACAAAACTTGTAAAATTATTTTAAAAATCAGATTTAACTATCTAGTAATTAATCATAATCAAGGAATTTAACAACATTCCACAAAATATAATAATTTTTCCAGGGCCAGATCAATTTTTCCAACAGTAGTTATTGATCAAATCACAATTAAAACTCAGTTACTAGACCCGGGTCAAGCATTTTCCAACAGCAATATGAGATCAGAAAAAAAAATCTGCAAAATCAATTGTGGAGGAATACTGTTCTGCTGCAGCTGATGGCCCACAGTGCCTCATAGCTGCCCAGTTTTCAGCACATCTGAATCTAGCCTACTTAGCAAAGCATTAGTGCAACAAGATAGAGGGTATGCTTAACATGAAGATAGGTCTTCACAAGGACGGTGCAGTGGTCACTCCAACCTATGCTGTCATCTGCGATAACTCATCTACAAATTATGCACAAATGCCATTTGTTTCACAAACAGCAACTACAGACCACAAAAATAAGCACTACTAATGTCAATTTTGTGCTTTTGGAACTGTTTGCAGAACTCAGAATCTTAAATGTCTTTTATATTAATTGAAGCAAAGTACTGTGGATACTGGAGATCTGAATTAAAAACAGATAGTGCTGGAGAAACTCAGCAGCTCTAGCAACATCTGTGGTGAAAGAAACAAAGATAAAGTTTCGAGTCTGATAATGACATCATCGGAACTGAAGGGGCTGGAAAATGATGGTTTTTATATTGTTGACAAAGGCGGTGGTGGGGGGGGGAGGTGATGGTTATGGCAGTGAGTCCGTGTGTGGAAGAGATGGTAATGGTGCAGAGTAGGTAATGGTGCACAGAGTAAAAAACAAAGGGATTGTTTATGATAGTAGAGGAGAGATACAGATGCAATATAGTTGCAAATGGTAGGCTAAAAAGGGAAAACATGGCAGCTTTGCTGAGTGAACCCATGCAAACATTATATACTATCCTTCACAACTTGTCCCACCACTTTCAGACACCCCTAGTCTCTCTGTGCCGCTAGCCCATTTAACATTGTACTTTTTATTTCATGTTCCCTTTACTTATTGCATCAAATGAACCTCTTCAGTTTGATGTACACCTGACTACTAGCTCTGTTAAGACCTCTGGGGGATTGCTCCACACCATAGCCCGTTACTGAGCAATGAACTCAAGACAACTTCAGGATTTTCACATTAATCTGCACTTGCATTAATTCCTGAAGTTACAATCTGATTCAAAAAGGTAGTGATGGGTAAATAACGACAGTTTTGATTCTGCTTAAGAGAAACAAAGCTGAAATCCTTTATCAATTTGTTTTATATTTGATCCTAGAACAAAGAACAATAAAGAACAGTAAAGCATTGGAGTAGGCTCTTCAGCCCATCGAACCTGTGCTAACACAGGATGCCTTTCTAAACAAAAACAAACCCTTGCCTCTACACAGTTCATATCCCTGTATTCCCTGCTTATTCATGTATCTGTAAACATTACTATTGTATTTGTTCTGGCAGCACGTTCTAGACACTTAACCGCCATCTGTGTAAAATCCTGCCTTTCACTTCTCCTTTAAACTTATCCCTTTTACCTTAAACCTATGTCCCCCAGTAACTAACATTTCTACCCTGGGAAAAAGACTTCTACTATTCAATCTATTAATGCCTGTCATAATCTTCTAAGCCTCTATCAGGTTGCCATCAGCCTCCAGTGTTCAAGTGAAAATAAACCAAGTTTATCCAATCTCTCCTTATAGCTAATATCCTCCAAATCAGGCAACATCCTGGAAAACCTCTTCCATACCCTCTCCAATGCCCCCACATCCTTTTGCTTGTGTGACAACCAGATGTGTATGTAATTTTCCAAAAATGGCTTACTAATGTTTTACACAGCTGCAACATCACTTGCTTTCTTTTAAGACTTGGAGACAGTAAGGACTACAGACGCTGGGAGCCAGAGTCAATAGATGTGAAGCTGGAAAAGCACAGCAGGTCAGACAGCATCCAAGGAGCAGGAAAGTCAACGTATCTGGCCAAAACCCTTCGACAGAACTGGCAGAAGGGCAGCTCAGAAATAAATGGGGTTGGGCCGGGGTGGGGGCAGTAAGGGTAGGTTGGATGGTGAAAGGTAGATGCAGATAGGAGGTTATTAATGATATTATGATTGGTCAGTGTGGGAAGGGTGGAGTGGATAAGTGAGTAGGAAGATGGACAGGTTAGGTCAGGTCAGGGAAGCGAGGAGGAGGGGAGGGCTCGACATGGAATAAGGCTGGGGTTCGAGGAATTTTGAAGCTGGTGAAGTCAATGTTAAAGGCCATTGGGCTGTACGCTCCCGTGGCGAACTATCAGGTGTTGTTCTTCCAGTTTACATTTGGCCTCATTCTGACAGTGGAGGAGGCCAAGGATGGACATGTCGCCAGGGGACTGGGAGGGAGAATTAAAATGGATGGCAACTGGAAGGTCAGATTGGCTGATGTGGTCAAAGCGCAGATGCTCTGCGAACCGGTCCCCGCGTCTGCGTTTTGTCTCCCCAATAAAGAGGAGATCACATCGGGAGCAACAGATACAATAGATCAGGTTGGATGAAGTGCAGACGAATCTCTGCTGGATTTGGAAGGATTGTTTGGGGCCTTGGGCGGGGACAAGAGGGGAGGTGCAGGAGCAGGTGTTGCACCTCTCGTAGTTGCAGGAAAATGTACCGGGTGTAGTGGGAAAGTTGGTGGGGAGAGTAGAGCTGACGAGGGATTCACGGAGTGAATGGTCCCTGTGCAAAACAGGCGGGGGTGGGGACGGAAATATCTTTTTAGTGGTGGGGTCTGATTATAGGTGGGCAGAAATGTTGGAGCACGATGCGTTGGATTTGAAGGTTGGTGGGGTGATACGTGAGGACTACAGGGACTCTATCCTTATTGCTGTTGGGGGGGATGGGGTTTGAGGGCAGAAGTGCAGGAAATGGAGGAGATGTGGTTGAGGGCATCCCTTAATTACAGAGGAGGGGAAATTACAGTCCCTAAAGTAGAAAGATATCTGGGATGTCCAGGAGTAGAATGCCTCTTCCTGGGAGCAGATGTGACGAAGGTGGAGGAATTGAGAATATGGGATAGCGTTTTTGCAGGAGGATGGGTAAGAGGAGATGTAGTCAAGATAGTTGTGGGAGTCAGTGGGTTTGAAATGGATGTCGGTGGTGAGTCAGTTTATGGAGATGGAAACAGAGGTGCAGAAGTGTCACTACTTCTTCCAACAGAAATCAGTCCCATAGTCACTGCCACCTTTCTTGAATCCTTTTATTCCCCCCATTGTGCAGTTATCTTCCTTTAATCCCACTTTATCATTATCTTTCTGTTGTATACTATTGATAAAAGATTAATTGTACCAACTCAACCAGCAGCCATTATTGAATGAGCTTTATTCACATCTTTCTAACAGAAAGGGTAGCAGAAAACAGTAAAGTATAACAATAGACTGCATAGGAAATGAACAGAAACTGCTTGCAAAATCCAGATCTTTTGTAAGAATGCAGAGTTAATGTTTCGAGTCTGGTGACTCATCAGTTCTCCAGCATCCACAGTTCTTTGTTTTATTTATTCACAGGGATTTAATTTGACAGGGCCTTGGTATAACGCTTGATACAAATATGCATTATTTCTGTAGTAAAGAATAGAAATAAATAAATGTGAAATCCTGGAGTGGGATTTGAAGCACGGTAAAATATTTATCAAATCCAGGTGGAATTGTCAAGAGAAAGTGCAAGTCATTATGTTCTCTGAACAACTTTCACTAGGTTCACAAAGTAGCAAACTAGAGCTGAAATACCATGCTTCACATGCCACAAACTCAGTGAAAAAAAAAACCTGATCTATGGCATGTTTTTTCATGATCTGAAATCACTATAACTCAAACTATCTGCTGGTAATATTTAATAAGTGCGGTGTGTGATTACTCAATTTAGGCATTTTCTCAGTGTTTACAAATCATATGCTTTAATGGAGGTTCAGAGGAATTATTCCACTACCCCTTAACTAGGGTGAAAAAAGGGTAGTCAGGACCATTTCTTAGTCTTGCGATTGATCTCCAACTGAAAGTAATTTCATGTTTATGCAAACCATTCAACACCAACAAATTCATTCCAAATTCTGCTCAGCTTTCTAACTTTTGAAACTCCTTCTGGAGAGTAACTTCCCCTTAGGCACCATGATATACTAAAGGTTAATGGACGTCTTTGCTAAAGAAAAGCATTTGCTGGTTGATACAGTTCAATGCATTGTAGATACTCTGGTGTTTTGTTGGATCTTTGCTTATAGAATAGTAGACTCATTTCTGAATCAATTAAAGCAATTGTTCGGAACTTGGCTTGAATTCTGAAATATACAACTGGTTGATTTGATCATAACAAGACAGACAGCAACTAATGTTGCAATATAAAAATTTAACACATCTACTATGCAAGCTAACAACTCTGGCTATTAATCGTCATTTAAGCATAACTAGACATAAAACTAATGCATTGCTGAGGTATTTTGTCACAGTAAATTCTTGAGTGGAGATTATACAAAGCCGAACAATAAACTTTCAATAATACAAAAGTAAAACACTGTAGGTGCTGGAAATCTCAGATAAAAGCAGAAAGTGCTGGAAATATTCAGCAGGAGGATTCTGCTGAATTCAAAAGGATTCTGCGTACAGAAGCAATTAATGTTGCAGCTGAGGATCTTGCTTAATTAAAGATCATCAACTTGAAATATTAATACCTATTTAAAGGGGCTGACTGGGATTTTTTAGTTGGCCTCCAGATTTATAAAAATGACCAGGGATAATTAAGTTGTCTATGCAACCTTCCAGCAAGCAACTGGAGACCACAACTCCAGGAATGCTTGGAGGTTCTCCCCTTCTGCCTAGGTGCAGCTGTAGCAGCAGCTTCAGGTTACTTTCAATTAAAATCACATTCTCCATTTGCAGTGAACGGCATCTTGCTGCTTTAAACCTGAAAAGCCTCTTCTTAGTTCTCCAGCTCCATCCTTAACTTGACGACAACCCTGAACCTTGGTCATTAATTGGCTGCTCCAGGGAAAATTACTTTGAGTGACTGCTTCCCATTTAGTGTGGGAATTTGACCCACATTTAAGCCACACGGTGCTAATCAGAAGGGAAACTCTTGTCCAATGAAGCAGATATCAGGTGAGGTAAATAAAGGTCATATTAAGGAAACAAGCTTTAAGGGAGGCGGTGGTATTCAAGGAAACAAGGTGGTGAAGAGTTTGTACATAAGAGAATGGAGTCCAGACAGGTGAAAATAAGGCCAAGAAAATTAAAGCATCATGAATGGCCATGTACAAGAGGCTAGAAGCTTGCTGGAGCTGGTCACAGACACCAGGGGGCATGACACTATGGGGAGATTTGACACTAATGATGAAATTTTAATGTTAAAGAACAAGGAGATAACAGAGTTCAGTGAGTAGAGGGGTGCCAGTTGAGGCATAACCTGGTGCTCAGACAGTCCATAAGCAGCCAGAAGAATTTTGGTTGAGTTGCATTTTATAAAGGGTGAAGAATCAAGACTGGCAAAGTGAGCTTTGGTATAGCTGAGACTAGAGGTGACAAAGAAGCAGTGAAATTGCTGGGTGGAAATGGTCAAAGTTATAGGATTAGTACTAAGTTTCTCTGATGAAAATTATATTGGATCAGAAGTTCAGGTTGAGGATATAATCCGATTAAAAAATATTGCAACAGCCTTTGGCATGAAACAATAGGAGGAGGAATGAAAACAGACAATGCTGAAGCATCTGAATGGAAGCAGCTGTGGAGAGAAACAGAGTTAATATCTCAAGTCTGATATGTCTCTTTGGAGTAGGTAGTGGAATGGGATTGGTGATAAGGATACAGTGTTTGTGAAAGTATCTCCAGCATTTGGCTTTGATCTTCCCAGTGATTAACCGGAGTAGGCTGCAACTTATTCAGCTCTGAATGTTACACAAAAAGATTTTTCTGCACAGTGGCTTATACAAAACTCATTAAAAACACAGTGAGCCGACTGCCTAAAATTTTCCATAGTCAGCTCATTTGAATAATTATTCATAGCTGCCTATGCAGCTTCAGTTTTCTGCAGAAAGCAGGCCTAATGATGGGTTCATAAAATTTAAAGCAAACTGGTCATTCAAGGTAAATTGCTAAATATGGAAGCAAACTTTGTCCGTTGCTAGACCAGTCTGTGGGGCATCTCTCCCAATTTTGGCAGTAAACTCCAAATATTAGTGAAGACGACTTTGCAGGACATATAGGCTTTTTCTTAATCTTTCAAAGGATGTGAGCATTGCAATGGCATTTAATGGAATGGCTTGCATGGCCATTTCATTGAGCAATTAAGAGTCAACCTCATTGCTGTGAATCTGAAGTTGCATGTAGGACAGATCAGATAATGTTGGAAGATTTCCTATAGGACATGAGTGAACAGCTCACCACCGCCTTCCCAATGACAATTAGGGGTGGGCAATAAATGTCAGTGATGCCCATGTCTCCTGAAAGAATTAGAGGAAAAAAAAATCAGAATGATTAACTGCATTCAAACTCAACCAGGTGTCATGGTGGAATTTGAACTCATGTCCCCAGAGCATTAACCGGTGTCTCTGGGTTCCTAGTCAGTGACCGTACTACTACGTTACCACCTTATCCTATTTGCCTTTGTTGTTTTCAGCGCCTAGTTCATTGCAGCTGGTCCACAGATTTCATCCTTTTCTTAAGCTTCACAGCAGTTTTATAAAATTCAGTGCCTTGCTCGGGCATTTTACAGTCAAACACATGTAGACCAAATTAGGTAAGGATGGCAGATATCCTCCCTGAAAAGATATCGGTGGACAAAACACATTTTTTGCAACAATTGACAATAGGTTTATGATTACTTTTAGATTGACTTTTAATTCTATATTTATTAACTGAATTCAGATTTTACCATCTACTATGGTGGGATTCAAAATCAAATCACCAAAGTATTAATTTGAACCTCTAGATTCCTAATCAAGTGATAATAGACACCCAGGCCTCCCACATTTTAACTTTTGTAGAATTTAAAATGATCAGACTTTGTACAGAGTGACAGAAATCATTAACAGCAAGGCAGTATATTAGTACTAATTTCAGTGACCTACAGTTCCAGATTAAAGCTCTGAGGACATGGGTTGAATCTCACCATGGAAATTGGTGAAATTTGAATTTCATTTAAAAATCTGCAATTAAAAATCTAGCACAATGGAGACCATAAAGCCATTGTTGACTATTGTAAATACCTATGTGTTTTACTAATGTTCTTTAGGCAGGAAATTTGCTATCTTTATCTGGTCTGGGTCATATCTGACTCCAGATCCACAACAACTTGGATGACCCTTAACTGCACTATGTGTAATTATTGATGGATAATAAATATTGGACTTGCTAGTGATGGTCACATCCCAAAGAAGTTTCTTAAAAATCCAAAATAATTTTTGAATCCTGGAGTAGCAACATTTTCAGCAGAGACAGATGTGACATTGTTTTCAATGATTGCCTTAATTGGATAATGACGAATATCTAGGCTGGCTGTGACCCAGATTGGCTTAACACTGCACCCTTTACATTTGACTGAGTGATGGTGCAGGATAGGGGTTCTTGGAATGAGAAAGAGTAAAGATTTTGCTGGGGATAGAGAAAATGAAAAATAGGGATGAAAAGTTGTTGATCAACTGTCAGCTGCAAATAAGTGTCAAAATGAATGGAAGACCAAATGTCAGGTATATTGAAAATGCATTGTAAGGCCTGAAGAAATGGTAAACTGTTAAGAGGATTGTAAAATGTACTTCAGAATACTCTATAAAGTATCATTTGTAGACCATTTCTAGAAACAGATGCATGCCAGAAAATAAGCTGAGACATCACATGTAAAACTAGGAACAAACAGCCAATAAAAACAAAAAAAAATTGCCTTACAGAATCTGGCAAGGTAAGCATCTCTGTTACTGCAGGAGAAAAAAAAAATGCCGACATATGCACCGGAAATTCTAAAGCGCAGTTTGTTAAGTGTTTTTGAAATATTGTCATTGCAGAAGGTAACATGAAAGCTAATTTGTAGCAAACACAGTATTAGTCATTTTTTTTTGATGAGGTGGCACACTGAGCCAGTGATGCTTTATGTGTTGCTCCTGCTAATATTAAGTTGTGTTTGATGTTGCTGACATTATATTCCTTTTGGCAATGCTGTTGATGGTGGTACTGCTTGTTGGTCACGCTGCTGATGTTGTCTTGGTGTATTGGTAGTACTTGTGCAGTGGATACCACTAGTGTTTTCGATTATCTGTTCTGATTTACAGGTTCTGATGTAGGCTGGGGGTATGTACTTGATCCCTTCTTGCTTGCTCACCAATTTCTGTCTTGACAGTCTTCATGATTTATAATCTTTCAGTAGGTTTTCAGGGTGCGGATCCTGTACAGGTTGTTTGTCCTTTCAACAATTCAGGCAAGGATTTAACATGCTGGTTGAAGGTTGGTGTCCTCTGTCTGTGTATCAATAAATTGTTCTTACTTCTCTTAGCTGTTTGAAAGATGTGTCCTCCACGGCAAAGTTGTCTTTTGCTTTCTACCACTGAGTAGTTTTACAAACTATTTTATGTCAGTACTGAGATGTAGGCCGATATGGCAAATTTGGGGCTTTTTATTCTCCCTGCACTTCGAAAGGGCCCTCTTGAATATTTGCGTGTGCTTTTCTGTGAAATCTTGTCCCCTTCGGTAATAAGGTCATGTAGGTTAGTTGAAAGTATGTAATTCAGCAAATTCCTTAAACTGAGTGGGGCTTTCTTTCAGGAGTCCCTTGCTCAGAAAACAGAACTTGTGCTGATGTGGTGATTGTTGTAGCTTCCAAATCTTTCCTTTTTCTGATTAATATAACTTTGAGCAGTAACTTGCAACTTTAAGTTAACATGTTTGGTTATGCGTGAACAAACTAGCTGGCACAATCTGCAATACACCTTCATGGTACCTAAATGGATAGCATCTCTTTCTGCTTAAATCTAATATCTGTATCTACATCTTCAGGGTGGCATGGTGGCTCAGTGGTTAGCACTGCTGCCTCACAGCACCAGGGAACCAAGTTCGAGTCCACCCTCAGGTGACTGTCAGTGTGGAGTTTGCACATTCTCCCCGTGTCTGTGTGGGTTTTCTGGGTGCTCCGGTTTCCTCCCACAGTCCAAAGATGTGCAAGCTAGGTGGATTGGCTATGCTAAAATGCCTGTAGTGTTCAGGGATGTGTAGATTAGGTGGGTAACAGGAGGATGCTTTGAGGGTCAGTGTGGACTTGTTGGGCCGAAGGGCATGGTTCCACACTATAAGGATTCTATGATCCATTCTTTAGTAAAACCTTGTACAACAGTCAAGAAGGCATAACACTGCCTCTTCTTCCTCAGGGGGCTAAGGAAATTCTGTATGTCCATAAGGACTGTCATCAACTTTTACAGATGCATCACAGAAAGCATGCTATCTGGATACATCACAGCTTGGTACTACAACTGCTCTGCCCAGGACCATAACAAACTACAGAGTTGTGAACACAGCCCAGAGCGCCATCATGCAAGTGGACCTTCCATTTATTGACTTCATCTACACTTCTCAATTCTGCCGAAAGGCAGCCAACATCAAAGACTCCTCCCATCCTAGTCATAATCTCTTCCGACCTCTTCTATCATGCAGCAGGTACAAAGGCTTAATAACACGTACCAATAGGTTCAAGAATATCTTCATCCCTGCTGTTATTAGATTTCTGAATGGTCCTCTCAAATTTCAAATCTAATGTTGATCTTGCTTTTTGTGCACCTTTTTTGCAGCCGTAATTTTGTATTCTTCTCTCTGTTCAATCACCCTATGATCTTTGTATGGTATGATTTGCCTGCATTGCACGCGAACCCAAACTTTTCACCGTACTTAGGTACGTGTGACAATAATAAATTAAATCATTTGCCTTTCCTCTGGCATACTTCTGATGTCCCTTCATATAGTCATCATTTGTTCAACATCTTTGTAGTTAACTACTCAGAAAACAGTTGATCTGACTTGTCTTTTTCTTTTCCATTTCCTTTGGCTTTCATGTAGCTTCTGGAGAAGTTCTCTCTTGCATTTGTTTGGGTACAACTAGTCTGGATCTGGCCAGAACTAGTCTTCTAAATGATGCATCATCTTTGACCAATATTGCTAATTGTGCCTGCAGCATGTTGTCAGACAATTCCTACAAGTCACTCCAAGAGAAAGTCTATTACTTTCCAGCTTTGCTTGCCTTATCTGCTGTGTAATTAACTCATGGTCATTGTTCACAGTGCAAGCATCATGCTAGCTTTGTGCTGTCTGCTCATTGGAATGGTTTCTGCACCGAGTCAGTGCTAACATGCTATTCATTGGTTGGTCACATTGTAGAGAGCCAATGAGCGGCCAGTATTACTTAGAGTCACAGAGATGTACAGCATGGAAACAGACCCTTCAGTCCAACATGTCTATATGAACAGATATCCTAAATGAATCTAGTCCCATTTGCCAGCATTTGGCCCATATCCCTCTCACCCCTTCCTATACTCATAAGCCTTTTAAATGTTGTAATTGTACCATCTTTCAACAACTTCCTCCGGTAGCGCTTTCCATACATGCACCACCCTCTGCGTGAAAATGTTGCTTTATAAGTATTTTTTTAAATCTTTCCTCTCTCAACTTAAACCTATGCCCTCTAGTTTTGGATCTCCACCCCAGGGAAAAGACCTTGTCTATTTACCCTATCCATACCTCTCATGATTTTATAAACCTCTATAAGGTCACACCTCAGCTTCTGACACTCCAGGGAAAAAAAGCGCCAGTTTATTCAGCCTCTTCCTACAGCTCAAACACTCCAACCCTGGCAACATCCTTCTAAATCTTTTCTGAACCCTTTCAAGTCTCACAACATCCTTCCTATAGTAGGGAGACCAGAACTGCATGCAATATTCCAAAAGTGGCCAAACCAATGTCCTGTACAACTGCGACAGGACCTCCCAACTCTTATATTCAATGCACTGACCAATTAAAGTAAGAATTCCAAACATCCTCTTCACTATCCTATCTACCTGTGACTCCACTTTCAAGGAACTATGAACCTTTACTCCAAGGTCTTTTTGTTCAGCCACACTCCCCAGGACCTTACCATTAAGCGTATAAGTCCTGCCCTGATTTGTCTTTCCAAAATGTAGCACCTCAAATTTATCTAAATTAACCTCCATCTGCCACTCCTTGACCCATTGGCTCAGCTGATCATGATGTTGTTATACTCTGAGGTAACCTTCTTCACGGTCCACTACACCTCCAAACATACTAACCACACCTCTTATGTTCACATCCAATCATTTATATAAATGATAAAAAATAGTGGACATAGCACCAATACGTAAATGATTTGGAGGAAGGTATAGGTGGTCTGATTAGCAAGTTTGCAGATGACACAAAGATTGGTGGAATAGCAGATAGTGAAGGGGACTGTCAGAGATTACAGCAGAATATAGATAGATTGGAGAGTTGGGCAGATAAATGGCAGATGGCGTTCAATTCGGGCAAATGCGAGGTGATGCATTTTGGAAGATCTAATTCAAGAGCAAACTACACAGTAAATGGAAAAGTTTTGGGAAAAATTGATGTACAGAGAGATCTGGGTGTTCAGGTCCATTGTTCCCTGAAGGTGGCAACGCAGGTCAATAGAGTGGTCAAGAAGGCATACGACATGCTTTCCTTCATTGGGCGGGATATTGAGTACAAGAGTTGGCCGGTCATGTTACAGTTGTATACGACTTTGGTTCGGCCACATTTAGAGTACTGCGTACAGTTCTGGTTGCTACATTACCGAAAGGATGTGGATGCTTTGGAGAGGGTGCAGAGGAGGTTCACCAGAATGTTGCCTGGTATGGAGGGCGCTAGCTATGAAGAAAGGTTGAGTAGACTAGGATTATTTTCATTAGAAAGATGGAGATTGAGGGGGGACCTGATTGAGGTTGACAAAATCATGAGGGGTATAGACAAGGTGGATAGCAAGAAGCTTTTTCCCAGAGTGGGGGACTCAATTATTAGGGGTCATGAGTTCAAAGTGAGAGGAGGAAAGTTTATGGGAGATATGCGTGGAAAGTTCTTTACGCAGAGGGTGGTGGGTGCCTGGAACACGTTGCCAGCGGAGGTGGTAGACACAGACACATTAGTGTCTTTTAAGATGTATCTGGACAGGTAAATGGATGGACAGGGAGCAAAGGGATACAGACCCTCAGAAAATAGATGATAAGTTTAGACAGAGGATCTTGATTGGCACAGGCTTGGAGGGCCGAAGGGCCTGTTCCTGTGCTGTAATTTTCTTTGTTCTTTGTTGAATCCTTATCACACACCACTGGTCACAGGTCTCCAGTGTGAAAACCAACCGTCCACCAACACCCTCTACCTTCTACCTTTGAACCAGTTCTGTATCCAAATGGCTAGTTCTCCTATATTCCATGTGAACTGACCTTGCTAACTAGTCTGCCATGTGGACCCTTGTCAAACGCCTTAAGTCCATATAGATCACATCCACTGCTCTGCCCTCATCAATCCTCTTTGCTACTTAAATCTAGTTTACACTATTTAAAGCTTCAAAATAAAGGAAATGGCTGACTCCTCAACAGGGCAATCCAAAACTGATTCTAATGACCTGTTTTCTTCCATTGCTTCAGAGTTTGAAACTCAGCCAATTTTCTCCAATAATATGCAATGGTCTTTGCTACTTATTTGCAATAAAGCATCCCATCCTTCAACATCTATGTACAAACATTTCTCCTCACTCTCTCTGTTATCATTTTAAATAGATGGCTCAATGTTAGTGACATGCCAAAGGAAATATTCATCCTATTGAAACTGAAATATCTCAAATGTCCACTGGAAAGCATTCTCTATTCAATTTCCCTTTCACATGATTAAGATCGTTCCATTTGGCTCACATGATTTTCTGCATCTAATCTGCCTCTCAGAAGTATCCAGGCAATAGAAGGTGAAAATTCACCTCAATATATTCCCAAGATTATGCATTATATTAAAAAAAACCTTCTAATTGTAAAAAACTGTTCATGTGACAAATTGGCCTGTGAGGGAACTCGACGTCCGGTAATATTTTGCAATGTACTGTTACGGTCAGCAAGTGCCTCTTTGGTGTTTTTAAAACATTCCATCTTATCCAAGTAGACAGTGTAGAATAACTAAACCAGCCGAATAGAAATTAGTTTGGATTATGGAATGAGTTTTATATCAAAGTGCAATCACAGCATTATGACAATGATGTCAAAATTTTGTAGGCATATGTTAACACAATATCTCACTCATCAGAAGCCTATTCTTTTTATACTCATGTTTTAGGAATGAATCCAGCACTTGTTTCTGCATTTATGCTTTAGTAAAACCTTGGACCAATTGCCTTTCTTAATTCATCAGGGATCATAATTAAATTTCATTTGATTAGAGTTGTTCATTTATGACCAGTTGATGTTTGACAAGTTTTACTCCAATTAAGTATTTTATTCTGATCTAAATGACTCTCTTTAGAGTCACAGAGATTTACAGCATGTAAACAGGACCTTTGGCCCAACTTGTTCAAGTCGTTCCGTTCTCACAATTAATCTAGTCCTATTTATCTGCATTTGGTCCCTATACCTCCATAACTATCACATCCATTAGTCTGTCCAAATGTTTCTTAAATGATAAAATTGTACTCGCCTCCACCACTACCTCTGCCAGCCCATTCCAGACACGTGAAAATCTATGCCAAGCAATGGTTTCAATCAAAAATGCATGAAATTGACTGCCTAGTGTAAACTGCTGTACCAGTAATGAAATTTATATTATTACCTGTAATCATTAGTGATTCTCTGCAAGATCAGCGGCATCCCAAAGCACTTAAATAGCAAAAATCTTTTAGTTATGCTCATAAATTACAACATGATGGGAACATCATGGTAATTCAAATCTAATCTCTATATTCACATTGGGTCTGTGACAAATGTTACGGCAAAGAATTCTCCCTCCTTCATCCCTGTTGAATTACATGCATCTGCATTTCTCTTTACGACTGCATTATTTCTGTTAGGCCATAGCTCCAAACATCTCTATGAAAGTGCTGTCAGTGCCAATTCAACATTGTTACAAAGTGGAGGTTAACACAGTGGCTACAAGAACTCGCCAGAAGCTAGGAATACTGCCACAAGTAACTCACCTCCTGACTCCTCAAAGCCTGTCCGCCGTCTACAAAGGACAAGTCAGGAGTGTGATGGAATACTCCCCACTTGCCTGGATAAGTGCAGCCCCAACAACACACAAGAAGCTTGACATCATCCAGGACAAAGCAGCCCGCTTGATTGGCACTACATTCACAAACATTCACTCCCTTCACCTCTAAGCTCAGTAGCAGCAGTGTGTACTATCCACAAGATGCACTGCAGAAATTCACCAAAGATCCTCAGACAGCACCTTCCAAACCCACAGCCACTTCCATCTAGAAGGACAAGGGCATTAGACATATGGGAACACTACCACCTCCAAGTTCCTCTCCAAGTCACTCACCATCCTGACTTGGAAATATATCCCTGTTCCTTCACTGTGGCTGGGTCAAAATCCTGGAATTTCCTCCCTAATAGCATTGTGGGTCAACCCACAGCAGGAAGACTGCAGCAGTTCAAGAAGGCAGCTCACCACCACCACCTTCTCAAGGGCAACCAGGGATGGGCAAGAAATGCTGGCCAGCCAGTGACGCCAATATCCCACAAATGAATAGGAAAAAAAAGCTTTGGCAGATGGCAGTTAGCTTTGCTGAGGAAGGGTCACCAGACCCGAAACGTTAACTCTGTTGAGAATGGATTTACAAATTTCAGCAAGGTTCTTCAGCAAGATGGGCAACACTCAACTCTAGTTTTCATTTTACACAAGTAAAAATATAGATGTAGAGGACTGGAAATTAGAGATGGGGCATTTGAGGGGAGTTTGGCAGATGGGAGGAAAGTATAAATTGGAGCCCAGCTAATCTGAGATTCTGTCATAATAAAATTATAGGATTTTTATATAACACAAGGCTACTATTAGGCCGATTGTGCCTGTGCCAGCTCTCCAACTGACCAATTCATTTAGTGCCATTTTCCTGCTTCTCTCAATAATCCTGCGCATTCTTCCACTTCAACTATCTGTCTGACTCCTTGTTGAATGCCTTGATTGAACCTGCCTCAACCACACTCTGTGGTTGTGCATTTTAGGCCTTCAATATTTGTGTGAAAGTGTTTCTTTTCCCTCCTCTCACTTCTGCTTCTTTTACTATTACATTAAATCAGTGCCTTCTGATTCTCAAGCTTTCATGAGTGGGAAAAATTTTCCCTACTTAATCTGCCCAGACTTCTCAGGATTTTGAACACTTCAATCAGGTCTCCCTTAGCTTCTGCTTCTCCAAGAAAAAAAAGCAGTTATAACTTCGCTATTCTTCATAACTGAAATTCCTCACCCCGCTATCAAACTACTAAACCTCTTCCACATTCTCTCTAAAACCTTTACATCTTTCCCAATGCCCAGAACTGGACGCAATATTCCAGCTGAGGCTGAATTCATGTCTTATACGAATTCATAATTACTTCCTTGGCTTTGTATTCTATGCTATTAATTTTAAAGCCTGGAATGCTATGTGCTTTATTAACTGCTTTCTCCACCTGACCTGCTTTAATAACATATGCACATATATATCCATGTCCAGCACCATTTTAGAGTTGTAGCTTGTACATTGACTTTTCATGTTATTCTAGCAAACTTGACTGCACCACGTCTTTCCTGCTACCTAGCCGCCCACTCCACTAATTAACCGTCTTTCTGAAATGTTGCACTATCCTCCTCACTGTTTAAATGCTTTCAAATTTTCTATCATCTGTGAAATTTGAAAATGAACCCTGCACTCCCAGATCAAGATTGTTTAAAATACATCAGGAAAAGCAAGGATCCCAAAAGTGACCTCTGGGAACTCCATTACAGGCCTTTCCCCAGACTGAAAAACATCCAAAAGCCATTAGATAACACAGTGTGGAACTGGAGAAACACAGCAGGCCAGGCAGCATCAGAGAAGCATGAAAGCTGACGTTTCGGGTTGGGACCCTTCTTCAGCAACCTCTGATGCTGCCTGGCCTGCTTTGTTCCTCAGCTCCACATTGTGTTATCTCAGACTCCAGCATCGGCAGTTCTTACTATCTTCAAAAGCCATTACATGTCCTGTTACTCATCCAAACTTGATTCCTTGTTGCTATTGCCCCTTTATTCCACAAGCATTTTCACTAGACTTCACAATTCCGATTACACTGGAAAGTGGGATGGATTGCTTCTTTCCTACCCGTCAAAAGGCCAAGTCTACATGAGTTCTAATGCTTCCTTGGAAAATTCCTTCCTATTACCCTCATAATGCCTCAATAAAAGGCAACTGTCTCTTTTCATTGAAGAGTTAAATAAAATTCCCTCAAATGCCGGGAGCATTACTGTCCACTTTGCAAGAGGGATCAGATCAAGTTGGGGTGGTCACTACAGCTGTCTCCTTGTAGGCACTGAAAGGTCATGTCACCTATTTAAATGATCACACCCTGGAATTTTGAGACAACACTTTCTGTTTTAAGGTAAGGATAGTGTAGTCCGAGGCAATACAGACAAATTTATACTATTGGGACAGATTAACCCAAAGGCAGTAAAGAAATATCCTGGTAATAGCAGGTACACAAAGGTGCCCTACCAACTGCTTATATTCCATCCTTTCCTGTTAAATTTGGATCACTGGTGTAAATTTAAATGAGCATCTTTCATTCTGCTCTGTTTGCAATTTTTCAACAAATAACATGTAGAAGACACCTCTAAAAAAACCTACATGCAACACACTTGTTCAACTTTTATTTTTGTCCAACATTCTTTATTATTTTCCTGCCTGGTGGAGGTAATACTTAAAATTGATTTCATTGGAACCAGTTGGAAGGTGGACAAGACAGTAAAAGGGAAGCTACAGTTTGCTGTTGAAAGTTGCACTGATATCTTTCCATACACAACGTAGGAAAATATTCTATGAAATCAATTCCACATGTTATATATGTATGAATTACTAGTTTTGTACAATATTTCTATTCACCAGACCATCATAGGTATGATTTCACAGTTCAAAATATTCTTTTACATTTGACACTTCCACTGCATTAAGGATTAAGCTCTAGCTAGGTATTGAAAAGCATAGATATATATATATATAAAACACAACACAATTTTATTGATCTTATTGTCTATAATTTACTGTAATAAAAAAATTAGAAAACGTTATAGTTTAACTCTTAGCTTCTATACAGTTTTGAATGCTATTAATACTACATTATAAATGTGATTTATGATAAAAATGGTATTTATGGATCATATTTTTCAGAGGATGAATGCATTAAAAATGTGAAGTTGAGTCAAGCACTCTAAGTACTATGCTACACTTTAGATTCATTGCTGATCATTTTGGAGTTTGAGGTAGGATTCAAAATAATATCTAATAATTACTCAAAAACATTTATATTTTTCACCTAAGTGTACTAAGTATGGATAATTTAGTTTGCAGAATTACAGCCAGTAGAAGGCACCATAACTTATTTAAAATTCTAATGAATATGGCAATTTCTCACGTATATTTTAAAAAGACATAATAAAGCCTCATTTATCAATTTTGATGAATGTGAAGTGAATTTATTGCCAGATTAAACCACTTTCTAAATGCTGAACTTCATGACATTTGCTTCATGCTCAGACACAAAGTACAGTTAGATGTGTTTTTCAACTATCTCAGCCAGAAAAGCAAACTGGGTTTCTACCTCAGCCTACTTTTGAGGTACCCATTGTCCCAAGATGCCAATCTTCATCCAATTCAATTTTATTCATGTAATATTAACAAAAGACTGAGTGCATTGTATATAGCAAAGGGTCCTGACAACATCCTGGCTACAGTGCTGAAGACTTGAACTCTAAATCAAGTAATACCTCTTAGCAACAGCTCTAGATCGATACTGCTGTCTACCTAACTTCTTGGAAAATTGCCCAGGTACATTTTGTCCACAAAAAGCATGACTAATCCAATCTGTCTAGTTTCTATCCCTTCTGTCTACGCTAAAAGTGAAGGCAAGTGTCAAAGGGTTATTACTCATACAGCATAAAAAACTGCTCAGCTTGGGGTGGCACAGTGGCTCAGTGATTATCACTGTTGCCTCAGAGCATCAGCGACCCGGGTTCGAATCCACCCTCGGGTGATTGTCTGTGTGGGGTTTGCACGTCCTCCTCGTGTCTGCATGGGTTTTCTCCGGGTGCTCCGGTTTCCTCCCACAGTCCAAAGATGTGCAGGCTAGGTAAATTGGCCATGCTAAATTGCTCATAGTGTCCAGGGATGTATAGATTAGGTGGGTAACAAGGGGGTGGGTCTGGGTGGGATGCTCTGAGGGTCGGTGTGGACTTGTTGGGCCAAAAGGCCTGTTTCCACACTGTAGGGATTCTATGATTCAATCCTAGAATACTCACGTGCTAGGACCAGGTGATTTCAGATCTCCTCACATCTTCATTCCAAACATAACCAAAAGAACTGAATTCCAGGTGAGAGTGATTGGTTGCCCTCGGCATAACAACAACTTTGATGGAGTCTGGCATAAAGAAGCTCAGGTAAAATTGAAGTATATGTGTATCAGAGAGAAAACGCTCTATGGGATGGAGTCATTTGCAGCACCATAGAAGTAGCTGCGGTCTTTGGATGTCGAACATATGGCTTAAAGCATCACTTCAGGTGTTCTGCAAGGTAATGCACTAGGTCCAACCATCTCCAGCTGTTTTAAGCAATGCCCTCAGCAAAATGACTCCATAATAAGGTGAGAAGTGAGGATGGTCACTAATGATTACACACTATTCAATTCCATGCACAATTTCTCAGACAAGAAAGCATTTCAAGCTTTTAGGCAACAAGACTCAGACAGCATTCAGGCTTGGACAGAAAAGAGGCAAGTCACATTTGCTGTACTTGGCAATCTCTAACAACATAGAATCCAATAATCTCCCCTCAACATTCTATGGTATTATCATCACCAAATTCCCCAACGTCATCAGCATGTCAGACCTCACCAGAAATATAAATAGACCAGGTAAATACTAAAGGAAGTGGCCCTGGAAATATTAAATGTATTGATCATCTCCTTCCCACATTCTATGGACTCTGGAGTAATTTATACAGATTGAAGAGTAGTGAATGTAACCGTACAATTTACAAAAAGGAGGGAGACAAAAAAATTACAACTCAATAAATCTAAAGTCAGTAGTGGGGAAAATGATACTCTATTACAAAAAAAACATGAATACAGAACACTTGAAAAGCATGAGATTAGCCAGCATGGGTTGAAGAAAGGGAAATCATGCTTAACTAATCCACTAGAGTTTTTTTCAGGATGTAATTAGCAGAATAAAAGTGAGAAAACCAACTGATGTAGTGCATTTGTATTTCAAGAGTACCTTTGATAAGGTCCCATATCAAAAGTTACTGGACAAAATTACAGCACATGGGATTATGGGTAATACACTGGGCTGGATTGAGAATTGGTTGACGGACAGGAAACAAAGTGAGAATAAATGGATCTTTTCCCAAGTGGCAGGCGGTGGCTGTGGTGCACAGCACAACCCCAGCTGTTCATAACATACATCAATGAGGGAGCCAAATGGAATATTTTCAAGTTTGCTAATGACACAAAACTAAATGGGATTGAGAATTGCGAGGAGGATAAGCGGTTGAGTCTGTGAGCAAACAGATGCAGCATCATGTGGATAAATGTGAAGTTATTTGGCGTGATAAGCAGAAGGGAAGAGTATTATTTAAATAGATATTTTGAAAAACGTGGACGAGCAAAGGTATCCTTGAACACCAGCCACTGAAAATAAACAGGCAGGTGCAGCTAGCAACTAGGAAGGCAATTGTCATACTGGCCCGTGTTGCAAGAGGATTTGAGGTCAGAAGTTGGGATGTCTCACTGCCGTGGTAAGGACACATCTGGTGTATTGTGTGCAGTTGTGGTCTCCCTACTGAAGAAAGGATATACTTGCCATAGAGAGAATGCAGCAATGGTTCATTAGGTTGATAGTGAGAATGCCATGATTGTCGTATCAGAAAAGATTGGTTTGACTGGGCCCTTATTCTAGAGATCGGAAGAATGAGACAGGATCTTATTGAAACATGTAAAATGCTAACAAGGCTAGACAAACTATATACCAGATGTTTCGCTTGGATGGAGAGTCTAGAACTTGGGGTCACAGCCTCAGGATATGAGTTAGGCCATTGAGGACTGATTCGAGGAAGCATTTCATCACTCAGAGGGTGGTCAACTTATGGAATTTGCTACCACAGAAAGCTGTGAAAGGCAGGTCACTGAGTATATTCAAGAAAGAGATATATAATTTTTTAATATTTAAGGCATCAAGGGAGGGACAGAAAGCAGAAATATGGCATTGATACAGCAGATCAGCAATGATCATAATAAATGACAGAATAGGCTTGAGGTATCAAATGGCCTAATTCTACTAATTTCTATATTCTATAAAAATGGTGACTGCAAGAACAGTCAGAGACTGGGAATTCTGTTGCAAGTGATTCACTTCCAGACTCGCCAGGTCTAACCAGTGTCTAGTGTGTACCATCTACAAATTGTACTTTAGCACCTCACAAGTGGCTGTTCAGTAGTATCTTCAAAAACTGTAAACTTCTGCTGCTTTTATGACCTAAGACAGCAGATGCAAAGGAACATTACTACTTGTGAATTCCCATCCAAATCACAGACCAGTCTGAATTGAAATTGCATCACCATTTCTTAATTTTTGCTGATCAAACCTCTAGAACTCCCTCTTTATATTCTGGGTGTAACTACAACATAATGTTCAAAGGTGTTGACTCATATTCCATTTCACAATAAATCAGATTCACAAAATCTCAGTCTTTATGGAACAGAAGCAGGCCACTTGGCACATCATGTTTCTACCGACTCTTTGAATGAACAATGCACCAAGTGTCATTTCCCTGACTTCTCTGCAAGGCCTTGCATATTGTTCATTTTCAGATTACTGTCTAACACGGCTTGGAAACATCAATTGAACCTGGTTCCACAATCTCAGGGAGTATATTCCAGACCAAATCACTTTCTGCAGGGAAAAGACTTTCCTCATGTCCCTTTTACAAATTACTTCAAATCTGCAGTTCTCATACTCAGTGCTTTCATGAGTGAGAACAATTTCTCTTTATCTTCTTTCCCACACCCTGCATGATTTTGAATACCTCTATCAGTCTCAAGTAAGCAGCTCACCACTCTGTGCTCAACAGCAATAAATGCTGGTGTTGCCAACAATGCCCATATCCCATGAACAAATGCAGAAATGTTTTATTATTGTAATGTAACACTTCCAACCAATTTATTGTTGTTCTCATTTCATCAGCCACCAAGCTATCAGTCAGAAACATACATGCTAACTGAACTAAAGTGAACAAAGAGCCTTAGAAATGCTGACAGCCTCAAAACAAACCCAATAATGTAGCTTATGGCATATGAAGGAAGGGGATTATATTGCAGCTTCAATATGATATTATACTAGTGCTTCTGATAGCTGAAGTTATAGGCAATCCTAATATTTAACATTACCACAAGGAAAAATAATAGGAAAAAAATTCACTGCAGCTGTGAGGAAACAGTGTATTGCTGAAGGACGTGGGGTAGTATGGTGTTGGTTCTGCAAAAGCTGAAGACCTGAGACATATTATTCAGCAGAAGTGAAAACAGACTGCAGGATGCACCAGCAACTGTCATTGAAAGGCTGCTGCAAAGACACTGCACAGGGAGAAAATTCTAGCTCATCGAACGAACCAGGGTGCAGCTCAAGGACTGCTTGCTTGCTCTCTTACCACTCACTCACTTTGCACTTACCTCCATGCTTGTAGCATCCAAGCCATGCCATTTTTGATAGGATATTAGTACTTCAGCCAGAGGTAAAGGTTATCAGAACTGCTTTACTGATGTGCTGTTTGACGACAACACACAAACAGTCTGCATGCCTGTTGGAATCTGTCCCTGTGAAGTGGAATGGGGGAGGTACATCTTGCATTGTGGCCCACCCAAAGTTTTACATAATACCTACACAACATGTGTCAACTGCTTGCACAGCAAATAGAATGCACATTTTTTCAATCAAATGGCCATTTCAGAAATGGTGAAAGTAGTCTTCATCTATTCAAAAGTGGGAAGGGGCATGTCATTGCCATGGGCACAGTCTGCACACAGTTCACGGGCTTGTCAATGGTCAGTTGGTTGTGTGAGCCGGTTACAATCAGGGTAAGTGTTAGACCACAATCTGTAAATGGACAATGGTCAGTCGTCTAGGGTTCTCAGGGGAAACATGTATCATTACCAAGGAAGCTGCAAAAACATCAGTCAGTCATATCTAGGAGCTGATAGTCAAAGTTGGTCAGAGGCCTTGGGTGAATACTTTCTCGAGGGTTGTAAGTCAATCATTCAGGAGGATATAGGACCAAAGTGGAGCACACTGCTAAAAGCGTGGGAGGTCAGAGCTGGAAGAAGATGTAGAGGCAAAAACTGATGTGGGAACAAGACAGTGACAGAGTTACTCAAAGTAACAGAGATTAATCAAGAGTGCTGCTGGTTAATGGTTGTCACCACCACTGTGGCCTCTACGCTCAGTGCCAGGTGCAGCCAGAAGCATACTTTCGACCTCTCTTTCCCTCACCACCACCACCTCACACTATCTCAAAGTTGTCCCAGTCCCATATCACTCTTCATCTAATTTGACGCTTTAACAATAAATTTCTTCGTCTTCTTTTCATGTACAAAGAAATGTAAGCTCCATAAATACACAGGCACTGATGCTCCTCAGGATTCTTCCTCCCTTCTGTTCCCTCTGACACCATCCCTTCTTCTAATCTCACCTCTTGCCTTGTATTTATCCTTTGACCTTCTCCTCTCTGATCCCAAACCATCTGTGTTTAGCACAAAACTTAGTTTTATCCATTTATACCCCCACCTCAATAAATTTCGGGCATAATATGATGTTGAATTCTTCTTCTGTTGCCTTAGTCGACGTACGTTGGATAGGACAGGAGTTTTGTTTACAGGAGTTTTCTCCCTGCACCACTAACCTTGTGACTCATCACCCATACTTCCTCTCCAACTACCCCACCCGCTCCATTTGGCCTCATAGAACATAAGAACTAGGAGCAGGAGTAGGCCATCTGGCCCCTCGAGCCTGCCCCGCCATTTAATAAGATCATAGCTTATCTTTTTGAGACTCAGCTCCACTTACCCGCCCACTCACCATAACCTTTAATTCCTTTACTGTTCAAAAAATTATCTACCCTTGCCTTAAAAACATTCAGTGAGGTAGCTTCAACTGCTTCATTGGGCAGGGAATTCCACAGATTCACAACCCTTTGGGTGAGGAAGTTCCTCCTGACCTCAGTCCTACATCTGCTTCCCTTTATTTTGAGGCTATGCCCCCTAGTCCTAGTTTCACCTGCTAGTGGAAACAACCCCCCTGCCTCCACCTTATCTATTCTCTTCATAATCTTATATATTTTTGTAAGATCTCCCCTCATTCTTCTGAATTCCAATGAGTATAATCCCAGCCTACTCAGTCTCTCCTCATAATCCAACCCTCTCAAGTCTGGAATCAACCGAGTGAATCTCCTCTGCACCCCCTCCAGCGCTAGTTTATCCCTTCTCAAGTAAGGAGACCAAAACTGCACACAGTACTCCAGGTGTGGCCTCGCCAGGACCCTATACAGCTGTAGCATAGACTCCTTGTTTTTAAACTCCATCCCTCTAGCAATGACAGACAAAATTCCATTTGCCTTTTTAATTACCTGCTGCACCTGCAATCCTACTTTTAGTGACACATGCACAAGGACATCCAAGTCCTTCTGCACAGCAGCGTGCTGCAATTTTTTAGCACTTAAAACATAGTCCATTTTGCTGTTATTCCTACCAAAATGGATGACCTCACACTAATCAACATTATACTCCATCTGTCAGACCTTTGCCCACTCACTTAGACTATCTATAACCCTCTGCAGCCTTTCAGTGTCTTCTGCACACTTCGCTCCACCACTCATCTTAGTGTCATCTACAAATTTTGACACACCATGCTTAGTCCCCAACTCCAAATCATCTATGTAAATTGTAAACAATTGTGGTCCCAACACTGATCCCTGAGGCACACCACTAGCCACTGACCGCCAACTAGAAAAACACCCATTTACCCCTACTCCTTGCTTTCTACTAGTCAACCAATCCTCTATCCATGCCAGTACATTACCTGTAATACCATGCAACTTTATCTTATGTAGCAGCCTTTGGTGTGGCACCTTGTCAAATGCCTTCTGGAAATCCAAATACACTACATCCACAGGTTCTTCATTGTCGACCATGGAAGAAATGTCCTCAAAGAATTCCACCAAATTAGTTAAGCATGACCAACCCTTCATGAACCTATGCTGGGTATTCCCAATGGGAGAATTTGTATCCAGATGTCTTGCTATTTCTTCCTTAATGATAGATTCAAGCATTTTCCCCACTACCGAAGTTAAGCTGACTGGCCTAGAATTAGAGATAAAAGGTACTGCAGATGCTGGAGAATCCGAGATAACAAGCATGGGGCTGGATGAACACAGCAGGTCAAGCAGCATCATAGGAGCAGGAAAACTTGACGTTTCGGGCCTAAACCCTTCATCAGAAATGGCCTAGAATTACCTGCTTTTTGAAACGGCCTCCTCCCCTGCCTTTTACTCACGCTTGATCTCTGTTGATGTGATAGCAACCATTTTAATTGATCTGCTTCCCTCACCCACTCTAAACAGTATCCCTCTGAACTTGCTGCATGCTGTTCTTTCAGATTTAAATCTAAATTTGTTCTCAAACCTGCTAAGGATAGTGCTGTTGTCAGCTTGCATGCTGACCCTGACCTCGCAGAGGCTGAATGCCAGCTCTCAGCATTCCTCCCATGTCCCCAGACTATGACTCCACCACTGTACATCAAGCTGTTTTTTTCAATGCTGTCACTGACCTCATCTCCTTTTGAGATTGCCCCTGCTCAGCTTCCCTCTGTGTAGTCAGCCAATCCTCGAAGCCCATTTCTAACCTCTTCCCAAAATGAAGACTCTCTGTTTCTTCCTTGAAAAGAGACCTTAACAATTTCCATACATCACCCACCCTCCTTGGCCTGGTTAAAACTGTTCTCACTTTGAACAATTTCAAATTAAGCCATCTCACTCTCTCCATGTCAAATATGTGGCAATGGGGACCCGCACAGGTTCCAGCTGTATCTGAGATAGTAGGAACTGCAGATGCTGGAGAATCTGAGATAACAAGGTGTAGAGCTGGATGAACACAGCAGGCCAAGCAGCATCAGAGGAGCAGGAAGGATGATGTTTTGGGCCTAGACCCTTCTTCAGAAATGGAATTTCAGACCCCACTCACCCTCCCCCATTTCTGAAGGGTCTAGGCCTGAAACGTCAGCCTTCCTGCTCCTCTGATGCTGCTTGGCCTGCTGTGTTCATCCAGCTGTACACCTTGTTATTCCAGCTATATCAGTCTCTTTCTGGGGCATGTGGTGTATTCCTTGTTCCACTTCTACTCGGGTCCCTCCTGACAACTTTTTCTGATATATCGATGTTATCATCGGTGTTCTCATTCAGGATTGGAAAAAAAAATCATCAGATTTGTTTCTAATTTCCATCCTTCCCTCACCTTTACCTAGTTCATCTCTTGACTTTTTCCTTTCCTTCCTGGAGTTCACTGTTACTGTTTCTGGGAATAGGCTGTCCACTAACATTCATGAAGAGACGATCATCACTCACAGTTACCCTGACTATTCTTCATCACGCCCTGCTTCCTGTATAGCCTCCATTCCATTCATCTCTACCTCCAATGCATTTGCTTTGATGATGTCAGCTCCACCCTTATATCCTCCTTTTTTCTCAACTGATGATTCCCACTCACCACGGTTATTTCAGGGCTATCAGCCATGTCCGGCAATTGTGCCACACTTCTGCCCTCATCCCTCTCCCTCCCTCCCAGAACTATAAGGTTCCTTTTGTCCACATTTTCCACACAACCAGTTTCTGCATTCAAAGAATCACCTTCCATTACCTGAAGTAGGATACCACCAAATTCATCTTGCCCCTTCCTTCCATTGTCAGCATCCTGTAGGGACTGTTCTCTGTGACACCCTGGCCCACTTCTCCATGTCTCCTAACATTTCCACACTCCCCATGGCACCTTCCTATGAAATCTCAGATGGTGTAACACTTACCCTTTCACTGAGCAAAACTGCAAACAAACGTTCAAATGATGCAGTGTCTTACTTGTGCTTCTTTAATCTAGTCTGGTGTTTTTGCTGCTCACATCACTTTTGCTTCTAATTTCCATCCTTCCATCACAATGTGGTCTCTTTTTATTCATAGAATCCCTACAGTGTGGAAGCAGGGCATTCAGCCAATCGAGTCCACACTGACCCTCCTGCATTTCCCATTGCTAATCCACCAGGCCTGCACATCCTTCGACACTATGGGCAATTTAGCATGGCCAATCCACCTAACCAGCATGCCTTTGGACTGAAGGAGGTAAACAGAGAACCCAGAGGAAACTCACGTAGACACGGGGAGAACGTGCAAACTCCACACAGTCACCTGAGGCTGGAATCGATCCCGGGTCACCATTACCGTAAGGCAACAGTAACCACTGAGCTAATTGAAATGGCAAACAACTGGAAGGTTGGGGCCATTTGTACAGGCAGAGTGAAGGTGTTCCACAAAGCAGTCACCCAATTAGCTCAGAGAGGGTTAGTCCCATCCAGATTAATTGTATTAAATCATCACAGAAAGATGATGTTACATCTAAAGAGACCAAGCTTTACTGAATAGATTAGATTGGATGTGGATTTGATGCACTGGAGTTATGTACTACAATGAAATATCCGAAAGTAGAAATGTTTGAACAGCAAATAAAGTACCGAGAATGTTATGAAAGAAAAAAAATGCATCGTTAAGTTACCATCCCTGGGTGACCCAGAGAGAATGAAGCTAGACAATTTTAGCAACGTCTCATATGTTAAGTTTCCTGATGGGTTTTCAACTGCAGCTACTCCATGTGGTTAGGTACACCTAAAAAGTTTCTAAGGAGGATGTTCCAGGACATTGAAGTAGCAACTATAAAGGAGTGGTAATGCAGTATCAAGTTAAAATGGAATGCAACTTGGATGGGAATTTGACGTGGCTGTGTTCCTCTGGATCTGCTCTCTTCATTCATTTAGGTGGTATATGTTGCAGTATTAAAAGATGCTGTTGAGGAACCTTGGTGAGTTGTCATTTTACAGATGGTATACACTGTGAGCTAGAGATGGACAGAATGAATCTTTGAACTGGTAGATGGCATGTCAATCAAGATTTTTTTTGTCTCTGTGTGGTGTTAGCCTTCTCGCATGTTATTGAAGCTGCTCTCATCGATTGCTGATAATCATATTCTACATGTCAAAAAATAACTTGCATTTGTGCAGTATCTTTCTTGTCCGTAGAATAAGGCATAGTCAGTGAACTACCATTTGAAGTGCAGTCGCTGTTGACAAGCAATGCAATAATTTATGCAAAGCCTGGATCTACAAACAACTTTGACTTCCTCAAAATAGTAAATTATGATCAGAAATTTTAAAAAAGTCTACAATCAGTTAAAAAAGGGCTAGTTTGGATGAGTACACAAAAAAAGTCAAATTGTGTTCTCAGGTAGATGTACTTTTACATTTTAGGATTTGTAACTAATTATTTTGCTATTAATCATTAATATCAGTCTTTAACAATGTTCATTGTAGTTTAACAGCTAATATGGTCAATACTGACTCTATGGTCACTACATAGAAATGAAAGGATAAACATGAAATCAAATACAAGAGAGCTTTCAAAGTAATGGAACATAACCAAGCAGTGTGCTTGCAAAAACCAGCACATCTGTTTGCAACTCTCACAGTTGTGAATTTTCTTTTCAGCCTCTGGTGAGTGTAAAGTCAGCGATAAAGAAGTCTAGGTGATGGATTTACCTCATGGAACCATTTGTTTGTTTGAAAAAAATGATTTTAATAGACTTTGAGGGAAACAAACTTTTATATGCAAAAGAAAAGTTAGGCTTTCCCTGAAAATTTATTTTCCAAAAGTAAGTTTTTATGAGTTACAAAATTTGTTATTTATACACGTTATTTGAGGAAAAATGAGTATTGCTTTAAAATATCACTCAAAAAATCACCAGTTTATAGTAAAACCTTTGTGATCAAATTCAGATGCAATCAAAGCAGGAAACAAATTATATGGTTCTAACAGCTTCTAAGCCCACAATCCAACTGAACCAATTAGTTGATAATGATAACCACCTTGTTTTTTTTATTCTTAAACATTAACAAGACATCTAGGAGATTAAAACAGGAAACTGTTAGTAGGAGGTCGAGACTGGGAACCATTGTGGACAGTCTCAGGTGATCAGTTAGGAGCTGGATGAATACTACAGGCAGAGAGTAGGGGAGAGACAGAGGTCAGAATAAGATAGAAATCAGGGCTAGAGGGAGAGGTTTCCAATTGCAGCAGAGTAGCCAGTCTCTGTGTTTTGACACAGCAGAAGTTGAAGGTTTTCACAAGGGGCATTTGGAGCATTCTGCAAGTGCTCAGAAAGGCACTTACCTTGTGGAGTTGGTAGTCTCCACATCCATCTTCCATCCTTTGGTAAACTTGTACAACAAATTAAAACCTGAACTGGACTCCTAATTGCACGATGGAGGATTGATTTACATGTTAATATTTTCCAACCTCTCTGACATGGGACCATTGCTGAAACAAAGCTAATGGGCACACGTGTTGCAGATTGGGAATCCATCCTCATATGTATGTCTGTATTATCATACTCCAACCCTCTTGCTTCTTGTTCATACTCTTTCCCCATTTGTTAACATTAATTTTGCCATGGTACACAGAAAATCAGATTCCTTTAATTTACAGAGTGTTAGCTGTGTTGAAGTCCATTGCTTGCTTGCTTGCTGCATACTGGGATATTAAAACTAAGTAACTCAGCTTTCTGCCAAATAATAGTTCACAAATCCTCTTTCATTTTCTTCCATAAAATAAGATTTTTTTTGTTCTCAAACTGAATTTGCAGCATGTAAAGGTAAGGAAAAATATTAGAGGATAATTTCAACATTATTGATCTGACGCATCTAGTCATGGTTCAAGAGCGAACTGTTTTTCTTTTTGAATTATTTGTGCATGGTCAGATACATTTCATAGCACCCATTTTAGGTACACACGGGCTGAGGGTACAATATTTCTGTCTAGTTCCTAAGGAGTGTGACAGCTTTGTTATGAGCTACATGGCCTCTTCCATCAGGCCAGGTAGTGAAGAATCATTGAAGATCAGCTGACTGGAGATGTATGGGAAAACAAAACCTGCGTAACAACATTAGAAACTAATGGGGCAAATCAAGAACAATAATCAGGAGAGGGAGAGTGTGTGATGGCTCACATATATTAAATGTTGGGTTGGGAATGTAATGCATGTAAATCCAGTGACAACATGAAAGTTTATTTATTCATTACTACACTAGCACCAAACGTATTAAGAAAGGAAAAGTTACCTTGAGAAGGCAGAAAAAGTCAAATGTGCTGAAAGTTCAACCAAGTAATCTGAGTAGTCGAGCACTTGTTTTGCACCCCAAATCACTAGCTGCACCCCACTGACAGCTCATGCACACTGCTCTCCAAAATTCCGAGGTAATCCTGGACACAAAAAGGTCTACTCAATCTGCATCCTCTGCCACTACTACTGCCACCATTCAGTGGAGCTGCACCACAAATGTAGGGCCCATGCAGAAGTCAGTATGACAGGACAACTCTCCTGCCAAACCAGGACTGTTCCTATTTCTTTTTATGCAACATTCAGCTAATTATACTTAACTTACTTTGCAAGGCATGGGAGTGTTGCTGGTGGCTGCCTCATGGGCAAGTCAATCATGAAGTGTGGGCCTCAAAAAGGTGGTGGGTCCCTGATTTGCCAATTTTCCAAATTCAAACCATTTAGTGCCTGTTTCAGGAACGGGCAATGCATAGCTTGAAACGTGCATCCACTTTCTACCCATTGCATTGGAGCATTGGTAGGTCCAGTAGTATGAGGAAACTGGCACTGTGCAGCCAAATTTATAGTTTGTAGACTTGAGACACTTTTGTGACTCACGCCTCACAGGAATGTAAATTTTAGCACAAATGTTTGGTGACAGTACCTTTCTAGGATTCCCACTTTGAATGTCTGATATAAATGCTTAAGCTCCATTGCAGAATTTTTTTTTTAAGAAAGCATGCTTCTTACTACTTTGAGATTCTGGGGACTATATGTCCAACTAATCCTGTAAAATAAAACTGTCTGCAATGACATTGAGCTTACTTCCATGTCTCTAGTGACTCATGACTTTTGGTCTCCAAACAATAGGTCATTTTTTCACCTTTAATTCCCAAAAGGCTGCAAGGTCACTGATTTTGTTTATTCTGATAAGCTGCTACAGTGAAACAGGTTTACATTCTCAGTGTATCACTTCGCACAACTGAATCTGTATGTTCACTCTCCTTACTTCAAAGCTTTGATTTTTCCCATATGTTTTATAATGCTTTAAAAATGAAGAATCTCTTGTTTCATAACAGCCCTTCCAGCATATTTTTAGTAAAAGAATTTAAGACCCCTTCAGCAACTGAAGACATAAGGAATTATTTTACCCATAGAATTCTATTTCGCTGGGGAATTGGAGCCTGTGCCGTGACCTTATAGAGGTTCATAAAATCATGAGGGGCATGGATAGGGTGAATAGACAAGTTATCGTTTCCCAGGGTAGGGGAGTCCAAAACTAGAGGGCATAGGTTTAAGGTGAGAGGGGAAAGATTTAAGAAGGACCTAAGGGGTAACGTTTTCACGCAGAGGGTAGTGTATGTATGGAAGGAGCTGACAGAGGAAGTGGTGGAGCCTGGTACAATTACAACATTTAAAAGGCATCTGGACGAGCACAAAAGTAGGAAGATTTTAGAAGGATATGGGCCAAATGCTGCCAAATGAGATTAGGTCAGATTAGGATGTCTGGTCGGCATGGATGAGCTGGGCCAAAGCGTTTATTTCGGTGCAGTGTGCCTCTATGACTCTTTATCAATTTGTTGACAATGGAAGATAAGCTCAAAGTCATCAAGAATGAAGGAACAAACAGAGGAGTATTAAAGAGCAAGAGATCTGAATATCATATCCATTTGTCACTGTCAAAACAATAAAGGCATTATAAAATTCTAAGGAATAAAATTTGCAAATATATTTCAAAATATATATTGGAGTTCAGATTATTTTCAATTCTTCAAATGATTAAACTGCTTCAGTGTTAAATAAGTGATAGTTTTCCAATAGTCTGAGTAAGTCTTGTGCAATTTTATTTACTGTTGTAATAAAATGTTGGAGGAAAAAGGCTTGCTGCCAATACTTTACTCTTGCTGCAAGTAAATGTAACAGTGCTATGAGAAATTCTTTTGTTGTCTTAGCTCGAATTGTTAAAACACATATGCTTGGATGTGATCTTGTTTTGGTGAAATGAAGAAAACATATATGCTTCACCACTCTCTTTGAACCTTTTCATCATTCTTTACTTCGTTGTTTCTGTGATGATTCTAAGGTTTTATGAATGTAATTTGTCCTGGTTTTATTTACGAAGAGAGGTTGAGACAGAGGTGCCAAGCAGTCCACTCCAAGCCAATAAATAGCTGTTGGGATTTGGAAGCTGCTGTACATCTCTCTCTGTTACAGAAAAACGTTTGAGTTCTCTCACTCTGAGTTTGCTCTTGATGTTCTTTCCTCCTGGACTGGAGAAACATTGCATGTCAGACAATCTGGTTCACTAAATTTACCTTTGTCCATGGTCTGTTTATGGGATGTTACCATCTTGGAACAGCTAATCAGTGGTAATTGACATATACCTTATCTTGTTAAGTATTTCTATAGAGTTACAGTTAAGCTAATTTTTAATTCTTATTTTGTCTATATTTTAATTGGAGTATAAGAATAAACTGTGTATTGCTTTAAGCCTGGTAGTTTGACCAATCAAATTGCACCCGGAACACAATGCCTTACCCTTGCTTTTTAAAATAATAAAAATTGGGACCTAGGCTATCTTTTGAATAAATTTTGAGGGGGTTTGGGCTGGTCCATAACTTTTCCCATTCTTGAATTCTCCCATTGACTGGATCACCCAGTTTCATTTCAAAATTCACTTCTCAACCCTTTTTTTCCCAGTTTAGCTTTATTTATTCTCTGTCAGCAAAACTATTTATAACTGCTTAATGACTAGCCTAGTTGTTTTTGTCCCTTTAATCCTCAGAATAGTTGTTTTCCCTTGTCACAACAAAGATATCATTAGATCACAATAGTAGACGTGAAAAAGTAGGCCAAATCAAAATCAAGCCTTAGGTCTGCTGTTTGTCCAATATGCAATGCATTACATGAAGAACACAACAGGCTAGTACCAAAGGAACACTGTACATATCCATACACTTATGCTATTGTCATGAAAAATTGCAATTTAAACTATTATTTTGTTCATAACCTGCTAACAATGACAGGAAAACAGCTGTAGCAATAAATGTCTATCCAAGTCAGATACCTTGGTACTCCGATCTTGAAGGAAATGTTAAATTTTGCTGTGACACATTGATTTAGTTACCAGTGGCACATAGTATGTAGGCCTTTTGAACATTTTTATAACGTTGCACTTCGTTTATGTTTCCGATTGAAATGTTATCTGTCAGTTCTGTGTTCTTTGCTGGAAGCTATCCCATGCATCAGTGTCAGATATACTGATAGCAATATCATACTTACTGGTTCTTTGGGACAAAGAGAGCTATTAGAGGAGTCTTAAAAGGTTTACATATTGGGTGGTAGTAGAAGTGTCCCTACTTCTGGAACAGAAGGTCCAGGTTCAAGTCTCGCCTGCTTCAGAGTTGTATAATAACATGGCTGAACAGATTGATGAAAAATATCCAAACATTAATTGGCTGTGTTATACTAGCCTTTACTCATCTGTATACGTTATAGCATAAGAAGCATCTACATTGATATGTTACTGGAGCATTAATCCATGAACATTGCCATTGAAGGAGGCAGTAGCAGGAATACATTGTCTCCTCAAGGTAGATCTTTAGATCTACTTAGACAAGGATGAATCTATCAATGGCTACAAAGTACTCTGAACTTCTGTATTACTAATCTCTTCCAAACAGCAGCAGTTTGGTAAAAATCCGGGAGATTCCATTACCAGCAGAATATTAGCATATGTAAGGATTGTGTCTTTTTATTTTTGTGTCTTTAATAACTGTGGATTACAATGAGAAAAAATGTGTTTAAAAACATCACAGGGATTTACTGAGATGGCTGCAAATCTCTTGGCAAGATACCTATTTGATACCTATTGTATACTCGGTTTTTGTGGTTATGGTTTCCTTCAATGCACAGATGATCAGGAACCAAGGAGCTGTTTACAAGTTGATTGGTTTTCAGCTAATAGAGCAGATTGGAACCGGAAACAAGTTAGAGTCACAGACAGATAGAGAGAAATACAGATAAGATTGACTAGGCCTTTTACAGAGAAGACAAGATTGTTTTACTACGAAAGGTTGAGCAGTTGGGTTGATACTCATTGGAATTTAGAAGAATAATAGGTGTTGTTAACAAAATATACTAGGTTCTGAGGTTGCAGGATTGGTTGGATGCTGAAAGAATGTCTCTCTTGGTGGGTGGGGCGGGGGGGAAACTGGGGGGAAGAACACCTCCTTAAATCAGGAACATCCGTCCATGTTTTTAATCTAACAAGAAGTGGAAGTTAAGACTTAGTACGCTGGGAAAACAAAGATGAAATTTTAGCTCCCCATTTTCCTGTATTTATTTCTGTTGCCAATTTTGCATAAATTCATTAATTTATGGTCCATAATCCGTCTGTTGGTAAAAAGGGTTATTGTATTTTTATTACAGCCCCATATGACGACAGAATTTACATGAACACAATATTCCACGATACAGTTTTTAGAAATTTTTCAATACAGCTTCCCTACCATTTCTTTTTCTGTTGCAAGTGGGTAGTAGCAAGCTTGCATCTAGAAGTTTTAGCAGTAATGGAGCAGATTATATTTTCCTCGTACTTGTCTCTATCTATGATGAGATACTAAGTACCTGGACATTACCATTGGTCAAAAAAGTAACAGGGAATTCAATGCAAGGTTACTTACCTCTTGACTCCCCAAAGCCTGTCATCATCCACCAGACACAAGCCATGAATTTGACTGAGTTCTCTACACTTGCTTTGATGAGAGCAGCGACTTCAAGACTCAAAAGGTTCAAGATCATCCAGGACAAAGCAGCTTATCGAGAACCCAAACATTTATGCACTTCACCAATGGTGTACAGTGGTAACAGAGTGCATAAGTTAAATGGCAGCAAATTGCCAAGCTTACTTTACTACAGTTTTAACAACTGCGTCACCTACAACCTAGAAGACAAGAGCTCCAGACACGTGAGAATAACTCCATTTGCAAGTTTCCTCTAAGTCACAAATCATCTCAACCTGGAACTAGAGATAAAAGGTACTGCAGATGCTGGAGAATCCGAGATAACAAGCATGGGGCTGGATGAACACAGCAGGTCAAGCAGCATCATAGGAGCAGGAAAACTTGACGTTTTGGGCCTAAACCCTTCATCAGAAATGGAGTTATTCTCACGTGTCTGGAGCTCTTGTCTTCTAGGTTGTAGGTGACGCAGTTGTTAAAACTGTAGTAAAGTAAGCTTGGCAATTTGCTGCCATTTAACTTATGCACTCTGTTACCACTGTACACCATTGGTGAAGTGCATAAATGTTTGGGTTCTCGATAAGCTGCTTTGTCCTTGATGATGTTGAAGGGTTTAGGCCCGAAACGTCAATTTTTCCTGCTCCTATGATGCTGCTTGACCTGCTGTGTTCATCCAGCCCCACGCTTGTTATCTCAACCTGGAACTATACCGCGATTCCTTGACTGTCGCTCAGTCAGATATCTGGAAATCCTTTCTTAACAGCATTGTGCAAGTACCTAACACCAGTTGATCTGCAGCAGTTCAAGATGCTGCTCATCATCACCTACTGACAAGGATGAGCCACAAATGCTGGTCTAGCCAGTGACTCACATTCTCAGAAAAAAGAATTCATTTCCTTCAGCAATGTTATTTATTACTTTGTCACCCACTGAATTAATAAATATACTTATCACCATTACCACAAGTTTAGGGAATCATTTTCCATAGGATTTTATATCTACAAAGAAATTTGAAATATTTTCAACCACTATAATATGAAATCCTGAAATGAAAATTTCACCTGAATGCATTAAAAAATACATTCCCAGTTTGGTAGGGAATAGCACATGGAAATTATTAAGTCAAAAGTCGTCTATTTTAGCAATAATTGTAATGACTTCCATTTTAAGTGGAGAAGCTATGCATATGCTTTATAATGCTGTGGAAAATGGTAGTAGGGGCCCAACAGGTCAGTGGAGTCAAGGCCATAATTAGATCGACACAATCACGTTGAATCATAGAGCACACTCAATTTGTCAATAACATTCTCCTGCTTCTATTTCTAACACCTTACTCCTATGTCTCACATTAGGCTAGTTGTGTGTGTGTGTGTGTGTGTGTGTGTGTGTGTGTGTGTGTGTGTGT